>CM076575.1:2072321253-2072672426 GCA_034641835.2 Pinus albicaulis | reverse complement strand
ATGACTAGGTTGACCTGGAGTAGGACCATAATATGGCCCTAGCTGTGCAACTTTTGGAACAATTGGAAGGTATGGCTATTGTGGTTGCATGAAATGTTGTCCTTGAGATGGATAAATTTTCCCCTCAGGACTATATGAAGGTCCTGGTTGATATATCGGTTGCCCAATAGGTCCTTAGGGTTGCCCAAGTTGTACCACAGGCTGACCTTGTAAAGGTTAGCCTTGTGGATTGTAAGGCTGCCCTTGCGGGCCGTAAAATAATCCTTGCTGGACCGAAGGTTGTCCTTGAAAGGCTTGTCTTTGTGGGTCATAAGCATACCCTTGCTGAACCAAAGGTTTTCCATGAAAGGGTTGTCCTTGTGGATCATAAGCATACCCTTGCTAAACCGAAGGTTGTCCCTGAAAGGGTTGTCCTTGTTGGTTAGAAGGTTCCAAATGCAAGGTAGGTCTAAAACTGAAAAGGAATTGATAAGCTTCAGGAGCAGGCAAATAGATAGGGTTTACATGCTCATCATAGTGAAATAGAAGTCAATAAATTGGGTTACCGACTGCGTCATAATGAGAAAGATAAGGATCACCAGAATCCTAGGGAGGCTGGTAAGTCTAGGAGCTCTGTTGTTGAACAACTAGCCGATACTCCTCAAAAGAAAGGTCGTCAGGGATCTCCATGGCAATTGAAGTCTCTACCGAAGGCGAAGCCCCTGACGATTGAGTGGTGACAACTGGTGTCGATGCAACCACGCAGACAGTAGGTCTAGATGGGATAGACGTAACAAAAGGCATCGACAAGACATGTGTTGTTGGTGACATCCCTAACGATGGTAGGACTAGCCCCCTCGACGTAGTTGATGCTGCCATGGAGGCAATACCAGCCATAATCTGACCCAAAGACCTATATCTGGCTGGAAGTGACACCGATGGTGAAGATTGAGAAAAACCTTGAGGGATGTTTTCTGGAATAACTTGGTATTATTCATCAGAAACAGGAATTCCCTCACTGCCAATAGGATCAGACAAGTGCATGTTTGAATCTACTGTGAGATCTTGTAAAAGACTATGAGGACTAGGATGTATGATAGCAGCCAAAAATGGAGATCCCAATGTAAGGGGGGGAAAATGTTCCCCGACCCCAAACCCAAACCAAGCATTTGAAAGAGGCCAAGTGAACTCAACTAGTTCTCCAAAGGGGTACTCTGACGGGAGAATAGGCTGTTGAAGCTCAACAGACCTAGAGGATTGAGAAATTTTAGATGAATCGTCCGAGAAAGGACTACCACTAGATGAAACTGATGGTTCCGCCACTGCGACTATAGCACACCAGAAAAGGAAAAAAAAAAAAAATGAATACCCTTGGACAAAAACTGAGGCAAACAAAGATAGACCAAGCGATCAAAATTTAATGGCCGTGTAATCGTAGGTAGTTTATTTTACCACATTGAAACCAAAAATTTGTTTTTTTGTGTTTTAATAGTCAAGAAATAGGCAAAAGATGACTCTAGTCACTTTCAGTTTTAAGCGAGCCTGAAAGGACAAGTGCTCGATGATCTTTTCAAATTTATGGAGTCAGTAAAGATTGAAAATGACTGCTCAGGTAGTCTAGGTAAAAGGGTATACCAGGTTTTCGTGAACTGCCATATACACCTTGGTAGTCAAATGAAAGAAGAATTGACCAAGGACTTGATGTACGTGTAGGTAGTCTCCCCAAATTCTATGTTCGGTGTATCACGGTTACAAGGCAACAGACTCGGCTTCCTACAAATAAAGGGATTGCAACCTAGAGGGGTATCCCTTTAAATACTCGACGGTATGGGAAGCACAAGTCCATACTAGTGCTGTCTGAAGCCAGATGGCGAGCAACAGCTGCTAGGTTTAAAGACGCTGGAACACGTCTCTAACTTAGACCACTAGGTGTTTCATTAGGTTTCAATGTTGCCTTAGGTTAATTGAGTAATTTTTAAGTTCATCTAGTATTTACATTTCAATTCCAAAGTCCTACCAAATGTTGGATCTCAAAAATCCCTAAATACAAGCTACATGCCAAAAGATACCATTTCGTTCGATGAAAAGCTATCTATGAGAAAGTTAGGAGTTTTCAAGCAATAGAAAATAATAAGAACACGTGAAAGCATCCACTACAATATCCGATGCAAGGTAATGAAAATGAGAAATATTTCCTAGAATTGTCCAATGCTAGATATGAGAAAGACTTTCAATTTCACAATGCAAACAAGAATGCAAATTTTTTTTTTTTCAATGTGATAGAGAAAACAGTGCACTAAATGACATGAAAAATAAACCAAAACACTAGTTCAAGAATGTTAATGTGAGATTTGAAGCAAAATAATTTCAATCAATCCAAAACAAACATAACAAGACTCAAACCAATGTTGCAATCTCTGAAATTGAAGAAATATTTCCAAACAAACCCATGCAAGCAGTGTGATCTATGCTTGGAGTGAAAAGAAGCAAAATTGAATGAAAGAGGCAAGAATCATTCAACCAATGCAATCACTCAAACGGATCAAGGGAGCTGAATGCAACCAAACAAGGAATGAAGTTGACTGCAAAACAAAAGATTCAAACTCCTATAGGAGGCTCAACATACCAAAGCACTTAAAAACCCTAAGGTTGTGATGCTGATAGGAAACGGACAAAAAATTGAAGGAAGAAAGCTGATCACAATAAAAAAAAATCCCAAGGCACTCAAGACATATCTAAAAATAACCTAGAAGCAAAAGTACTGACCAAAAATCTTCAAAACAAACATAACCCTAAAACCTACAGGGGTCGGCACGACTATTTGGTTGTAATCAGCACTAAATAGGGGATGTTGTGGGGACAAGACTAGAAACTAGCGCTAATCAGCACGACTGTCTCAGCAGAAAGCGCGCCAAGCCAGTTCACTCAGGCAAAAGGGAAAAATTTTGAAGGACAAAGGTCAGATCTGATCCTCTGGGGCTAAACAAGGGTCTTAGACTTAGCAGAATAATCAGAAAAGGAAAAATAAGCAAGAAAAGACCAAAAAGAGGACCTAATGGATGAAAGAAAAACTCGCACTGATCCCCAGTGGAGTCGCCAATTTGTTGGTGAGGTAAATCCCCTCTGCGGATAGAGGTGATCCCACTAGCCCTAGGGTGGGTGTAGCAACAAACAAAACAAGCTATAACATTGATTCCTAGTTAACGAATAGATGAAGATTCAATAGATGACTTACCAAAGGTCCTATGTTGTTGTTGTCGTTGAAAAGAGTGGCTGCCTCTCGCTCCTGGTTTGACAGATCATGATCCGCTCATTTTCACGCACGGACACCTACATACACACAAGAAAAAATGACAATATACAACATACTAATTCACATTCATAACTATTAGTCAGTCGAGGAGGACTAAATCAATTGCATTAAATAAACAACATAACACAATGATGGAACCAATACCATAGTCAAGTATATTAATAAATCAAAGGAAGAGTACAACCAAGCTTCGCTGTCGCGGTCTCCTCCAACAGGGTTCAAGCAGAGTGCATCTGACAAAGGCTCATTGGGAATTCGGACGAGGCTCTCTCTATGAAGTTCTCCTTGGTTATACCTTATCAATAGCAATTACTTAGCTATAGTATTCTTCTCCAAGTTTAGCTAGCTTGCATAAAGGGAGAAGACTTGTTTTTATAGAGGGAGAGAGAGAGGTTAGGATCCCTATAATTATGGAAGGGAGGCCTATCTTCAAGGAGTGTGCCATGGGAGGTGAAAACCACTGCCTAAAGAGGGAGATCGGTGGCTAATCAACTCAACCACTTCTAGTGACTCATCCTTGAGGTGGTTAGAAGGAAACTTCCACCTCTAATTTAAAAAAAATATTCCTAAAACAGCTCAGCACGGGCATTGCACTGAGACAGAGTGCTAGGTGGCACGGGCTCTAGTGCAAATCTTCCATATTGGCGTGAGGGATGAACTAGCTATCTGCGCCAAGGCCAAAACATAGGTTTTGTGTGCTTTTTTGAGGAAATGTACAATAGGAGAAATGATTTCCTTATGCAGAAGGATGCAAATAAGGTGTTTGCAAAGTATGACACTGCTCACAAGTCATGGGAATGACCCTCTAATATGCGGGGCAAGGAATTGCAGGGATGGTGAAAAAATGTTGTGTAATAGATGGTGTTTGCTTCAGATGTGTACTCGGAAAACGTCATTAGGATAGTTTTGAAAAATGTGCCTCTTGGCATGCTTCAGCCCCTTTGCAGCTTGTGCATAGTGATTTATGTGGTCCACTTCTTGTGGTTTCTTTCTCTGGTTTCAAGTACTTTTTAACTTTCATTGATGATTTTTCCAGATGCACTTGGGTATATTTCTTAAAAGTCAAGAGTGAAGTTCTTAACATGTTCTTGGCCTTTAAGGCCTTTGTTGAGAAACAATCTAGACATCAAATTCTTAAGTTAATATCAGACAATGGTGGAGAATATGTTAACAACAAATTTATCAACTCATGGCATTCAATTGCAACATACTGTTCCATATACTCCACAACAAAATGGTGTAGCTGAAAGGAAGAATTACACGTTAAAATAAATGGCTAATTGTATGCTTCAATCTAAAGGACTTGGTCTCAATTTTCGGGCAGAAGCCATTAACTGTGAAAATTACAGAGTAAATAGCACTCCTACTAAGGTTTTAAGGAATATAACTCCAGAAGAAGCTTGGAGCTCAATCAAACCGGATGTAATTCACTTTCGTGTTTTTGGAAGTGATGCTTGGGCCCATATTCCAGATGCAAAACATAAAGCCTTAGAATCTAAGAGTGAAAAATGTATTTTTTTTGGATATTCTGAAGATGTCAAAGGATATATACTTCTTCTACCAAAATCCAAAAATATAATCATTAGAAGAGATGTAAATTTTGATGAAAATATATCGGCCTGCAAGCCTAGTTCGACGGGTGTGCCACCTTTGGCCTACGAGCTTGATTCGGCATATGTGCCACCTCTCTCTCTCTTGTATCCTTAATAGCATTCCTTCTAGTTCAAATGATGACAGTGAAGATGAAAATCCTCCTCCACCTCTTGAAATTATTCCTTACACTCCACTGCTTCCAAGATGGGTCTGCTCTACTCGAGATGTAGCATTTTCTCTTGCAAGTGACCCTGCCGATCGAAGACATACACGTTCTCAGTTTGAAAGAGCTTCTTCCTTATTGGCTCAAGTTCCAGAAAATCTTGATCCAGAAACCTTTGAAGAAGCATCTGGTCATCTAGCTTGGGATGAAGCTATGAATTAAGAATATTGTTCCTTATTGGTGAATGATACTTGGGATCTTGTTCCTCTTCCAAAAGGAAGGAAACTTGTCAAATGCAGATGGGTTTACAAAACAAAGTTTAGACCAGATGGCAAAGTGGATAGACATAAAGCTCATATTGTCGCTAAAGTATTTTCACAAGTTGAAGGCATTGACTATACTGAAACCTTCTCCCCTGTTGCCAAAATGAATTCTATCTGCCTTGTTCTTTCCCTTGCTGCTTCATTTAAATGGTAAGTCCATCAGATGGATGTTAAATATGCCTTCTTAAATTGAGATTTACATGAAGAGATCTACATGGAACAACCCCGTCGCTTTATCCAAGATGACTCTAGCCTTGTTTTTCGCCTTAGGAAGTCTCTATACGGTCTCAAACAAGCTCCTTAGGGTTGATATGCCAAAATGGATAGAATTATATTAGATAATAGCTTTTATAGGTGTCATTCTGACAACACTGTCTACACCAAGAAAGTGGGTAGGTCCTTCAAAATCCTTGTTATTTATGTTGATGATCTTATCCTTACTGGTAGTGATCCAAACCATATAAACCATGTGAATTCTAGCCACACAAAGAACTTTGAAATGACAGACTTAGGACACTTGCATTATTTCCTTGGTCTTCAAGTCTTGCAATCCAAGGAAGGCATTACCCTCTCTCAGTCCAAGTATGTCTGTGATCTTCTACACCACTTTCACATGGAAGACTGTAAGCCAGCCCCTTCTCCCTTTCAGTCTGGAGTCAAGCTTTCAGTCACTTGTACTACACCTGAAGTTGATGCTACCTTATACCATCAACTTGTTGGTAAACTTTTGTATCTAACCCATACCTGTCGTGACCTTTCCTTTGCCATTGGTCTTGTCGCTCAGTTTATGCACCAACCTCATGAAAGTCACTGGAAAGAAGCTAAAAGAATACTTCGGCATATTTGAGGTACAGTTCAGTTCAGGATAGATTACAGTGTAGGAGCATCTCCATTGTTGATTGGTTTCACTGATTTTGATTGGGCTGGTTACCCTGATGATCGAAAGTCTACTGCAGGATATGTATTCACTCTTGGTTCAGGACCTATTACTTGGTCTTGGAAGAAACAAAGTGCCATCTCCCTTTCTTCAGCAGAAGCAGAGTATCGTGGTGCAGTTGAGGCCAGCAAGGAAGCCATGTGGCTTCGTTAGATTCTCACTGAATTTGGTCTTCATCAGCAGCATCCAACTACACTTTGGTGTGATACTTAGAGTTCCATTCAGCTATGTAAAGATCTAGTTCAGCATCAGCGTATGAAACACATTAAAATCCACATACACTTCATCAGAAATCTCATTCATGATCATGTTCTTGAAGTGTAGTACTGTCTAACCAATGATCAAGTAGCCAATATCTTTATGAAGGATCTCACAGAAGTGAAGTTTACAAAACTTCGATCCATGCTTGGAGTTTGAAAATTTGTCATTAAGGGGGGATAGGCTCTAATGCCTCCTTACTTCTCCTATTGTGTCACTTTTGTAAATCCTTCAATCCTATCCCATTTTTTTCTTAAAGGGGGATGTTAGGATATTTCGACACATAGGAAATAGGCCCCTTTTGTGTCACCTTTGCAAATCCTTCAATCCTATCCCAAGTTGTTCTTAAGGGGGGATGTTAGGATATTCCGACACACAGGAAATAGTTAATAATAACTTAGTCTAGTGTAGAGTTAGGTAAAGTGTGTTTCTTTACCATGTACATTTGTAACTTATAATTCGACGGTCACAATTTGTAGTGATCTGACGATTATCTCTCACCTCGGTATTAACGACACTTGATCCGTGGCTTAACACTCGATTGGTCCATGATCTATATTTAAATATAATGGAGGGTCATTTATCTGGTAACCGTTTATGAGAGAAACATATGTAACTTTTATTTTTATATTAATAAATTTCCTGAAGTGGCTGCATTGGCTCAGGGCGTGGATTGTTCCTTAATTGAGGGTTTTAACCACGTGATTATACTGGTGTACTGATTTGTGATCTGTTTGTGAGTGGTGACCTTTGGTTCTTGATCTAAGGAACTTACCCTGTAAATTCCTACACAATTGCATGGAAATGAATGAATAAGAGTGTGTGATAGGGAATGTTAGAAAGTTATAGGTGTTTTAAGGAGGGAGTGAAAAGGTATGCTAGGAAATTCCAAGGCATGATATATTTCTTGGAAAGCATGCCAAGATGTTCCAAGTTCTAGGGTGTGTTAATGTGTTCCAAGGAGTGTTCGGGAGTGCTAGAGAAACACAAGGGAGCACTATGTCATAATGCATGGAAATGAATGAATAAGAGTGTGTGACAGAGAGTTTCTATTGGGTGTGGAGCCTGATTATCTTCTTTTTTTGTATCACAACGTTGGAACCTTGTTGTTAACAGGCCGGAAACACTTCTCATGATTGAACACTGCCTGAGGGGTCCAGAAGTGGTCGGATACGACTTTATGGAGCCCCCCCCCCACACCCTGGGCGAGGGGTTTCAGGGGAAACACCCATAAAGCTAAAAACAGATGTAAAATTTAATTGTAAAAGTATTATAATTTATAGTCAATCTGGTTCATTCATTAGGCGGATGATCTGATGGTAGGATTTATGCTTAATTTAGGGTTTTTCACCCTAGAAGGAAACCCCTCATTTTTTATGAGGGTATTATATTGCGGCTGTGTATTGTATGTGTATTCTCAGAGTGAGAGACAGATATGGGAGACTGTGAGAGAGAACAAAGGATATTACAACGGATCTACTGTAGGTTGTGTCTCTTCATTTTGATGGATAATAGAAAGGAAGGAATGGTTGTTCAAGGTGGATGTAGCCCAAATTGGGTGAACCACGTATATCTGTGTCTCCCTGGTTTTATATGTTTTCTGTGTTTGTGTTTCCACATATTTTATGTGTTTCATTGATCTGTAATATATAATTTTCTAGCAGTTTCAATGAGTTTCAAGTATGCTAAAGAGGAGTGACTAGGCACATTTGGCAGTGATAAGGAATGCTAGAGTGTTAGGGAAACATGTGGCCAATATGTGTCAACGCATGAAAGGAAAAACAAGGGAGCACTACATAAAAATGCATGGAAATGAACAAATAAGAGTTTGTGATTGGAAGTGTCAGTGAGTTCCAAGTGTGCTAAGGAGGGAGTGATAAGGTATGTTAGGTAGTTTTAAGGCATGCTAGAGGCCAAGTTGACATTCCAATATGTCCTAAGTGTTAGGGTGTACCAACACGTTCCAAGGAGTGTTAAGGAATGCTATTAAACACAAGGGATAACTAGGTAAAAAAGCATGGAGATGAATGCATAAGATTTTGTGACTAGGAGTGTTAATGCGATATGGAGAGGGTGAAAAGGTATGCAAGGTAGTGCCAAGGGATGCTAGAGTGCTCAGGCACCATGCCAAGATTTGCGATGTGTTAAGGTGTGCCAACGCATGCTAGGGAGTGTTAGGGAGTGTCAGGGAAACACAAGGAAGCACTAGATCAAAATGCATGGAAATGATTGAATAAGAGTGTGTGACAGAGAGTGTCAGTGAGATCTAGGTGTATTAAGGAGGGAGTGACAAGGTTATATGCTAGGCAGTGCCAAGGTATGATAAACTACCAAGCTGTTACAATATTCTGACACATAGGAAATAGTCAAGTATAACTGGGTCTAGTAGAGAGTTACGTAAAGTGCGTTTCTTTACTATGTACATTTGTAACTTATAATCCGACAGTCACGATTTGTAGTGATCTGAAAGTTCACTCTCTCCTCGGTATTAACGAAACTTGATCCATGGCTTAACACCCGATTAGTCCATGATATATATTTAAAGAGCATGGAGGGTCATTTTTTTGGTAACCGTTTATGAGAGAAACATATGGAATCTTTCTTTTCTATATTAATAAATTTCCTAAAGTGGCCGCATTGGCTCAAGTCATGGAGGGTTTCCCTCTTCGAGAGTTTTAACCACGTGATATACTGGTGTACTTGTTTGTGATATTTTTTTGAGTGGTGACCTTTGGTTTTTGATCTAAGGAACTTACCTTGTAAATTCCTACATGGTATCAAAGCTATTTTGAGGGTAACATCCGTTGTTGATCCAAATCCGAAGCCGATTTGACTGCATGTGACTATTTTTTTCTAGATCTACTTTTCTAGAACTTTTTCAGGTGTGGAGAGCTACTCTTTTGTGTCTGGAGCATCTGTTACAATGAGGAACCCCTTTCGTTTCATGAGAAAATGTTTATGGTTGCCCAAGTTATGTCATTTTAGATCTGGAGGTATAAAGTATCTGTTTTGCAATTATATTTATGAATCATTTTGTTTATTTCGGTTCCCTGTGTTTATTTCAGGTTATTATTTTATTGCTTGATCTATACCATCTTCTCTGTGTAAGCTCTTTTCTTTGCATTGTGTGCAATCTTGGCAAATCAAAATCAAGAAGATGGGATTTTTTTTTCTATGTATGCTCTATCCTCGTATCTTTGAGCGATCTCGAGAAATCAGAAATAGTGAAAAAATCAATAGTTGTTGGTAAGGCTAACCAAAAATCTAATGTTCTGCCATAGGGCTTGAATTTCGTTTTTTTTTCTTAGATTTTATTTTTTTTATGCAGGAAAAATCACGCACATTGAAGACCAAAAAAAAAAAAAAAAACCTTCCTCTCAAACAATTACAGAATCCTTTTACAATCTCACTTGATGAGAAGTTAGTTTCTGAGAATAGAGGTCTTGGGTTCAAGTCTCTTTCTCAAGCTTCTTTTGTAAAAAAAAATTGTTAAAGGGGCAAGATTTTGTTTAATGTTGAACTTCATCATTAAATTTCAAACCGTTCCCGTAATTATTCAGCATCTACAACTCATGTTTTTCTAAAAGGCATATCTTATTCATCCAGAAGCCGCTTTTTGAGCCGTTTTTTTTAATCAACCTAATTTTTCGAGATATTTCCATTGAATTAGTTAGTTTCAGCCCTTTTCAGCTTCTGTTTAAAAAAAAAAGGAAAAAAAAAAAAGGTGCATGCCTAGTTATTCTTAATAGCACCAATTATTTCCAATGGTTACCTCACATGGTAGATTTACTTAGAAGTAAAGGAATTTATATAATAGCCACATGACAAGAAACTAAACCTTTCGATGATGATAAAGATGCTAAATGGGAAAATAAACAAGATCAAGCACGAGGGTTGATATGAATGTCCATTGCTCAAGATCTTCGATTTTATATCCTTGAAATTGGCACTCCTGATGAAGCCCTAAAAAAGCTAAATATTTTTTTTGGAATTCAAAATCAAATCAGGGCCTGCAAGCTTTAAAATGAGTTGCTTACTTTGCAGCCCAATAATTTCTCCTCTATGGAAAATTTTTTGTCAAAATTCAAGACCCTTAGAATTATTTTAGAAGGTTGTAAGGTCAAAAAGGAAGATGGTATTCTCATCTATTCCATTCTTGATAAGCTTGGCCCTACATTTTTTGTATTTGTTCCCACCTTCCATTCCACTAGAGAAGCCATCATTTCTTCAGGAACCGCCTACAAGAACTCCTCTTTTGATGCCTTTTGTGATTATTTGATAAGAGAACAAGAAAAAATCGTACACCTTGGTATTATCACTTTTGGAAACGCTTCTAAGAAAGCCTTAGTAGCCCAATAACAACCATATCAAAAGAATCCCAAGAAGCAGTATCCTAAAAAATATGGTCCTAAACTAAACAAGGGTCCTCAGTAATTGTAGCCACAAACTGAAAAAGTGACTCACCAAAATGATAAGGAAAATAAAAACAAAGGGAATAAGGTAGATAGAAATTGCAAATTTTGTAATCGTTATGGCCATATAGAGTCCAATTTTTTTAAGAATATGGAAGCCTTAGAAGTAGCAATGAAGAAGCAAAACATCAATTTGGAGAAATCTTGTAATATTCCCAAATGGGGAAGCAACAATATATGAACACAATAACGGAAAGAACAATGAATAAATCAACAAACCTTGATATGAGACAAATGCATAGCCATATTATTAAACATATCAGCAAATAATAGGCACGGGATCTTGAGGATGTAGTCACTCAAGAAATACAAAACAAGTCTCTACAAGCAAAATATGCCATTACATGAGAAATAGTTTCCATACAAATGTCCTTGAGCTAAGACATCAAAATTTTAGGGCATAAACTACTGCATGAAGGTCTATCAATGTAGATATGCTGTTATTGTAGGTTTTAACCCTCTATAGAAATTATATACAAATGAATATTAAAACAGAAAACAAATAATAGCGAGAGCATAAAACATAAAACAAATAAACACAGAGATTTTCCCCTGGATCCCAAATCGGGACAACTAGCTTGATTTTTCATTATATTCCTTTTAGTGTTACAACACATATATATACATGCCGAAGCATACATAAACCCCAATCCATTAACCCTGGATTAGAACATAACCATAGTTCCCTTGACAAGATCTACAAAATACCAGGGGTCGAAAAACATCGTACCCCAAAACCATGTGCAAACCCATGCACAAAACCATGGGTGCTACCCTGGACCTCGACAGGGGGGGCTGCCGACCCCCTTGCTGCGCTCAACACAACGTACAGGGAGTGCTATCGCCCCCCTTGTGACCCCCCCCCGCACATGACTAGTCATGGAAAGAATATAACACATACCAAACATTCTCCCGCTTGTTGTTTTCTTTCCGCAACGGGCCACAGGAGAGCTTAGTCATTAACCCTGTTCTACAACACCCATTGTTTATCTACACCAAGAGAACTTTTGAGTGCTCACAGACTTCATCAATGCATCTAAAACATTCTTTAAGGTGTCCACCTTTACCAACAACACCCTTTTAGCCTCAACCATATCTCTCACAAAAGTGATATTGAACATCAATGTGCTTTGTATTTGAATGATAAGCAAGGTTCTTAGCCAAGAAAATTGCACTTTGGCTATCACAGTCTATCCTTATAGCTTGTTGTACCAACCCCATACTTGAACACAATCTTTGCAACCAAATTGCTTCCTTGCTTGCATGAGTGGTTGCTATGTATTTTGCCTCTGTAGTTGAAAGAGCCACTACAGACTGTCTTTTACTCATCCAACTGACTGCACCTCCAAATAGGCTAAACACATACCCACTTGTAGATATTATTTGGTCCAGATCTCCAAGCCAGTCTGCATGAACAAAACCATGAATGTCCAACATTCTTTCCAATCCTAGTCTTCCCTGGTAGCACAAGCCATAATCACTAGTGCCACACAAATATCTAAAAACCCGCTTCATTGTTGTCCATTTCTCCTTCCCTGGGTTTGACATAAACCTGCTCAATATTCCCACTGCATGTGCAATGTCTGGTCTAGTACAAACCATTTCATACATCAGGCTACCCACTACATTTGCATATGGAACATGGGACATATCCTCCTCTTCTTCTTGTGTCTTGGGACACTCTTCAGCAGACAGCTTTACACCTATAGGAATCAAAACATCCACCAGTTTACTATACTGCATATTGAACCTCTGAAATATAGTCTTGACATACTTCCTCTGGCTTAAACAGAGCTTCCTCTTTTCCCAATCTCTCTTAATTTCCATGCCCAAAATATAGTTTGCAACACCAATATCCTTCATGTCGAATTTGGAGAATAGTTGGGTCTTCAAATATCGGATAATGTCCTTGTCATTTCCAATCAACAACATATCATCCACATACAAGAACAAATAAATAACATGATCACCAATTAATTTAAAATAAACACAGTGATCCTCCTTGCTTCTAGTGAAGCCAAGTCTCTGTATATAGGTATCAAATTTCTGATATCACATCCTTGGTGACTGTTTTAACCCATACAGATACTTCTTTAACCTGCATACTTGTTCTTTCTTCCCTTTCACCATAAAGCCTTCAGGTTGTTTCATGTATATCTCCTCTTCCAGATCCCCATGAAGAAATGTTGTCTTCACATCGATCTGTTCTACCTCAAAATCAAATGCAGCAGCAACAGATAAAAGTAATCTAATAGAAGTAACTTTGGCAATAGGAGAAAAAATGTCACCAAAATCAATTCCCGACACCTGGGAACAACCTTTTTCTACCAACCGAACTTTTAATTTCTCCACCTCGCCTTCTACATTCATCTTCTTCTTAAACACCCATTTGCTCCCAATGGGCTTCCTTCCAACTAGCAACTCCACCAGATCCCATGCCTCATTTTTATGCAAGGATGCCATTTCATCAACCATGGCCTCCTTCCAGAGTTTTCCATCCTCTGAATCTACTGCCTTCCTGACAGTTTTTAGATCATCATCGGTTATATTTAAGGCAAAACTTGAACATAAAGCAGATGGACTATACCTTTCTGGTTGCCTTCTTTCTTGAAATGATCTTCTCACTACTGGAGTTTGTGGCTCTTCCTCTTCTATGTCTTCTTCTGTTGTAGAGTCTGATTCATCCTCCTTTAGCTCAAACTCTATCTTCTTAGGTTCCTTTGGTAGGAATTCATGTTTAACAACATCTTTTACCTCTCTAAACACCACATCTCAGTTGTACACAACCTTTCTTGTTTCTGGGTTCCAAAGCGTGTAACCCTTTAAACCATCCTTATATCCAATAAAGATGCACCTTTCAGATTTATTATCCAACTTGGTCCTTTTCTCCTTTGGAACATGTACATATGTATCATGTTAGCCACCAATAAAATTTGTCATATAAAATGGTGGCTAAATCATTTTTGGAGCCTTCAAGAAACACTTTTTATTGCTAAAAAGTGTTATATCTTGAAGACTCATGAAGACATCATGCTCTTTGCTTAATCTTCACTATTGTTTCCCTTTCAAACTCAGAAATTCAGCTATTTTCATAGAGAAAAGACTGCTGAAAAACTCCATTTTTCCCCTCCTTACACTCAAAAATAACCTTCATTTTATTCCCTTTTTCCCCCATAAAATTCTTCTATTTTTCATTTATTCCCCTTTCCCCTTCATGAAAATCCTTTTACAAAGTTTAAAACTCACTTTTGAACTTTGTCAAAAACCCCAAATCCATTAGAAAAACCTGAAAATTTCATAAAAAATACATTTTTTGTGTTAAGGATTAAGCCCCTTTGGGCTAAGTCCTAAACCACTTCCCCACATATGCCCTAGTGCTAGAACCAAGCGCTAGACCCTTTCGGCGCTTATCACGTTGGAGAAATTGGCCCGCACAAGTCTATTTGCCATGTTCAAAACCTCTGATACGATTAGCCCTTTGTATGTAAACCCCCGATCTTATTACCACTTCATATAACCCTTGGGCCTGCAATCGGGCACTTAACACATTGCAAAAACCATTCCTGATTGCTATTTTCCTTTGTAAAACATAAAAACCCCTTTTTCCTATGTTATACACTAAACCCGTCAATACAATGCTTTTTACAAAGAAAACCGTTGATCTTAGGAACCGATCAATGGTGAATAAGATCTCGCATCAGATATTTTTTAATGGGTAGATTGAAAATCCTGACCCTTCCTCCCGATTCCAATTGGCACCTTGCATATAAAGCCCCGGTCCTGTTCACTTGTTCATATATCCAAAGGCCCCTGCAGACGGGTGCCAAACCTCATATATATCCTGCCCGACACCATTAAACCTTTGTTTTTAATTAATTTCCACCTTTTAATATTATAATGTGGTCCCACTCATTCATTGGTCGGAGCCCTTCTCCGTCGTTGATCTTGGACCAATCTGATGGCCAGCACTGTATTGCATTAGAGATTTTCATTGGCGCGTTAAATATTTTACTATGCCACCCCCGATTGGTCACCTTTTGATCCGTTCTCTACCGTCGATCTGATCTGTAGATCAATGGCCCACAATCAATCGCTTCGACGCTCCCATGTTTATTTCCCTGCTGATTTCCCAAGCCCCGATTGCATCTAGGCCATCCACGTGTCAACATCGGACGGTCCAGATCAATCCTCCTGACTTTGGTTAAATTTTATACACCCTGCTTCATAATGTTTTTTCGGCCAATCACAGTCATTGATCTCTGCAGATCAATGGTCCTTATTAAACCTCTCTCCGCCTTGTATGTTATTTCATTTGACCCCAGTTTTAATCCTGGCCGTTGATCCTTTACATCTGACGGCCTATATTAACCCTAACAGGCCTGACCCCTGTGGGTCCTGCCTCCCTCCAAATCTGATCTTCGCCGTCAATCCCCTAATCGGACGGTCCATAATAAAACCACCCTATCTCCTATCCGCTGCACATCTAGTCGATATCGTGCTCGCTCCCCACCGTTTGATCTGACAACCCAAATCTTATGGCTAATATGCATTTTCGCATTACTTTAAGCACGAGCATTAATTCCCCAAAATTATGTGATATAAGTTGTTTTGAAATGCCACATGTTGGGCAGGAACGCATATCACGTTCGAAAAGGAAATACCGCCTACCCGCCTTTTCATCGCGTGATACTGTTGGTTTTCTCTCCCGAAACCACCCTTCCCCATTTGCACTATGATCTATCGTGTACTTCCTCCACCGTTGATCTCTGCAGATCAACGATTCGTGTTTAATATCTCATTACACTATCGCCCTCCGCCATAATCCAAAGGTTTTCAACAAGCTATCTCCGCTGTTGATCTCAGGGTCAAATCTGATCTGATGGCCCACGATCATCCCGAAACCTCAATTTTCTTTCCTGTGCATTTTTTCCTCTGCCAAAGGATTTTTCACTCATTTCCTTTGTTTTTCTTCCAATTTCCAATAATGTGACCCCTTCGCGTTATTAGTTCACATCTAATCTCGATCGTTGATCTATCCAAGATCGACAAATCTGACTTAAAAACCCCCCACTGTTTCATCAACCACCTCCTTTGACCCCTGCAAATGAATCTCCACCATTGGATGCTATCATCCAATGTCCATGCTCCTAACCACAGCCTCCTAAGCAGTTTTACCCAATAAACATAGGATTTCATAATTATTTCTTGGTTTGTGCAGGACTTCAAATGTTTTTCAAATATTTTATATAAAATGGAAGGCTGAGAGTGATGACTCTCTAGGCCTTTGATTATCAAAGGAATCTCTTGGCAAAGGTTCCCATCAAGGTTTATCAGTGCATCATGAGCACTAATATTATTATGAGCCCTCTGCATCACCTACACATCAACAATACATAGTAATATTAAATCAAATCAAAGAGTATCAGTGTTGAAGACCTAGCCACAGTAGAACAGAAGATTAAAAATTAATTCCATAGTTTAATGGATTACGGCTAAGATCAAAAATCAAAAATCCTAATCCACTAAATTAAACACAGTTAAAGGCAAATCAAGAATATTTATCAAACAAAGGATGCCTCCAATGCCACATTAGAGGCAAATTGATTCCTCTCAGCTACCAGATTGACACCTGTGGCCTCACAGCATTTAACACAGGCCAAGTAATGACCAGAACAGAGGATATTTGCCTCATGACAGCTGAACAGTTAATCTAGCCGAAGAAATTATTGAAAAATATCTGCTGAGTTACTACATATATGACACAGACCCTCAAATTCAACGAAAGCTCTCCACCGAGCTCAATTATTAAATGTAAAACAATTAATATAGACAAACATCTGTAAACTTCTCCATTGAGCCCCTCAAAGGTCGAGAAGCATTAACTATATTAATTGAACCCATAGATATTTTTCTCTTTTGACCTCCTCATCCTTCTATGAAATCTTATTGAGGAGTTCATTGTAAACGTTGGTTGATCATTAGTTGTAATACTGGAACTCTCTGAAATAATACATATTCTATAGAAGTTGAAGAAGAAATTGAAGTCTTGGAAGCCCTGATGATGTTGTTGAATGCTTGTTCTTGAGAAGGCTCTATCATTGGATCCATGAGCTTGGCTGTTGGTGAAGTATTCTGAACTGTTTAATGTTTTTTTTTTCATTTTGTTCCATAAATTATTACTACAATAGGATGAAAGTTTTAGGCTAAGAAATGACTCTTGGAAGCACCTTAGACCTGTTTATCCTTCACTGTTTTATGTTTTTCTTCTGCTGAGGTATTTTAGAGTCTTTAATATCTCTCTTTAGTCCTCATGCTTGTTTATTTCTCTAATAGTTCGAATAGTTGGTTTCAACATGATTTATGGTTATCCCTGCTTGTCTACTGCCACTTAAAGGTTGTTATTGAAGTCTCCCTTTGAAGTATCTTTGTTTACAGTGAGCCAAGGAGGTCTGTTCTGATCATGCCCCTTGTCCTTGCTTGAACAGTTGGCTTAAATGTATTTATAATTGTGATCATAGATGTATTTAGGTGTTCCCTCTTCTATGATCATAATTATCAGTGAAGTCATTTGAAATAAAATCTTTGAGGAAATAGGGTGTTCCCTGAATCTTAGATTTTATTTTAAAAGCTGTTTTGAAGTCATTATTTTCTTAAAGTGTGATTTGTAGAATTCATGGTTAGCCCTGTTTATCAAATAACTCTTTATTTTTCAAGTTGTGCTTTCAAATTCCCTTTGTTAAGAATTGAACTTCTCTTTTCTAAAACATTAATGTCCATCTCATTCATAAACTAAAGGATCATGTGGGCAAGTTAGATTTGCCATTTAATATCCCATATCCATTTATAAGTTTTTCATAACCTCTTTTTGACTCCATAGCCCAATGAAACTGACATTTCCCCTTTCTATCTATCTTTCCTAGACCTTTTATGTTCTGATGTATCAATTCAACCAAACAAACAAACAAACACTTGCACTTAATGACTAGTCTAAAACCAATACTCAGAGCACACAAGATAAACCTTTGCAAAAAACAAATAATTGAGAGATCCCTCTCTGAGAGCAGGAGGACTAGATCCTGTAACTCTAAGATTGGTTCTGATGTTGCCAAACTATCAAAACACGGGGGACCAACATAATGGCAATCACGGTGGGACATTGAGTAAAATCTTTAAAACAAAACACTCCCTGTCCAATATAACATAAGTAGCCTTCTTCAAGCACTACCTAACAAAAATGGTAATCATGATAGGACTTAATTGAATCAGTGACAAACTAAGTAACCCATAGGATTCCCGTAAGACCTTATCAAACCTTGAAGGAACCAGTTACCAAGCCATAAGAGTGAACTTTGTATGTTTAAACACCTTAGCTAAGTGTTAAATCAGATTTAGGACACTCTCATAATCTATAAGACCGAAATAACTTAGAAAGACCCAAAAACGTTTTAGTTTGGCTTCATAATAAACATGGTGGTGGAACCATCTAATATTTTACCTTCATAGAAGCTAAATAGTTTCCACCTGGCGACTCTACTAGCCCCAGTAGGCCTATCACTCATCTAGGTCCCTAGATCTCTCCAAGACTATGTTAACCAGCCTTGAAGAAGTTTACAAGCCTAGTCCCATACTAGATAAGACATCGTGAGACGTAAAACACCCAAAAACATTCCCTAAAACCTTAACCTCTCTCATTTTTGAAAAAATAGTCTGGCTTCACATAGGATCAGCACTATATCCCATCCAGACCCAAATCCTCCTTTAATTGTTGACAATCTAGAGAGAATTATGTGGTAGACTTCTAAGTCCGGAAAATCAGCTGCTAATAGGAGCCTCTTAATAACAAAATTTTTCCCTGAAAACCTTGTTGTCTTAGAGGATTCACACATTGATTTACATCGTACAAAGAACATATTTAGAACTAGATATAAAAGTGATTTAAACCAAACTGATCTTGACATTGCAGATTTACAACAAAGCTTTAGTAGAGAAGCCTCACCTTCAACTCCTCCTAATTCCCAGCTTCTTCATCACTTTAGCCTTTTCCATAACAAGTTTGCTCAAAATCAGTTTTCTGGCCCAAGTGTTTCTTCCACTCCAATCCATACTACCACTGTGCAAAACACTCCTGTTCAACCCACTTTCACACTTGTAAATCCACCTCTTGTAAACCCACCCTTATTTCCATCCATGGCAACATGGTATGCCCCATTAGTGTTACCACAACCTCTACTTCCCTTACTAAATGATTACCAATCCAAAATTCCTCATTTCACTGGAAAAGAGTCTACAAAAACTCAACATCATGTAGATAGGATGGAAGATGGGTTTGATTACATGGAGATAGAAGAAGAAACCGTGAAGATGAGGATCTTCGCCCATAGTTTAGGAGGAGATGTAAAGAAGTGGTTTAAGAACTTACCACCTAACAGCATCAATGATCTCCCTACTTTGCATCAAACATTCATCAACAAATGGGAACTCAAAAAGAATCCTCTCTAAATACTAGCGAAATATAGCGGCCTCAAGAGAAATCAAGGGGAGAGTGTTCATGACTACTCCACTAGGTTCAATAGCGTTTACAATGCTCTTCCACCTCACATGAAACCTCCCCAAGGCATGGCCTTAGTAAGGTATCCCGAAGGCTTTGATGCTGAAATGGCTTATCAGTTAAGGGAGAGAAATTACTTAACCTTAGAAGACGTGTAGAAAGGAGTTGTAAGTGTAGAAGCAAACATAATTGAGAAAAGAAATAGGTTGAGATCAAAGAAGAGGGTAACTTATAAAGATGACATTGCACCCTCAATTTCAACTTCTGACACTAAAATAGACAACCTAGTGAAGGTGATGGAGAGGATGCTCGAAAATATCAACTTGAATGATAGAGTGCCACCAAGAGAACCTAAAAATAACCAAAATAGAAATAGAAATCAGAATTATAGAAGAGAAAACAATAAAGATAAGCAAAAAGAAAGTGACCAACAGGTTAGACCTCCCTTCCAACAAAACTATGTGGATCAATATGAGGAAGATAGGGAGATGGAAAGGTTGGGAGAAGCTCATGTAAACTTGATTGGATCAGACAATGGGGATGATGTTTTCCTCACTGAGGAAGAACAAGGTTTCTTCTCTGATCAAAGTACAAACACCTATGAAGATTCTGATTATTATAGATTGGGGTTTGAAAATGCAATCATGGAGGTATACAAACAATATGATCTTAGGAGAAAAGGGAACATAGACAATTCAAAAGATAAGAACACTAGCACTGTTGTCAAGAAAAATGCAGAAAGTCAGCCTAAGAAGACAGCAGACAAACCCATCACTTTGGCTAAAAAACTAGATTTAAACTAAGAGAAAAACAACCAGACAAATGTTGAACAGAGTACCCCTAGCACTTCAACTAGTGGTCCTAACAAAACTATCCCAATTACCAGTCCAAACAAAATTCAGCAAATCAAAACTGCTAAAAGGAATTCAATTGAAAAAACAGATGTAAATATGAACAAATCAATTGTTCCTTTCAGACTTGAGGGAGAGATTGCCAAGATAAAAAATACCATCCCCCTAGCTGAACTAGTAACCCAAGAAGTGTACAAAAACCAAGTTTTAAAAGCTTTGGACCAAGGAAGTGATACTGACACCTTAAACTTGACAGATGACAAACCCGAGTTGTTTTTTGGTCCAGAAGTTGAAGGAAAATACCAAGAAGGGGTTGTTCCTCCCTTCTATGTTAGTTTGAATATACATGAGAAAATTTTACACAATGCCATGCTAGATTCTGGAGCTTCACACAATCTGATGCCCAAGGTAGTAATGGAAAGCTTAGGCTTAGAAATTACTAAACCATACAAATATTTGTATTCCTTTGACTCAAGCAAAGTCAAATGTTTGGGTTTAATCAAATATTTATGTGTTAACTTAGCTCAAATCCCTGCTAAGAGTCTAGTAATGGACATAGTTGTAGCTGACATTCCCCCTAAGTATGGCATGCTCTTATCAAGATCACGGGGAGCCAAACTTCAGGGAAGCCTTCAAATGGACATGTCTTATGCCACCGTCCCTGTTTTTAACCAAAACAGAAGACTATACAAGGAATCTCACATGAAGTACATGGTGAGCAACATAGATAAACCAAACAAATCTCCAATCTATTCTATTTAATAAATTTTAGATTCCTTTATCTTGTACAATGAAGATGAAATTACTCAACAAGAAAAGGAAAACATAGACCCAACCATTTTACCAGAAAAATCAGAGCATCCATCAAATTAGATACAAAACATTGGCAATCAACAGCAACAAGAAAATGAAAATGAGCCAAATATAGTGTGGACAATAAAATTTGATGGATCTTGTAATAAAACAAGTGTAGGGGTAGGTGTTTGGATTCAAAATACGAATCAAAGTTTTCCATATAAATTAGATTTCCCATGCACTAACAATATTGCTGAGTATGAAGCACTTCTTCTAGGCTTACAATTGCTTAAACAATTAGAAGCCCAAAAGATATCAATCTTAGGAGATTATGAACTTATCATAAGAAAAATAAAAGGAGAATACTCAGCTAGAAATCCAAGGCTTAGGGAATATCCGAATGCTGCCCTTGATTTATTGAAAATCTTTGAAAAGTATGAACTTATTTTCATTCCTAGAGCACTAAATCATCTAGAAAATGAACTCACTTTCAATGCCAGCAACTGCCAAATACCTGAGATAAATGAACAACTTAGAGTAAAGGTAAAACACAGGCCTGCAGTGTCTGATAACGAAGATCACTGACAAGTGTTTGATTCTGAAAAACACATAGATGATTTCTTAAAATTATAAAACGATTTCGACATACCAATATCAGAAACCAGCCATAAAGAAAACTGTTTGTATATTGAACAAATCCCAGAAGTTGAAATGACATATTCTGCTGATATAAATCATTATGAGAATCCTTTTGAAGCAGAGTTAATTGGAAACGTAGACCAAGAAGACTTGGAAGTTTTACAATGTAAGAATGATACAATTCCAAGAGGTCTAACATCTTTAGAACACCTTTTCAACTTTAACGATGTAGCCAAAGAACCAAGAATGGAGCCTGTGGAAACAGATGTAGAAGAACATAACATAGGTAGCTTAGCAGAACCCAATATGATTAAATTGTCTAGCACTCTCCCATCTCACATAAAATTGCAATACATAGAGTTGTTCAAAGAGTTTAAAGATGTTTTTGCTTGGGGGTACAAAGACCTGAAATCGTATGATACCAGCATCATTCAACACAAAATCCCTCTCAAAGAAAATCAAAAGCCTTTCAAACAAAAGAAAAGAAGAATAAACCATGTTTTACTACCTTTAGTTAAGGCAGAAATTGAAAAGATGCATGATGTTGGGATCATAGTACCAATTAGAAATTCAAAATGGGTATCAAACTTAGTTTCTGTTAGAAAGAAGACAGGGGAAATCAGGCTCTGTATTGACTTCAGAAATTTAAATAGGGCCTCTCTAAAAGAAAACTACTCCTTACCCAAGATGGACCATATACTTCAAAGGGTATTTGGGTCAAAAATAATATCACTCTTAGATGGGTTCTCAGGTTACAACTAGGTGTTAGTGCTCCCAAGTGATGAAATCAAAACTGGTTTTACCACACCTTGGGGCACCTTTATGTATGTCAAAATGCCTTTCGAATTGATGAATGCAAGGGCCACCTTCCAAAGGGCCATGGACATAGCTTTCTCTGAAGATAGTGTCTATTTCATAATCATTTACCTTGATGACATAACCGTCTTCTCAAAAACTGATGAAGGACATTTGATTCATTTGAGAAAAGTTTTTGAGAAGTGTAGGAAATTTGGCATGTCATTGAATCCCAAGAAGACACTCTTTGGTCTCCAAGAAGGTAAACTTCTTGGCCATATAATTTCAAAAGAGGGAATCAAAATAGACCCCACAAGGATAGATGGCATATTACAAATCAGCCATCCAAGAAGGCTCAAATAATTTCAATCTTTCATTGGAAAGATTAATTTTTTGAGGAGGTTTATCCCCGACCTTGTTGAGCTATTAAATAACATTACAAACATGCTTAAGAAATATGTAGGTGTAAAATGGACTTTACCAGCTAAACAATCATTCGAACTGGTCAAACAAGCTCTTACTCAAACACCAGTCCTGATTAGTCTAGATTTTACCAAAGACTTTGATATCTTTTCTTTTGCATCTGAGCATACAATAGCTTCAATGTTACTTCAAAAGAATGACTTGGGGCAAGAACAACCAATATCCTTCTTTAGTAGGGCCTTAAGAGATGCTCCTCTCAAATATAACATCATGGAGAAGCAAGCCTCAACATTAGTGAAAGCTTTAAAGGAATTTAGAGCCTATATTTTACACTCTCACATAATTTCTTTTGTTCCACATACTATTTTCAAGGACATTCTAAGTCAAGACCCTCATGGTAAAAGGGGAATATGGATTGCAACTATTCTTGAATATGACTTAGAAATCAGGCCCATCAAATTAGTTAAAGGGAAAGGATTAGCAAAACTTATGGGTAAGTCTAACTTCCAAGCACTAGACATGAATATGGTCGATGTGTTGGAAGAAATAGAAGAATCTACTGCTCCTTTCATTGAAGAGACATTTCTGAATTCTCCTTGGTATGCTGCCATTATTTATGTGCTTTTATATTTGAATGCCCCTCCTTCTTTTTCTAAAAATAAAGCTAGATTTTTGAAACAAAAAGCTTTGAGTTATTGCATCTTAGATGGGGTATTATATTGGAAAAATGTTGTTGGAATTTTGCTTAAATGTTTACTTGAAGATGATGCAGGAAAAATCATGCATGAGTTGCATGACGAAGAATGTGGAGGACACCTCTACTGGAAGGCCACATCAAAAAAAATTCTTAGATCTGGTCACTATTGGCCTACCCTTTTCCCAGATACTCAGAAGTTGGTCATGTCTTGCCATAAGTGTCAAATTTTTGATGGAAAAAGAAAACTCCTTCCCTTACCATTACATCCTATCAGAGTTGAGGCACCTTTTCAACAATGGGGTTTAAACTTCATTTGGTAAATTCACTCATCTTTCTCAGCCCAACATAAGTGGATTCTCATGGCCACTGACTTCTTTACCAAGTGGATAGAAGCTATACCCTCTAGAAATGATAATGACTCTGTCATTATCAAGTTCCTTGAAACAAATATCCTATCCAAATTTGGTTGTCCCAGAAAAATCATAACAGATAATGCTATTTCTTTTAAATTTAAGAAAATGGTTGATTTCTGTTACAAATACCACATAACCTTGGGCCATTATACTGCCTACTATCCCCAAGGAAATGGATTAGATGAATCTTCCAACAAGAGCCTCATCAATATCATCAAAAAACTGTTGGATCAGAATCAGAAATCATGGCACAGTAAGCTGGTTCATGCCTTATGGGCTAATAGGTTAAATACAAAGAAGTCAATAAATATGTCCCCCTATCGGCTGGTCTATGGCATGGATGCAGTTTTTCCCACCTCATTAGGAGTTCCAGTCATGAAGCTCCTTCAAGAAATGCAGGTCGAAGAGAATGATGTGCAGAGGAGAATCAACCAAACCATCCATTTACAGTTGATCAGAGAAGAAGTCTATGAAAGGACGTAGTTAGTCCAAGAAAATGTAAAGAAACTATTTGATAAGAGGACTAAGGAAAACAATTTCTAGGTTGGAAATGTTGTTCTTAAATGAGATTCAAGAAGAGAAGAGAAGGGAAAACATGGCAAGTTTGAGAACTTGTGGAAAGGCCCCTATGTTATTCATGCTGAGAGGGGTCACAATACATTTTTCTTGAAAGAATTGAATGGAGAAGATCTGTATGGAGGTCCTGTCAATGGGAGGATGCTAAAGCGTTACTTCTGCCAGGAGTCATGAGTTTCAAAGCATTTTATTTTTCATTGTAAATATCATAGTTTTAACGTTGCATTCAAAGTTAGAAAAATAAAAATACAAAAACAGTAAAAGAAATAAAATAAGGCAGATTGTAAAAACAATAAAGGTACAACCCCATACCAAAAAAGAGAACAAAAATATGAAATTGTGCAAGCTCAAATGCCACTTCTGAAAAACACACTTCTAGTTAGTCATACAGCTTAATCATGACTAATTAGTTTTAAATTGACTGTTGATAGGTTAGTGAATTTGATTTTCCAAACAGCTTAATCTTGGCTTATCAGTAGGTAGATTAGGCTAGAAATTAAAGGTTCAAACAAGCTCAAAATCTGAACCAGAGAATAAGCAAAGAACAGCTCAAACAGAAGTAAAAACAAAGCTGAAAAAAGATGAAGGAAGTGCTTGAACTTTCAGACCTAAAGCCTTCCATTTTGATTTAATTTTCTGCAAAATAATATCTATGTGCGGCTTGTTTTTTATGCCATAGATCAACAACAAGTTAGACTGTTCAATCCTGACTTGTATGCTTTTAAATTTTTGTTTTAGAAATTAGTGAATAAAAATCTGTTATACTATTTAATCCTAACAGATTAGTAGATTAGGTAGAGAAGCATATGAACTCAATTGTTTAATCTGAGTTCATGGAGAAATAAGGAGTAGAATTAGATTAGTTTTTTTTATTTCAAAAGAATAAAATGTTGTAAAAGAGTTTGTTGATCCAAGTGCACTCTAAAGAAGAAAAAATGTCAGATCAGTAGGATAGGGTAGGTAGAAAGCTTGTGTTAATGAAAATCCATTATTTTTCATGGCTACTAATATTTTTTAGAGCAAAATAAGACCATCCAAATGAAGAAAATGCAGCCCAATGGATAAGGCACTGATCAACCTCCATAGAATGCAAGTCTGAAGTTCTTGATGCCTTCAAGAAGGCACCATCCCCAAGTGGAGCCACTATTAGCCACCAATAAAATTTCTCATATCAAATGGTGGCTAAATCATTTTTTGAGCCTTCAAGAAACAAGTTTTATTGCTAAAAAGTGTTATCTCTTGAAGACTCATGAAGACATCATGCTCTTTGTTTAATCTTCACTGCTTTTTCCCTTTCGAACTCAGAAATTCTGCTATTTTCATAGAGAAAAAGCTGCTGCAAAACTCCATTTTTCCCCTCCTTACACTCAAAAATAACCTTCATTTTATTCCCTCTTTCCCCCATAAAATTATTCTATTTTTCATTTATTTCCCTTTCCCCTTCATGAAAATCCTTTTACAAAGTTTAAAACTCACTTTTTAACTTTGCCAAAACCCCCAAATCCATTAGAAAAACCTAAAAATTTCATAAAAAATACATTTTTTGTGTTAAGGCTTAAGCCCCTTTGGGCTAAGTCCTAAACCACTTCCCCACATATGCCCTGGCACTAGAACCAAGCACTAGACCCTTTCGGTGCTTATCGCATCGGAGAAATTGGCCTGCGCAAGTCTATTTGCTATGTTCAAAACCTTCGATGTGATTAACCCTTTTTATGTAAACCCCCGATCTTATTACCTCTTCATATAACCCTTGGGCCCACAATAAGGCACTTAACACATTGCAAAAACCATTCCCAATTACTATTTTCCTTTGTAAAACATAAAAACCCCTTTTTCCTATGTTATACACTAAACCCGCTGATAAAATGTTTTTTACAAAGAAAACCGTTGATCTTAGGAACCAATCAGCGGAAAATAAGATCTCGCATTGGGGATTTTTTAATGGGTAGATTGAAAATCCTGACCCTTCCTCCCAATTCCGATTGGCACCTTGCATGTAAAGCCCCGTTCCCGTTCACTTGTTCATATATCCAAAGGCCCCTGCAAACGGGCGCCAAAGCTCATATATATCCCACCCGACACCCTTAAACCTTTGTTTTTAATTAAATTCCACCTTTTTATATTATAATGTGGTCCCACTCATTCATTGGTCGGAGCCCTTCTCCGCCGTTGATCTTGGGCCAATCTAATGGCTAGTGTTGTATCACGTGGAAGATTTTCATTGGTGTGTTAAATATTTTACTATGCCACCCCTGATTGGTCACCTTTCGATCCGTTCTCCGCCGTCGATCTAATTTGTAGATCTACGGCCCATAATCAATCACTTTGGCGCTCCCATGTTTATTACCCCGCCGATTACCCAAGCCCCGATTGCATCTGGGCCATCCACGTGTCAACATCGGACGGTCTAGATCAATCCTCCCAACTTTGGTTAACTTTTATACACCCCGCTTCATAATGTTTTTTTGGCCAATCACAGTCGTTGATCTCTGTAGATCAACGGTCCTTATTAAACCTCTCTCTGCCCTGTATGTTATTTCGTTTGACCCCAGTTTTAATCCTGACCATTGATCCTTTACATCTGATGGCCTATATTAACCCCGATAGGCCTGACCCTTGTGGGTCCTACCTCCCTCCAGATCTGAACTCCGTCGTCAATCCCCTGATCATACGGCCCATAATAAAACCACTATGTCTCCTATCTACCGCACATCTAGTCGATATTTCACTCACTCCCCACCATTTGAACTGATGACCCATATCTTACGGCTAATATTCATTTTCGCATTACTTTAAGCACGGGCGTTAATTCCCCAAAATTACGTGATATAAGCTGTTTTTAAATGCCACGTGTTGGGCAAGAATGCATATCGCGTTCGAAAAGGCAATAACGCCTACCAACCTTTTCATCGCGCGATACTGTTATTTTTCTCTCCCGCAACCACCCTTCCCCATTTGCACTATGATCTATCGCGTACTTCCTCCACCGTTGATCTCTGCAGATCAACGACTTGTGTTTAATCTCTCATTACACTATCGACCTTCGCCATAATCCAAAGGTTTTCAATGAGCTATCTCTGCCATTGATCTCAGGGTCAAATCTGATCTGACGGCCCACGATCATCCCGAAACCTCAATTTTCTTTCCTGTGCATTTTTTCCTTCACCGAAGGATTTTTCGCTCATTTCCTTTATTTTTCTTCCAATTTCCAATAATGTGACCCCTTCGCATTATTAGTTCACAGCTAATCTTGACCATTGATCTATCCAAGATCGACGAATTTGACTTAAAAGCCCCCCATCATTTCATCAACCACCTCCTTTGACCCTTGCAAATGATTCTTCGTCGTTGGATGCTGTCATCCAATGGCCATGCTCCTAACCACAGCCTCCTAAGTAGTTTTACCCAATAAACGCAAGATTTCATAATTATTTCTTGGTTTGTGCAAGACTTCAAAGGTTTTTCAAATATTTCATATAAAATGGAAGGCCGAGAGTGACGACTCTTTAGGCCTTTGATTATCAAAGGAATCTCTTGGAAAAGGTTCCCATCAAGGTTTATCAGTGCATCATGAGCACTGATATTATTATGAACCCTTTGCGGTACCTGCACATCAACAAGACACGGTAAGATTAAATCAAATCAAAGAGTATCAGTGTTGAAGACCGAGCCACAACAGAACAGAAGATTAAAAATTAATTCCACAATTTAATGGATTATGGCTAAGATCGAAAATCAAAAAGCCTAATCCACTAAATTAAACACAGTTAAAGGAAAATCAAGAATATTTATCAGAAAAAGGATGCCTCCACTGCCACATCAGAGGCAAATTGATTCATCTCAGCTACCGGATTACCACCTATGGCCTCACAGCATTCAACACAGGCCGAGTAATGACTAGAACATAGGATATTCACCTCACGACAGCCGAACATTTAATTCAACCGAAGAAATTATTGCAAAATATCTGCTGAGTTACTACAGATATGACACAGAGCCTAAAAGTCAACGAAAGCTATCCATCGAGCTCAATTCTTAAATGTAAAACAATTAATATAGACAAACATCTATAAACTTCTCCGTCGAGCCCCTCAAAGGCCGAGAAGCATTAACTATATTAATTGAACCCGTAGATCTTTTTCTCTTTTGATCTCCTCATCCTTCTATAAAATCTAATTGAGGAGTTCATTGTAAACGTTGGTTGATCTCTAGTTGTAATATTGAAACTCTCTAAAATAATACATATTCTGTAGAAGTTGAAGAAGAAATTGAAGTCTTGGAAGCCCTGATGATGTTGTTGCATTCTTGTTCTTGAGAAGGCTCTATCATTCGATCCATGAGCTTGGTTTTTTGTGAATTATTTTGAACTGTTTAATGTTTTCCTCTGTTTTCATTTTGTTCCATAGATTATTACTACAGTAGGATGAAATTTTTAGGCTAAGAAATGACTCTTGGAAGCACCTTAGACCTGTTTATCCTTCACCATTTTATGTTTTTCTTCTGCTGAGGTATTTTAGAGTCTTTAATCTATCTCTTTAGTCCTCATGCTTGTTTATTTCTCTAATAGTTTGAATAGTTGGTTTCAACATGATTTATGGTTCTCCCTGCTTGTCTACTACCACTTAAAGGTTGTTATTGAAGTCTCCCTTTAAAGTATCTTTGTTTACAGTGAGCCAAGGAGGTCTGTTCTGATCATGCCCCTTGTCCTTGCTTGAAAAGTTGGCTTAAAGGTCTTTATAGTTGTGATCATAGATGTATTTAGGTGTTCCCTCTTCTATGATTGTAATTATCAGTGAATCTTTTATGTTTTCTAAGTCATTTGAAATAAAATCTTTAAGGAAATAGGGTGTTACCCGAATTTTAGATTTCATTTTAAAAGTTGTTTTGAAGTCATTATTTGCTTAAAGTGTGATTTGTATAATTCATGGTTAGCCCTGTCTATCAAATAACTCTTTATTTTTCAAGTTGTGCTTTCAAATTCCCTTTGTTGAGAATTGAACTTCTCTTTTCTAAACCATTAATGTCCATCTCATTCATAAACTAAAGGATCCTGTAGCCAAGTTAGATTTTCCCTTTGATATCCCATATCCATTTATAAGTTTGTCATAACCTCTTTTTGACTCCATAGCCCAATGAAACTGACATTTCCCCTTTCTACCTATATTTCGTAGACATTTTATGTTTTGTTGTATCAATTCAACCAACCAAACAAAAAAACACTTGCACTTAATAACTAGTCTAAAACCAATACACAAAGCACACAAGATAAACCTTTGTAAAAAAATAATAATTGAGAGATCCCTCTCTGAGAGCAGGAGGACTAGATCCTGTAACTCTAAAGATTGGTTCTGATGTTGCCTTGTCTTTTGATTTTCCAAATTATCAAAACACGGGGGACCAACACATCACATAAAAATACCATCAGATGTGAAAGAGAGGTTTTCTTACTAGTCCATACCTCATGTGGAGTCTTATCCTCCAATGCTAATGAAGGTGATCTGTTAACTAGGTAACATGCAGTCTCCACTGCCTCTGCCCAGAATTCTTGTCCTAACCTGGTACAACTGAGCATGATTCTTGCTTTTTCCATCAGAGCTATGTTCATTCTTTATGTAACTCTGTTTTGCTGAGGTGTGTATGGAGTATTCTTTTGCCGTGATATACCAAACTTCTTACAGAACTCTTCAAATTCCTTTTTGCAGAACTCCCCATCATTATCTATCCTCAACACTTTTATCTTCTTCTCTGTCTGGTTTTCCACCAGAGCCTTAAATTCTTTAAATTTTTCAAAGACTTTAGATTTCTTCCTCAAGAAATATAACCATGTATTCCTTGAGAAGTCATTTATGAATGAAACATAGTACACAGACTTACCCAGTGATGGAATCGACACAGGTCCAAGGACATCACTGTGCACAAGCTCTAATATCTTGTTCACCCTCTTAGCACGAGAAGAAAAACTCACCCGATTCTGCTTCCCATATACACAATATTCACAGAACTCGAAATCTAGAGAGAAATTAGCCATACCTTCTACCAAACCATTTCCATGTAGTATCCGAAGGCCCTTCTCTCCAATATGTCCAAGCCTTTGATGCCATAACATGGTCTTTTCTCCACAGACCGCTAGGCTTTTTGCTCCACTTTCGGGAACCACAGAACTGTTTCACCCATTAATAATAGTGTTGCCCTGAAGCTTGTATAGAGTTCCAATCCGAACTCCCCGCATTAATACTAGTTCTCTCTGAACCATCTTACAGGTATCTTTCTCGAACACAATTTTTATAGCCACATCATCCATATTGCTTATAGAAATCAGATTTCTAGCCAATTTAGGAATGTGTAGAACACCAGGAAGTGTTCTAATCCTCCACCTTGTAGCTTCAGCTTGAATTTTTCACGTCCAACGATTCTTGCCTTCCTATCATCCCCTAGGAAGATGTCACCGCCATCATATTTCTCATATTTGCAGAACCACTCCCTATGGGAATTGAAGTGAAAGGATGCACTCGATTCAATCAACCATGACTCATGATCTACATGTGTATTTGAAGAAAAAGCCAAATACACATCCCTACCTTCATCCAAGGTGTTTTTTGCCTCTGCAAAAGGAGCATCATCAAATCCCTTTCCTTTCTCAAGAGCTTTATATTTATAGTCCTTTTTGTAGTGACGTTCCTTTTTTCTTTTCTAGCACACATTTACAAACTTTCTAGGAGATTTATATCTCCCTCTAGATTTATATCTACCACTCGAAACCTTATTCTTGTTTTTTTTTTGGGACCTTAATTGTATAGATAAGGCATCTCCATTATGACCCTCCATATTTCTCCATCTCATTTCCTGTGACAGCAAGGCTGAGACAATGTCATCAAAATTCAAGGTAGTTTTATTACTACCTAGTGCAATAGCTAGATTTTCCCACGAGTCTGGTAGAGAACACAAAAAACTAATGCACTTATCTTCATGTGAGATTTTAATATCAACAGATGATAGCTGACTTACCATAGTATTGAAGGCATTCAGATTCTCTGTCACTGAGTCTCCATCCTTCATCCTCAGGTTATACATATTTTTCTGCAGGAACAATTTATTCACCAGAGACTTAGATTGGTACAAAGTCCCAAGTTTGTCCCACAAGGTCTTCACCGTAGCTTCCCCAAATACATTAAACAATACTGAATCTGAGACACACAAACGTATTGTGCTCTTTTCCTTCCCATATAGCTTCTTCTAGTCTTCATCTGACATTGCTGTTGGTTTAGTACCCAGATCTACTGTGATCCACTGATCTTTATCCACTAGTATATCCTCCATCTTGAGCTTCCACAACTCAAAACTTTGACCATTAAATTTATCTATCTCTATTTTTCCACCGCTCACCGTCTTCTTTCACCACAAGAATTGATTCTGTAGATCTCCCACTGAACAAGGTCTAGCACGGGCCCGAGAAAAAAACCCCTCAGCAGCAAAGGCATCCCCTTGAAGCTGAAACTACTATGAGACCAACTGTAGGTTTTAACCCTGTATAGGAATTATCTACGAATGAATCTTAAAATAGAAAATAAACAATAGTGAGATCATAAAACATAAAACAGATAAACACATATATTTTCCCTTGGGTCCCAAATCGGGACTACCGGCTTGATTTTTCATTATATTACTTTTAGTGTTACAACACATATATATACATGCCGAAGCATACATAAACCCCAATCCATTAGCCCTAAATTAGAACATAACCGTAGTTCCCTTGACCGGATCTACAAAATACCAAGGGCCGCAAAACATCATACCCCAAAACCATGTGCAAACCCATGCACAAAACCATGGGCGGGTCTGCCTACCAAAAAATAAAACCCAAATTTTTTTTTCCGGGGTGCTGCCTTGTACCCCGACAGGGAGGCTGCCGCCCCCCTGTGACCCCCCTACTGCACCTGACGCAACGTACAGAGGGGACGGTCTCCCCCCCACACGTGACTAGTCGTGGAAAGAATATAACACGTAGCCAATAGTTATATTGCTCAAATAATGCTAGGAATGAAGATCTGGACTCCTAGACACCTCTCCAAGAGAACCCGGGAAGGGTTTCCAGAAATATTCCCAAATACAAATGGTGATCTACATCCCTAGGGCTGAAGCATCACTACAACTGAAGCTCCTAGAATAGAAGGCTAGAAATGATATAGATCTAATGTAGATCTCCTCCAAAGGTCTCCTCCAATGAAATGTTGAACCCTTCACCTATAGGAAAACGCTCTAAAAGAGCCACTACACCCTCCTCTGAAACTGCCCTCCAGAATAACTCAATTCCCAGCTGAAACTTCACTGTGAATGATGGGGATAAGTTGGCCTGGTGCAAAAGATCTGAAATGTGCCCAAGAACCCTCCGTGCTGATCTCCCAAGAGAATAAATCCTTTCTCCTATGAAAAACTAGCTCAGAAATTGGGTTTCTCAACCCTCCACTGCAACACCCTAAAACACAACAGAATATTATGCAAAAATTGCACTGCAGCTGAAGACTGAAGCTTGACCCTAAGCCTAAATGTGGAAATGAAGTAAAATTCTCCTCCAAGAGGCCTCTCAAGGAAATAGGTGGGATTCCCGCTCAGGAACACCCGGTGCTAAATAGCACAACAATCTCAACTAAACAGCTGAAGAATGAAAATAGTCATGCAAACCACAAAATCAAAAATCCATAACATCCCCATATGGATGTCATCCTCTTCCTTATATATTATGAGCTTCCTTGCCCTTTTCCACACTCAATTAGTTCATTTCCTTCATGAAATCAATCTCCCTCCAAAATTGCGTTATTCCTCATATAATGTTCACTCCTCCATAACATCATTGTTGACTTGGTCAAAGTTGTTTGGTTCAACATGTTCCAACCCATGTTCACACTCAAAGGTGCTTTATTTAGCTGCTTATAATGTCTCCTTTCACACTTGAAGTGTTTTTATTGCTTCTAAGGAGATTTATGGGCCTCCCTACCCATTTATTCACCTACCTAGTGACAAAATAATCTATAATATTCCATTTAGCAAAAAGCTAAATTTTAGGAATATTACAAATCTTCACATTCATATTTAAGAATGGCACTTTCTACTTGTGGTTGTCAGGAATATGGTTATGAATTAAATGTATCTTCTTCTTCTCATTCTCATGAGTGGCTCATTGATTCTGGAGCCTCTTACCACATGGCCAAAAATAAAGCCATGTTTTCTTCTTTAAATGATTGTAACACCAAACATATTTATGTTGGTGATGATAGATCTCTTAGTGTTGTAGGATCTGGAACCATTCATCTAGGAAATGGACCAATGGTCAGTTTAATGATGTACTATGTGTTCCTACCTTTTCATGCAAACCTCTATCTCTTTATCGGATGACTCATTCAAGTGAACGAAAAATAGTATAATTCTCACCTCATGATGTTGTAATCAAAGACCTCAAATATCCTAGACATATTTTAGCTACTGGCATTGCTGATGATTCCACAAGGTTGTACAAGTTTGAAAAATTTGGGTCATCATGTCTTCCCTCCATTTTTGTTGCCCATAATGATAAAGTGATAAAACTTTGGCATAAGTGGTTTGGTCACTTAAACTATCGCTCTGTTCAAACTCTATGTAAAGAAAATATGGTGACATATCTTCCTATGGTATCTTTCTGAGATGGTGTTTTCTTCGAATGTGTACTCATAAAACATCATCGGGATAGTTTTGAAAAACGTGCATCTTGGCATGCTTCAGCCCCTTTAAAGCTTGTGCACAGTCATTTATGTGGTCCACTTCCCTTTGTTTCTTTCTCTGGTTGCAAGTACTTCTTAACTTTCATTGAATATTTTCCAGATGCACTTGGGTATACTTCTTAAAACTCAAGAGTGAAGTTTTTAACATGTTCTTTTCCTTTAAGGCTTATCTTGAGAAACAATCTGGACATCAAATTCTTAAGTTAAGATCAGAAAATGGAGGAGAATATGTTAACAACAAATTTATCAACTTTTTCACTAAGCATGGAATTCAATTGAAACATAATGCTCCATATAATCCACAACAAAATGGTGTAGTTGAACAAAATAATCACAACTTAAAAGAAATGGATAATTGTGTGCTTCAATGTAAAGGACTTGGTCTCAATTTTTGGGTAGAAGCAATTAATTGTGCAAATTACATAGTAAATTGTACTCCTATTAAAGTTTTAAAGAATATAACTCTAGAAGAAGGTTGGAGCTCAATCAAACCAGATGTAAGTCACTTTCGTGTTTTTGGAAGTGATGCTTGGGCCCATATTCCAGATGCAAAACATAAAGCCCTACAACCTAAGAGTGAAAAGTGAATTTTTGTTGGACATTCTGAAGATTTCAAAGGATATAGACTTCAACCAAAATAAAAAATATAATCATTAGAAGAGATGTCAAATTTGATGAAAATATATCAGCCTGCAAGCCTAACCCAGTGGGTGTGCCACCTTTGGACTGTGAGCTTAATTTGGCATATGTGCCACCTCTCTCTATCTCTTCTATTTTTGATAACATTCCTTCTAGTTGAGATGATGACAATGAGGGTGAAAATCCTCCTGTTACACTGAAATTTTTCACCATGAAATTGAAGCTGTCTATATGGGTTCATCATTACCTATTTATTGCTTCCTTAGAATTCTAAAAACATAAAGTTCTTGAACCAAGTCTTGGAACTGGAGAAAAGCTCTTAAAAACCCTAAAAAGCCTAACTTCGCACTTTTCCTAGTCATTCCCTGTAGTACCGTGGTTTATTGTTATAAAAACTGCGGCACATCCTGCATAATTTGTTCATTAAAACTACGGACCCCCGTAAAAGGTAAAATAAAGAGAAAAGTAAGTTATAGAAGCCCAGATGGTCGAATATTCTCCCAGCTGGGGCCTTCTAGTAGCGCTATCTGGTCAAGCTTCACCCCTTCCATTCAGGAACGTTTATCCCTTCATAGATGGAGCTATCCCTTGGCTTTCGAAGCTGAAATCCCATGATGAGAGGGCTTTATCCCTTCCTTTTTGGAGCTGAAACTACCTCCCTTTTTCTATAAATTGAGACCAAGTTTCAGTCTCAAGGGTACTTAGTACTTGGTGGTTAGCACAGATAGAGTTCAAATAATACTTGCTTCTTTCTTTAAAGAGATTACTTAGAACTTGATATTTTTGAAGGGAATTTCTGAATAAACATACTCTCCATATTTTGCGCCATTGGCATGAGAAATATTACATACTCATAGCCATAGGATTGTACTAATAAAGAGAGTTGGAGTCTTGTCAAACTGAGGAAAACGAATGTTTGGGACCCCAGAAGAACCTATACGAACATCAAGGCATCAAGGTTGTAAGTTTTCTTGTTTTTATTCAAAGTTAATACAAATGGATTCTATTTTCTCATTGATTTATTCACTGTCTATATTTTGAATGATTTAATTCTTATATTCCTTGATCACTAAGATAGATTATTTCTTTTGAATTATCATATTTTACAGGTTCTTTTGATCATGTTTGTCTGTCTTTGATTGCAGATCTTATATGCTGGATCGATATCTTCTAGAACGATTCAATTGAAGACTGAGCAAGCGTTGGACTTCAGGTAGTACTATCTCTTCTAAGTTAATTAGTAATTCTTAAGAAAAATAGTCTAGAGAAAATGGTCTACATCTATCTGTCTGTTTCTAGATATCCTTAGGATACTAGGGAGATCGCTCTTGTCCGCAAAAGGGATTCCTCCGTATAACAAATTGGCGACTCCACTTGGGATATAAAGACTGAACTTAGTTTTCTTGTTTATTTTCAATTTGATTTTTGAGATTTCTTTGACTTTGACTAGCTTGAAATTGGGTTGGGTATAGAACCAATAGGATTCTGGACTAGAAATTTGTACTTTTATTTTTTCTATACTTTTCAGTCTTCGGCACTTTTTGTATAAAAATAGAGTGGTAGACTCTGCTGTTTTCAGTAGAATAAAGTGCGGTACCGCACCTTGTTCCATTAGAAACTGCAGACTTCTGGAAAATTTTGAAAAGTAAGAATTCTAATTTCTGAAGTACATTTTCATGGTTCTTGTGATTACCCCAATATGTTTTGACTGTTAAAAGATCTCTTTCAAGGTTTCTTTTAGCAATTTCTGTGTTGAAGTGATTTATCAGTTAGTTTGCATATTATGAGTAAATGATTTTCCTAGTCCTCCCATTGATCTAAATCAGAAACTTTTGTATACCTCAGCTATTTGGTATTTCATTGCGTTTCTGTTGAGCCATTGAATTTTATGCAATTGTCACTCTTATGAAAATTTCCTTTTATTTTCATTTGCAAAATTATAAAACCTTTTAGATTGATAAGGTCTGAATTTCATTTTAAAACCATTTGTTGGATGTTTTGGTTTCTTGCTGGAATAAGCAGGAAATTCTTGGTTAGATTACAAACCAGGCTTAAATATCCTTTAATTTTTATATAGAATTCAACATTAGAGTTTTCTTTTAGTTTTGAATTTTGGAGAATTTTCATTTCCTTTTGGAAGAAGTTTGTTTTTGTTTATGATCTAAATGATATAGGCAATTTCATTTTGGGCAAAAGATATTTTTGAAATTGAGTTCTTTGAATTGTCTTGTTTTCAAAATTTCTTATATAGGAAAGAAAGAATTGATATTTTGAAAATTATTGAAATCTCTCAACTCTTTCCTCTAGTTAGATTTCATTGAAAATAAATGAGTTGTTTATCATATAGATGCATTGTAGCGTATTTTGATTCGGGTCATTAAAACATCATCAAAGTTTCATTTCAATACCCACTGTCCTAAGAAACTACCAATTAAAAGTAACACTTAACTAAAATCAATCTAGAAATTTTATATTTTCTAGGGTTTGTTTCCACCAATATAGCTTAGGCTAGTGTCTTAGATTAGGTTTTAGTTAACTCTCCAAGACAATAAAAACAAACAAGTAGTCAATATTGTGGTAGGAAATTCCAATTGTAGCATGTATGCTCTAGGAAGCTCCTCCTAAAGGATTCAAGCATGAGATCATATCTGAACGAGTGAGGTAATCATACCTATCTCATTGGGAATGATAGAAGATGTGCACGTATTAAAAATGGTAAACCTCGGATAGACCATTGTCGAGGAGCCTGGGGTCACTTATCGGTAAACCTTGGATTATGTCAAGGAGACTTCAAGGGGATTGAGCTTGTTACTCTGCCCTTGTGTGTATATCGGATCGTAGACTGTTTCCCCAAGTATATGTGTTCTCGTTGGTGACCTTAGTGGCCATAATATTTGGGAATCTTTCCTAAGGTGACAGTGGAGGGGAGGTCCCACTGTACCTGGAGCAGACGTTGGCTAGACTCACTTGGACTCTCTGGAGGGTTATCTTCACTTGAGATGGATTAAGTGGAGAAAATTGCACCATTCTGTTTCATTAAGCAGGTTGTCGGGGTAAATGTTCCAACCGCCATTTCTGCATTAAAATTCTACGATGTTGGATTTCATCACCAACTAGTGTTTTTAGTGCGAGGATCTACTGTTTGTGTGTGGATTGATCTCTTAGATTTTTATAGGCATGTGATTCATTAATATTTTCCCTTAGTGACTTTAGGGTTTTTTATTGAAATTTTCTTTATTTGCGTTTGTTAAAAGTTTTAACTGTGGATGAATTAACGAGACGATCACGTAGAACTCAGGGGAAACCCCCTGAGTATACACCAAGCCAACTAGAAAGACTTAAATCTCTGATACCAAATGTTATCGGAAGAACTGGATTAACAGAATACTGAGAATCATACATAATTATTCATCTTGATTCTGAAGTAGATTAACCGCAAATAGAAGAACATACTCCGTAGATAATTTCAATTTCTGAATTAACTAAAGTTACTTCTGTAACAAGTGAATTATCAGTTGAATAGCCTGAAATTTTTGAACCGGAAACAAAACTTGCTACATATGAACCTAATTTAGAATTCAATGCTCCAATTCCTGATTATCCTGATTCACCCAGAGTGAAGAATCAGATTACAGAAGATCTTCCTTCTGGTCTCATTAGTATTGAAGAAATCACTGATATATTGGAAGAAATTGTTCTTCCTTCAACTCAAGAAAATTTAAAACATAGAGAACGTGAATCAAATTTTTACAACCCTTTTAGACAAGATGCTTGGTATTCTTAATTGATGGATTTTCTACAAAACGTAGGTCTACAGTATTCACCACCATAAATTCCCTTTTACTCTACGCCCATAGGTTATAGAACTCCATTCAACATGTCTAGTGAGTCATCTATGTTTACTAAATTGCTAGAAACATTTTTACATGGTGGTCCATCTATTCCTGCAGGTTATCAATCACTTTTTGGTACCTTCTCAGGAGCATTTCCTTTTCCCAACAAACCAATGTCATCATCTATTTCGAATGAATCAAATACTAGAACTTTGAACAATGAGCAGGTTTATATGATGTCTATAAATATTCCAAACCCCGGACCTCAAGGTAGTAATATACCGCTTGGGGGGCAACCTCAAGGTAGTGAAATACAGCTTGAGGGTCAACCTCAAGGATAGTACATACCTTAGGGTCAATATCAACCTCAAGGAAAATACATACCTCAGGGTTAATATCAGCCCTAGGGATAGTACATACCTTAAGGTCAATATCAAACTCAGGGTCAGTATTTGTCTGAAGCCTGTACACGCCTCAAGGTCAATATCAACCTCAAGGATAGTATCCAGCTCATGGATTGCAACCTCCTTTAACACAAAAATTCTATCCAGAATAGCAAATGTTACAAGGAGGTGGAAATTATCTAGCTAATTACCAGCCATATGTTCAACCTAGTTATGGTCCGTCTTATGCACAACCTTCAATGGAACCCTCATATCCCGGAATGGTGTGGGATCCATCCCAAGTCCAACATAATTTACAACCAAATGTAAAAGTACCTTATTATCAAGTTGGACATCCAGTTCGCTATCATCAACCCCAACAACCCGTCCAGCCTACAATTCAAATACTTGCATCTGGTCTTGTTCAGCAACCTGGTCCGAGTATAGCTATGACTCCACCACAAACTGTTGCTCAGAATTCTGTTCAACCTACCACACCTATTCCTGGAGTTTCTACAACTCCTATTACTTCTGCCCCTCAAACATCAGCACAGATTCCTTAGGTTTCTATTCTACAATCTGAACCTACAATTCAGACTATTGTTTAGATGCCTGCAAGACAACCTGGTACAAGTATAGTTATAACAAGTCAACCTCAGTTTACTTATCAACTGTATCAAGGGCCGTACCAATATGGAATTGTTCCAAAAACTCCAGTATATCCTGGGTATACATATCAGACACTTGTTCAACCCCAGTATGTTCTGGTTATTCTTGGTTATCTAGGGGGCACTCTAATTCCAAATGCACAGCCTATTCTAGGATATCTTGGATATCCTCCTACTGGGACTGGTTTAGTTTCACAAGGTTATCCACAAGACCCTACCCATCGATTTCCATTCATAGCAACTTTAGATTTACCTAATTTGTCATGCCTTACGAATGATCCCATCTATTATCATCTATATTGGCCGCTCATGCTGCATAAGTTTCCCAGTGATATCCCGAATTTTGAAGGAAAATCAGGAGAGGATCCATCTAACCATGTCATGACTTACCACCTTTAGTGTGCATCCAACTCATTAATCGACGATTCCATTTGACTTAGACTTTTTCAGAAAACGTTAATAGGATTAGCCGCCAAGTGGTACATTGAATTTCCACGAGGCTCATTTACCAATTTTAGCACTCTAGCAACTGATTTCTTAACTCATTTTCAGTTTCCCATCAGATACGAAAATGGCACAGAATTATTAGCTTCGCTAAAACAATCTGCATCTACGTACATATCAGATCATATACATGAATGGAGACATAGAAGATGTTTGGTAAAAGTTTTTATCCCTGATCAAATATTGTCAGAATGGTTTGTCAAGTCATTGCTACCAAAAATCACTGAAGATGTAGCCAAAGGAGGAGTTGTTACAGAAGAACAAGTTATTGCTCAAGCTTAGTATCTTGACTTGGTATATACCCAGTCTGGTACTTTGTATGAGAAAATTCCTGATCTATCGCTTCCTAGTCAGATAATGACAACTCCTTCGGGGTCTCGTGTTGCTGATGTTGTATTCGGTTTAGTTAGTACGGCTAAGAGTAAGAAGAAATCTTCGAAGGTTACTTCTCCTATTATAACTTTACCTGATTCACCAAAAGGAGAATCTCCCTCAGAAACTTCTGCTGATATTCACATTATAGATTCATGTACTACAAAGTCAAAATCCGGCAACAAGAAGAAAGGGAAGAAAAAGAATAAATAGACTTCGTCTCCTAAGGCAAAAAAATATAAAACTGAATCGACTGATGATAAACAGAAACCTTGTTATCCTTGTCTTATCAGTGATGAGGATCATTTCACCAAGGAATGTCCGCATAGGGCTGAGGTATCTAAATTTGTTAAAGGTTCACCCACCCCCGCTGTCTTGAAGGATCCTTTTCCAGTTCAAGATAGAAAAATGATTGGATCTTCTTCTAATATGTCAGCAGATATTTTGATGATTTCTCAAGTAATGGTTTTGACTCGATTGCAAGATTATGGTAGTAAAAGTCTCGTTACTGGTAAACAAGTAGAAAATTCTAATTCTGCACGAGCTACATTTCCTTTGGTTTCCGATCCTCTTCGTATCGAGAAACCGAATCCTGATCTAATAATCAAACCTCCTGCTAAAGGTGTACTTCGTAAATAAGCTTTCAATCCACATGCAAGAACTGCTCAGAATTACAACATTGTCGAAGATTTAGCAATATCTCCTTCAACAATGTCGGCTTTAGAAGTGCAGCAGTCATGCCCAACACAAAGGAAATTACTTTTATCAGAAATTGGAGCTGTAGATCTTTAGGATTCAAACCTTATGGTCTTCGATTTAGAAAGTTTTACACCATGGCTGCCTCATAAAATGGCTTTTCAAATTCCAGCACTAGTAAAAAACAGACGTTGCTTTCGTATTGTTATTGATGAAGGAGAATCTACATGTATTATGTCATTAAACTGTTGGAAATCACTTGGTTCTCCGACACTTAACCAATAACCGACAATCCTCAAAGCTTTTGACGGAAGAGGATTCCATCCATATGGAATTTTACAGGATTTACCTATAGAGGTCGAAGGTAAAACCATTAATTTAGATGTGGAAGTAGTTGATGCCCCTCTAGATTACAACCTTATTCTGGGTCAAAATTGGTCTTATGCTATGAATATTGTCATCCCATCCATCTTTCAGTTAATTATGTTTCCTCACCAAGGAAATATTGTGAAAGTCTATCAGCTCTCCTATTATTCATCCAACCTAGCTTCTACAGATAGTATTCAGCACGTTCGAAGATCAACTATCCCTTATGAAGATGTAGGAGTAGGTTTAATTAAAGATTCCACTTTGTTGGGAACATTTTCTATGCCTCCACCTAACGTACCGCGTACTATTGCTAATATCAATATGATTACATCAAGAACTATTCCATTTGATGATCCTTGGGTAGTGCCTTTAGAATCAGAGGTGGATTCGTATAATGGCGTGATGCCTTTGAGTCCATTTGAGTTAGCATATCAAATAGTACAGTCATTTTCCAATTCACCATCAACTGATTCTGACCCAATGAATGTGGTCAATGATGAATCATTTTCACCATCAAACTCAGCTATAACATCAATCCTGGATCCTTTTATAGAAATGTTTTATACTGATGAGAGAATATGTGAATTCTTGTCTGGAGATGATTTACCATGGGATGATCTTCATCATAGGTCATCATTTTTACCTGAGCTTGATAGATTCGAAAATAATTTTTCGTCTTTTACAATTGATTATGTCAAGGAACCCTAGAATCCCATATCGATCACAAATTCATATTCTAAGGTAAATTTGGGGAATATTTCATCCACGATTCCTATTGACATATCAGTCAAACTCGGAATTATTGAAAACATTCATATAGGTGCCTCTTGTATGTCAGATGAAATTACTACCTATAAGGTCCTATTTCAAGAATTCCGCAACATATTTGCCTAGTCTTATGAAGAAATGCCAGGAATTGATCCCAAAATTTTCATTCATGAAATCAAAACTTACCCGGATGCTAAATTGATCAGACAAAAATTACGTCCGATACATCCATGAAAAGTTGCCGCTATTAAAGCCGAAGTTGAGAAATTACTGAAATCAGGATTTATTTATCCAATCTAGTTAATGGATTGGGTGTCTAATATTGTTCCTGTTACTAAAAAAAAGGAACAATATGAGTATTTGTCGACTATAGGGATATTAACAAAGCTTGTCCTAAGGACAATCGACCAAATTATTGACGATTGTGCTGGAAATGAAATGTATTCATTTATGGATGGATTCTTCGGATACAATCAAATCAAAATACTCCCTGCTGATCAATCGAAAATGAAATTCATTTTTCCTTGGGGAATGTTTTATTATTGTAAACTACCTTTTGGATTGAAGAATGATGGGGAAACTTTTCAAAGGGAAATGTCCTATGCTTTTCATGACATTAAACACATTGTGCAACCTTATCTCGATGATTTACCTGCTCATTCATTACACATGGAAGATCATCCAACTCACTTACGAGCGATTTTTATGAGATGTAGGTATTATAAGATTCGCTTGAATCCACACAAGTGTGTTTTTTGTATACAATATGGTAGGTTAATAGGATTTGTCATTTCGAAATAAGGCATTCGTGTCGACCCTTCGAAGGTGGAGGCCATAATAAATTTACCTCCTCCTTCTATAGTTCGCCAACTCCAAAGTTTGCAAGGGAAAGCAAAATTTCTATGTAGATTCATCCAGAACTATGCAAGTTAACCAAAGGTTTTACCAGGCTTTTGAAATAGAATATTCCTTTTATTTGGGATGATATTGTTGATAGATATTTCGATGCTTTAAAACACGTTTTGACCCATGCACCATTACTACATCCACAAAATTATAGCCAGAATTACTTTTTATACTAAGCAGCCTCTGATTCTACTATTGGAATGGTATTAGTTCAGGAAGATGAATTCCACAATGAACATGTGATTTACTATCTCAGTCAAAATCTAAATCCAATAGAGATTAAATACTCACATGGGGAGAAATTGGCCTTGGCAGCAGTTCAAGTTGTCCAATGATTTCGTCATTACATTATGTTATAAAAAACAATAGTGATTTCTAACTGCAACCCGATGATGTATATTCTCACTAAGAAATTTCTCGAGGGAAAGTAATCTAAATGGATAGTTATCCTTTAGGAGTTTGATTTAGAATTTGAAAAATCCAAATCAAAGAAATCACTAGTGTTCGCCGAAATTATGTGTGACTTCCCAAATACTGAAACAGAAACTGTGGTAGAGCATCTGATCGCTGATGAATCTTTGTTTCTTATAAGTACGTTAGATCCTTGGTATGGAGATATAATCATTTATCTCCAAACCCAAAATTTTTGGCCTAAAATTTCACATTTTCATCGATGAAAGATCCATTACCAGTCTCAACAATACAATATTGTTGGAGACATGTTTTATCATCGAGGTGTGGATTCTGTATTTCAATGATGTTTAACTCATGAAGAGGCTAAACGAGTTTTAAATTACTGGAATTATGGAGCATGTGGCTATCATATGTCTGGGCATGCCACAACCCAAAAGATATTGCACACGGGTTATTTTTTCCCTTCATTATTCAAATATTGCATTCATGCGGTCCGAAAATGCCATAACTGTCAGATTTTTGATCGAAAAATGTGTGCACCACCAACTCCTCTTCACCCCATAATTTTTTTCGGTCCTTTCGAAAAATGGGGTGTTGATTTCATTACATGTAACCCTCACTCAGCCAGGGGGAATGGGTATATTATTCTCACAGTAGATTATTTTACCAAATGGGCTGAGGCGATGTCTAAATTTGTGGCAGATGGAAAAACTGTAGCTACATCTGTATTCAATAATGTGATTGCTAGATTCAGTATACCCCAAGCTATCATTACTGATCATGGGATCCATTTTCGAAACATTATGATGACCGAACTTTCTGACCAACTTGGCCTATGCCATGATAACTCTACTCCATATTACCAACATGCTAGTGGTCAGGTTGAAGCTGTCAATAAGGTTTTAACCACTATGATTAAAAGGATAATTGGAATTCATAAATCGAATTGGCATACTATGCATTTATCAGCACTTTGGACATACCGAACCTTAGCAAAAACTACAACAAGGTTCACTCCTTTTCAACTGATCTACGGTTTAGAAGCTATGTTATCGATTGAATGTGAAATACCACCACTCCAATTACCCATAGAGTTACTACTAGCTACCTCTAAGGAGGAAAAACGCTTTTTGTACCTAGCACAATTAGATGAGACTAGGTGCACTGCTGCATTAGCTACCGAAGCTCATAAAAAATGCATTAAAGCTCAGTACGATCAAAGTGTTACACCTCATGTTTTTTCAGAGGGTGACCTAGTATTGGTATATGACCAAGCCAATGATAAGCTAGGAGCTGGGAAATTCGAACCCATGTGGCACTGTCCTTTTATTTTCAAGCGAGTGCTTGAAAAATGGGCTTACGAATTGATTGATTATGATGGGGTCTCTTTAGATAAACCCAAAAATGGACTTTATCTAAAGATATATTATGCTTAATTTTTGTGTGTGAAGATCTCATTAGTTATTTTTCTAGATTATCTGCTTTAGATTAGATGACTTTGTCTAGTTTAAGTTTGCGTTGACTACTTGTTTGGTCAATTTAGTGTGTCCTAAATTGCTACATTAATTTGTCAATCCAGGATTCGTAAGCTGACGAAGTGTGGCGCACTATATGTGCAAGATAACCTATCTCTTACTTTTTGTCTATTTTGGGTTTTTTAATTTATCTTGGGGGTTTTTATCTTGGTTAGTTTCCTAATGTGAGATGGAAATTCTAAAATACAAGTATGGATATAAATGTTCAAGGCAATGATGTCCTTTATAATGATTTGCCAAACTTCAAACTTCAAAAGGGTTTTAAAACATGCAATGAAAAAATTAATTCCTAAAAGAAAATGAAAATGTGCCACTATACTAGTCAAACGAACAGTGAACTATTGATCATGAAACCCATTACCCTTGCTGCTATCTAAATACAAAAGAAACTGTGCTCAAAGAAATCCAAAAATTGCAAGCAAAGTAAAGCTAAAATCAAATTACATCATCTCATATTTTGACCCCTCACCAATAGTCTCACTATGGCTTTCGGAGGTAATCATAAACAACTTGAGCAATCTGATATCTAATTTGTAGAAAAATAAACTCATATCAAATTACACACTCATACTTCAATCCCTCACCATTAGTCTCGCTATGGCTCTCGGAGGTAACTGATAATGACATGAGAAATTTAATATCTAACTTGCAGAAAAATAAACTAATATCAAACTACACACTCATACTTCAATCCATCACCATTAGTCTCGCTATGGCTTTCAGAGGTAACTGAAAATGACATGAGAAATTTAATATCTAATGTAACTAATAAAGCAAATGTACAAAACTGAAATAAATAAAAAAATGCTGGAATTAAAGGCTAAGAAAAATAAATCAGCAGAAGGACAAGACTAATTCCATGTCATTAGTCATTGTAAAGCTATGTGCAAATGCCCGGGCTACCTACTGTAATCCGGAACAAAGACACTAATCAGTTAACAGCAGTATAAAGCATGAAAAATTATGGACAGAAATAAAACGTTAATACCATAAGAGATGTAATATATACACATGAATAACTATGGCATAATGAACGTAAGGAAAGAAAGCATGAAACTATACAGCAATAAACAAAACCTCGGTGTGTGCAGGGGCCCTCTACACAATCCTCGGGCAATAGCTATCAACCACGAATTATGCTTATGAACAGAGTCTTCTCATATATTCAAAACGTAGTCATAACAAGGAAATAATGTTACGGCACAGTGGGCTTTATTTTCAGCAAAATTACATTACAGAAGCTAACTACTATGCGTATGAGAATGCATTATTTATAACATAGGATGACATAACTACTTTCCTACAATCTGCGCTGATAAAAGACACGTGAACAACCACGTCCAGAAATCTAGCATTATGGCTGCCGTGAAGATTAAATCTATGGAGGGTGGTCGTTGGATTCGGCTTATGGAGCAGTTCACAGGTGTTGATATGTCCCCTGAGATTTAGGAACGGCCATGCAAGTCTTCACGTGGTGAAAAACAGATTTCTGTCACCGTAGGACTCTTAAGTTGACCACCGCTTGACTACCTTTGACCACGGCCTTCTTTGGTGAATTCGACTGAGCCAATAGGACTCGGTCCATATCCATGTCATTTCCAACTTGCCCATGTGGCTTGATTTGCCTGAAGACACCTGCAATATAGACTTTAACAAAATGGCTGCAGAAAGTTGAAGCAGCTGCGGAAAGTGACAAGATTCCGCAGCTCAATGAGCAAAAATCTAATTCAAATAGTAGACACAAAACATAGTTAAAAACCACTTTAAATGCTCTTTTATGATTAATATGCAATGATTTTGATGACTTTGGAGGTCCATGTAAATGGAAAAAGTCTAGAAAGGTGTATAGGAAAGATGCAAGTTTGGGACTCAACATACCCCCACTGTGAAGGTGTTGCATGTCCCCATGCAACCAAAATTTTGATCATCCTCCTTCAATTCATATGCCCTGATACCTCTGCCAGTACATCCAGTCTTCTTCTCCTCTTTCTTGGTGCTGCTAACATCCTGGGCTTCTTCATCAAGCATCTAAATTTGAGATTAATCAATTCTCTACTTATCTTCTTGCATTTCTTCTTCAATTTCCTGTTCTTTTTGTGCCACAGTCCCAGATGTAGCATAGTGTTGTCATGAATGATCTTGTCCAATATGTTTTGCTCCTTTAATGCTTCATTTTCATTTTTAATATGTATATTTAAAACCTCCAACTCAAAGACTTCTTGTTTCAACGATTGGACTAGAGCTTCTTGTGCTGTGTGAGGCTGAGTGGATGAAGTGCTGGGACCCGTGGCTGTTCTTTCTAAGGATTCTATGTAATCATACACCTCTTGCTGCTTTGGATATATCTCGGGTGTCATTTTCCTTGGGCTGTCCCCAAAATGCTGTGGAGGAGAATTGACTTCAAAATCTGGCCAAAAAGGACTCATGTCAACATCTTGAGGACTAGTTTCAATGTTTGGCTGAGAATGAGGTGGACTACGGCCAGCTGGAGTTTGGTCAGGTGTTCCTTCTCCCAAATCAATAAAATGGGGTCCTTTTTTTTGTGTTTTCCTCCACTTTCCTTTAAGCCTGGTGCTTCTTCTTACATGATGTGGACTACTGTCTTTTTCCTTCTGTTTTTCTTTTCCTTTCTTTTTGGCCATAGCTGACTGTTCCTGAAGGTGAACTAGTCTCTCAGACAATACTTGATGGTCTTCTTCTGAGGAATGGGTTTGATGTACAGCCTCAATGCTTCTTTTCTCTTTTGATTTTGTTGGATTTTTACCCTTAGTCTTTTCCTTCCTCCTTTTAGACAGTCTTTCTTCTCTACTAGTTCTTTCAACTGTGTTAGTAGGAGTGTTTTGAGTTTTATCACCTGTTTTCTTTCTTCTACTTCTTTTTGATGTACTACCTTCAGGGGTTTCTTGGGGTTCTTCAAAGAAATTTCTAATTAAAAATTGCTCCCAGGTGTCCTTTTTCTCTTTTAATTGTTTTTCTATCAAGATTTTCACGAGACCATGGTGATACAAATGTGGTTCTACGTCCCCCAGATGCTTTTGGACGGTTACAGACATCTTTTTCAAACTGTTTAGTAAAAATTATGGCAGATTGAGGGTCTGGTTGTCTAGGAAATTCATCAACAGTCAGGTATGATACATGTACATTGATCTAAAACGTCCCTCACAGGTGATAAACTTTTGAATAACCAACAATAAACTGGCCCACTCTTCTTTTAAAGCATGGACAGGAATTCCCTTTTTGAAAATGGCGATATCCATACCTGGGTTACGTAGGATCACTCTCCAGGCTTCCTCGCCAATGCTCTTGTTCTTGAACCTGCGTTCACCTTCTTGAGGGAGTTCTGTAGCAGCTGCTATGGATGCCTCAGTCACCGTAAATTTGAGGTCCCAAATTTCTACCTCCAGACTGTTGAAAGACCTCACAAAAGCTTTTGTTACCTCCTTATTGTAGCCTTTAAACTTTTGAATAAACCGAAGCCACTTTGCCTTTTTCAATATGTCTTTGACTTGCGGGTATCCTTCCATAAATTTGGGTCCCTCTGGTTCTGTCCTCAACAACCGACCCATCCTTCCTTCTGTTCTTTAAAACTCTTTTGCGTGAGGAGGTTTTAGCGGAGGTAAGACGGCTGAATTAGCGGAAATGAACAGGGTTTATGAAGGAGACCAGTGACTGTAAGCAGATATCAGAGAATAGGTTCACGGAATGAAGCAGAACAGAGAACAAAATGGGGTGAAGGCTTATGTGAGCACGATGGGAATGCAGCTGTGAGGTCAATAGAACAGTAGGGGGAGTAAAGTGCATCCGGTAGTATTTAAAATTGGGTGGTTGCAAAGTAGACGCAAGCACGTTTATGAAACGACTACGGATTTTGTGTGGCTGAGAGAAGTCGTAGTCAAATCAACCATGTTCCATAATTACAGGTGGAGTATCAAAGTATAGCCGAACACAAGTGAAGACCAGAGGCTTGATTATGAGGCCGTTTAAAAATGAATGCAAGGATTGTGGGGGAATCGTATAGAGATCGTGGAACGGTTATGGAGTTATCAACGCAATCATTGCATATAATGGAGCTATGGTTTATAACTATGTAAAAATGTGCTTGAATGCCATTTGAAATAAATTTCTACTCATACCTTGGAATTCTTTCCATTCTTCATTAGTCTTCAATCAGTTGCTCCTCGTTGATGCTTTTGAATGCGTCATGTCTTCATAATATGTCCACATACCTGCATTTGATTTCATGATTGTTGAACTAACATTTGACTGGAAATTTTTGAAAAACAGAGCGGTGGCTGCAGAAACTGCTTCTGGCAACTGAAATTGTGTGGGGTCATATTCTGAAGATGTCTCGAAATTTTCTAATGTGTTCAGAATTTGAATATCCTCACTGATTTCAGAAATGGTAAAGACAGGTTGTATGGTGTCCTCATCATCGACCCATTCATTGTCTCCTACTTCTGTGATTGCTTTTGCTGGAGGATACAAATTGAATTTCTTTGTTGAATTACCATTAGAAATGTACATATCCCCAGATCTACAACTAATAAAAGCATTAGCTGTGGCTAGCCAAGGCCTTCCTAAGATAAGTGAGTGCCCTCCTAGATTACTCTTGGGAGTCAAAATCATAAAATATACTTGATATTCCCAAGAATCTAAGGAGACTGAAATATCTTCTAATACACCATCTGGTTTGATAATTGATAGATCTGCAAGTTGCAGTAAAGTAGGTGTAAAAAGAAGATTAGGAAGTTTTAGCTGTTCCATAGTCTATCTACTCATAATGTTGATAGCAGCCCCTAAGTCAATCAATGTGTTTGGAATTTCTATCCCATTTATATGTGTCTTGAAAATTGGACTACCTGGATCTACATACTTCTGCATGGTAATTTTTCCCATCATGATATCTGCAATTTTTCCTACCAGGTGGATTCTTCTTGTATCTCTTAGTTTCTTTCCTGGTCTTTTGAGACTCAACTCCTTTATTGTTTTTGCTAGAATAGGAATCTCTCTAATGGCTTGTAGCAAGGGAATCTTGATACAAACATTCTTTAATTCATCTAGAAAATTATATTTAGGCAACAAGATTTGTTTTTCCACCCCTTTATCAATTTGTAATCTTTCAGGGAAAGGAGGTGTGGATGAAGATGCAGGTTGCTCAACTATAGGAGTTGTGGGGGTTCACTTTTCTTTCTCTTTTTGAATGTTTGAGTTTTGAAGAGATGCTTCCTCAGAACCCTTATTGACTTTAAGAGAGTCCTCCTTAGAGGTATCTTGCTCTTGGATATCTATAGAAGGTTTTTCTAAAACTCTACCAGACCTGAGTTGTACATCATTGAGAGGAACAATCATATAGGTAGGAAATTGTTGTCCTTCTATCATGTAAGTATTCTGAGGATTTTATTGTTAGGATTTGGCAATGGCTAAGCTGGAAGTTGATTTGTGTTTTTTTGGAATGGAAGCATGAGTTGAGGATTTGGATTTTGTTGAGAAGGTTGTTGTTGTGGAAATGGCAATGAAAGTTGTAGATTTGGTTTTGGAAGTTGTGGAGCTTGTTGATTTTGAAAAGATGGAGGATATTGATAAAATTGAGCAAATCTCCCATAAGGATTTTGCATACCTTGTACCCATGACTGATATGAATTTTGAGGTTGGGGCCAAGGTTGTTTCCAAGGATTCCAATTTGGTGGGGGTTGAAAATTCATAGGGTTGTTAAACCCTTGAGTTTTTTGCCCCTGCCAAGGTCTTCTTGCAACAAAACAGAGAGATTCTACTGAATTTGGATCTTCTTGAAAGACATCTTTGAGTCCAGGAATTAAAGGACAATCCTTGGTCTCATGATTCTCCGAGAAAATCATACATGTTTCTACAACTTTTGCATCCAAGGGACATTCCCTTAAAGCATGTTTCTTCCTACATTTCGGACAAAAGATGGCTAGAGCATCTGTTTCTGCTTTCTGCTTGTTTTGGATTTTAAGGGTGTCTAGTTGTTCACTAAGGCTCCCTAAGATATCGGTTTTGAACTCATCAAGCATATTACCAATCTCTGCCCTACTTACTGATCCAGTTGCAGATTTGTTAGCCCTAATAAGAGAAGGATCCCTAGGCCCTTTTCCTGTTTTAGATTTTCCCCTCGAGAGATGGACACATAATTCTGTTATGTCACGAAGTGGAAGTTGAGAAATGTCTCCTTTCCCCATCATGTTTAAAATATCTATCCATTCATCTCTAATGGCTTTTAATAGAAGGGCTTTCAAATTTTCCTCATCTAAGTTGCTCATCTTTGCTCTTTTTAAGTTGTATTGAAATATTTCAAGCAAATCCTCCAAATTTTCATCTTCTTTTTGCACCATTTTGAATACCTCATCCTTGTGATTGGTGGGCATGCAATAGTCTAGGTATCTATCCAAAAATGTTTGTTTCATATCATTCCAAGTCCTAATATATTGGGTGACTAATCCCATGAACCATTTCAAAGTGGCTCCCTTCAATGTTGAAGGAAACAGTTTGAGTTTTTGAGAGTCTTCCATATAGTCATAGGTTCGGCACACGACTTCAAACTCAAACAAAAATGTTTCAGGATCCTCACTTCGCAATCCATAAAATTTTGGGAGGACATATGGTGAGATGTTTTTCATCGTTGTATGAGTTTCCTCATCAACTATAGGGAATCCAAACGAGTTGTCTCCTTCCCTATTTCTTCCATTATTACCTCCACCTCCACCATTGTTGCCTCCATTATTTCCTCTTCCTCTACCTCTACCTCTACCTCCAAATCCATCTACTACTTCCTCTATCATGATAGTTTTTTTTAGAGTCCTCAGAATCCTCTAGTTCTTCTATCAAGGGAGGATGAGAGGGAGTTTCTTCCTTTTCTTCTTCAGGTGATTCTACTTCTTTAATTACAATATACTCTCCTGTAGAAGTAAAGAAAGGGTCTTTTTCTAAATGAGATTTGGTAGATGGTGTAGGAGAATCCTCTAATTCAGCTGCTCTTTGAATTCTAGGAATATTAAGGCTAGGAGTAGATGGTGGTGAATATTGTCTATGCCTTGAAGAAGATGGAGTTGTGAAAATCGAACTCTTGGCTCTAGCTATAAACCTTCCCCTAGAATCTCTTGCTCTATGCATGTCATTTTTTATTTTTAAGTTGGGCTAATAATTCTCTTTCTGATCTTCCAGGTCACACTAAGTGCAAGAAGAGAGCATACTTAATAAATTATTGAACCAATAACTCTCTTTTCTGATCCTCCAGATCACACTAGGTGCAAGAGGAGAGCATACTTCAAGAAGTTATCAATTTTTCCCTTCTTTTTATTGTTTTTTTTTTAAGAAATTGGCTACCTAGTTACACTTCCCCGGAAACGGCACCAAAATTTTTGGTCAATTTAGTGTGTCCTAAATTGCTACATTAATTTGTCAATCCAGGATTCGTAAGCTGACGAAGTGTGGCGCACTATATGTGCAAGATAACCTATCTCTTACTTTTTGTCATTTTTGGGTTTTTTTATTTATCTTGGGGGTTTTTATCTTGGTTAGTTTCTTAATGTGAGATGGAAATTCTAAAAGAAAAGTATGGATATAAATGTTCAAGGCAATGATGTCCTTTATAATGATTTCCCAAACTTCAAACTTCAAAAGGGTTTTAAAACATGCAATGACAAAATTAATTCCTAAAATAAAATGAAAATGTGCCACTATACTAGTCAAACAAACAGTGAACTATTGATCATGAAACCCATTACCCTTGTTGCTGTCTAAATACAAAAGAAACTGTGCTCAAAGAAATCCAAGAATTGCAAGCAAAGTAAAGCTAAAATCAAATTACATCAACTCATATTCTGACCTCTCACCATTAGTCTCGCTATGGCTTTCGGAGGTAATCATAAACAACTTGAGCAATCTGATATCTAATTTGCAGAAAAATAAACTAATATCAAATTACACACTCATACTTCAATCCCTCACCATTAGTCTCGCTATGGCTTTCGGAGGTAACTGATAATGACATGAGCAATTTAATATCTAACTTGCATAAAAATAAACTAATATCAAACTACACACTCATACTTCAATCCCTCACCATTAGTCTCGCTATGGTTTTCGGAGGTAACTGATAATGACATGAGTAATTTAATATCTAATCTAACTAATAAAGAAAATGTACAAAACTAAAATAAATAAAACAATGTTGGAATTAGAAGCTAAGAAAAATAAATCAACAAAAGGAAAAGACTGATTCCATGTCATTATTCATTGTAAAGCTATGTGCAAATGCCCGGGCTACCTACTGTAATCCGGAACAAAGACACTGATCAGTTAACAACAGTATAAAGCATGAAAAATTATGGACAGAAATAAAACGTTAATACCATAAGAGATGTAATATATACACGTGAATAACTATGGCATAATGAACGTAAGGAAATAAAGCATGAAACTATACAGCAATAAACAAAACCTCGGCGTGTGCAAGGGCCCTCTACAAAATCCTCGGGCAACAGCTATCAACCACGAATTATGCTTATGAACAGAGTCTTCTCATATATTCAAAACGCAGTCATAACAAGGAAATAATGTTACGACACAGTGGGCTTTATTTTCAGCAAAATTTCATTACAGAAGCTAACTACTATGTGTATGAGAACGCATTATTTATAATAGAGGATGACATAACTACTTTCCTACAATCTGTGCTGATAAAAGACACGTGAACAACCACGTCCAGAAATCTAGCATTATGGCTGCCGTGAAGATTAAATCTATGGAGGGTGGCCATTGGATTCGGCTTATGGAGCAGTTCACAGGTGTTGATATGTCCCCTGAGATTTAGGAACGGCCACGCAAGTCTTCACGTGGTGAAAAACGGAGTTCTGTCACCGTAGGACTCTTAAGTTGACCACCGCTTGACTACCTTTGACCACGGCCTTCTTTGGTGAATTCGACTAAGCCAATAGGACTCGGTCCATATCCATGTCATTTCCAACTTGCCCATGTGGCTTGATTTGCCTGAAGACACCTGCAATATAGACTTTAACAAAATGGCTGCGGAAAGTTGAAGCGGCTGCGGAAAGTGACAAGATTCCGCAGCTTAATGAGCAAAAATCTAATTCAAACAACAGACACAAAACATAGTTAAAAACCACTTTAAATGCTCTTTTATGATTAATATGCAATGATGTTGATGACTTAGGAGGTCCAGGTAAATGGAAAAAGTCTAGAAAGGTGTATAGGAAAGATGCAAGTTTGGGACTCAACACTACTATCCATGCTTATCTTGATTACTCTTGATATTGCAAATGTCGACATCTCTTCAAGCGTACATTGGTTTTGCTGATGGTGCCTGTCGTAATACATAGAATATCTCGTCCACAGCCTGGGTTATCTATTCACCCACCGATGAGTTAGTTTCTATGCATGGGGTAAGCCTTGGTCAAACAACGAATAATGTTGAAAAATATAGCACAGTGATTGAGTTATTATCTGATGCCATTTCATTGGGCATTCAACGCTTGATCGTAAGGTTAGATTCAGAACTCATTATATTACACTTAAACATAGTATACACATTTAAAAATCCATTGTTACTGAGATTATTCTTGAAGGTTTGTCTCTTGGAAAGACAGTTTGATTATATTGAATATCAACATATTCCAAGAATTTGAAATGCATTGGCTGATGCATTAGCTAATAATGTTATAAATAGACATTTGCGACATTAAAAATAGTAAATTAAAAACAACATTTGATAAATGTTAAACAAGATAGCTGTCGAAAGTAGTAATATCATAGATAGAGTTTTTGTTTCAAAAAATATTACATCGTCTAGGAGCATAGGTTTAAAACACCTTATGATCCGAAAGATAGTGATACAAAAAAAAAATACAATAGTCTATGATGATCATCCACTATCCATGATGATGATCATGATAATATACTATCGCTCGTGCCACTCTACGCAGATATCTCTGAAACTGGCCAGGAACGCCAGCAACATGCCTCTGGAGATGAAGAGGAATATCATCCATAGTAGTCTCTGGAATGTCTCTAGTCAACCTCTCCAGGTTCTGCTCTAAATCAGCGAGAATCTCTTCTGCCTGGTTCTCTGGGGGTGAAATAGGATCTGCTTACTTCCTCTCGAAGCGACAAAGATTGGCTGGTCTTCGTGGACCAACATCTACATTTAAATTTTTTGTTATTAGTATTAGACGATTTAAAAAAACAAAACAAAAATTAGAGTTAAAAACACATCAAAATGATTGATTTACCTGACTCATCCCATTGCGCTCCTGGAGGAAGGTGCATATCAGGATCACCACAGAAATCTATCCCTGCATATGGAAAATCTTCAATGGCGAATATTTGGTTCTGTAGCCAATGAAAATATGCAGGTGTAAATCGAACCATCTCAACACCCTCACTATGACGGGCCATCACAGTCACCTAGCGGACCATCCGAGGCTCTCTAATCCCACCAGCATCAACCGAGATAAGCTGAGGAGCAAGAGATGGAATCCTCTCCAGAGAAAAAGAAACTACGATAGGTCCACATCCAAAGTTTTTCAACTTTGTATTCTTAGCTCTGGTAAATTGGCCTTTTACATTAGCCAATACTCCTTCACACCAATTTAAAATGGTGCCTCTCTAGAAATCAACCGCTGCTTGCATTTGGGCTTTAGTAGCCACGTGTGGAGTTGCATTCCCACACAATTTAGTCACTGTGAACACAACCACTTTGAGTTCAAAAATGACAATGGTTTTATGTCAATGTGGTCTTCTTTTGGATCTTCTTCTTCATTAAAAAATTCTTTTCAATATCTAGTGATAGGTTGGCCACCTGGTATAGCTCCAAAAAAGGAAATAGGTTCTCCTCTTATGGATAAACCAGTGAGGAAGTAGATATCCTCTAGCTCAAGTTCGATCTGGTGATCACTGATAATGAAACACTGCTATTGAACGTCCAACCTATTGACTAACCATGTTAGTAGCTCTACTTGAGCCCTCATTCCTTGCATTTCCCAAAATTTGTATAATTCATAGTTTCTCAACACACGTAATGTGGGCAAGCTTCCTATAACTGCCTCATCTATTTATCCACGTTTGCGTTCTCTCTATTCAAGCATTGTGGATACTCCGTAATGGACATATTGAAATATTAGACAAAATTAAAATGGAAAAATTTGGCTTAATTTGAGAGAAATAATGTTTTCATTTTTTTCACGGCGCCTCCACACTTTTTACACTAAAACAGTGCTAGCTACCGCACGCACTATGCATGAAAAGTGTGGAAGCGCTCCACAGGTACTATGTGTATTACTTGCGGAAGCCCAAGGGTGAAATTTTCAACCTATTTTTCTCTTAAAAAATGATTTTAAAGCCTAAAAAGAGAATGTAAACAGATAAAAATGAAGAGAAATGTGTTGTGGATTACCTAGATTCGACGATTTTTTATTCGAACGGTTGTTTTTTCTGATATCTCATTCGGAACTTTTTCTACTAAAGGCTCTCAATTTTCACTCTGGATGCAAATGGTAAAAATGAATTGGTTGAACTGCTTTTTATAAAGTTTTTTGAATAAATTGTTGGGAAAAATACTGAGAGAGGGGGGTGAATCAGTTTCATAAAACTCGCGTATACACAGAGATCTAATCATGCCATTAATTCTTTACTTATATAATTCCATCATTCATTCATTAGATGTTCTATAAATAGTAAACATGTGCAGTAAGAATATAATAAACCATCACACGTAAGCATCACACATGAACACCAGGATTTTAGGTGGAAACCCAAGTCGGGAGAAAACCACCGCTGCAGTTGCTCAGCCTTCAATATTTTATTATAGAGAAAACATCTTACAACATATGTGCTGGCGCAGACTCCTACCAGCACGCAGGCACCACACGCTGGTACAGCCTCCCTGGGATCCAACACGACTCGTTTTACTTAAAACTCTGGAGAGGAACTGAAGCCCCAGGCTCGTACAGCCTCTCCTGCAGCAGTGCGGCCTGGGTGGTGGGCCAACAATGGTGGTGCAACGTTTGCACCACCGTCGGCGGCTGCAACGGGCTGCGGCTGGAGATCGGATGTGTACCGGTGGCAGCTGGCGTACCGTGAAGCAGGGTTTGTCTGGGTGGAGAAGGTACCAGGTGGCGGAAGCCAACAGGTTGTTCCGGCCACAAGCAGCCAACTAGAAGGATGTCTGGTTCTTCTGGTGTGGCATCATCTCTGGTGCAAACAAGGATGTTGCAACCTTTACCGGCGCTGCTGGTGGTTGTGCTCAACGGGTGGTGTAGAGGGTTGGTGGTACAATGTGAATACAACCATGGTTCTTCAGACATTTAGGTCATTGCAATTCTTCAGAACAGACACATCACACAGATTTTACCCTTTACGTCAGACAGATGTTCGCCTCCTCTCAGATCTAATCATTCCATAAACAGATGTAGAAAATACAAATACATTTCAGATCTAGATTCCCTTCTTCATCATTTTCTTCATAGGTGCTTCATGCATTCAGATCTATCATTCAACTATAACCCTTTCCATTCAGATATACTTCAGAGAGAAGTATTCATTCAAGCTCAGACATCTTGCACCCACACTCATGTTTTGCACAATGAATTTCTTCTCCTTATATAGGTTTACCCTTTTTCAATACCATGAGCCAAAACCACATTACTTCCGATGGTATTCCTGGACGGAGTCATTTAGACGAATCATTACCCAATACAATGGGTCAATACCATGGTGGTTACCCCTGGTTTTGCACTTTATGAGCGCTTTTGCCCATACGCGACTTGGCATGTACTTTACCGCGTGCATACGCGACTTCTCCTAGACAAATACGCGTATGCCTTGAGACATATTATTTTCATCATAGATCTAGCACATATTGAATTCCTTTCTTCATTACCTTCTGTACTTTCTGTAGATACATCAATGTACTTTACCGCGTGCATACGCGACTTCTCCTAGACAAATACGCGTATGCCTTGAGACATATTATTTTCATCATAGATCTAGCACATATTGAATTCCTTTCTTCATTACCTTCTGTACTTTCTGTAGATACATCAGATTTACATCATTTAACAGGTTCATCAAGACATATTCTATCAAGCACAACTTCATCAAGTAGGTAGCCATCATCTTCATCAAGTGGGTTGCCATTCAAGGGCAACACTCTATCAAGTGGATTGTCATCAAGGACAACACTCAACATCATATTGCCAACAAACATCATATCACATCAGATTTACATCATTTACCAAGTCCATCAAGTCAAGAATAACTTCATCAGGTGGATTGCCATCAAGGACAACACATGCCAACAATCTCATGTCTTCATCTTCATTAAGTGGGTTGCCATCAAGGACAACACTCTGCATCATATTGCCAACAATCTCCCCCTTTTGAATTGATGGCAACCACGATGGTGTTTGATCATCACAACAGATAGATACAATGACACCATGTCACTCTCCCCATTCTTTGACACCATTATCTTTATTCAAAGACCATGTCACTCTCCCCCTTTGACATCAAGGGCAAAGGGTGGATCAAAACCAACACACTCTCCCCTTTTCTCTTCATGTAGAAGAAGGGCGTTGTAGATCTGATGTGCACTGAAATTATCATGCTCCTCTTGAGTTCGTGCTGAAAGTTCATCCATATGTTTCAATGAAGTACATGACTCTATGAAATTCCTATCACCAAAGACTCATACTTACATCAAATATCCAACCAAGTGGATTTACATATGAGACTCAAGTACCCAACCAAGTGGGTTTACAAATTTGACTCAGCTACCCAACCAAGTGGGTTTACAAATTTGTCAAGTCCTTACATGACTGAATATTACAATTTTACATCATAGGTCTCAACAAGACCTTTTCATCAAATTACAAATATGACCATTTATGACCAACACCAGAAAGTCCTCAAGAAAGAGATCATTTTTAAGAATCAACATAATGCCAACAATACATTATACTCAGCAAGGCCAATGCTGCCCCTGAATTTGTGCATCCAAGCATCCTTTCCATATGACTAGGGCTCCCCCTTAGTTTGTGCGTCCTGAACACTTTCACCAACAAATCATCAAGGCATCTTTATCAAAACATTAGAAATAGAATTATGAGAACTGGAATACCACCAGAGATACCAAACAGTATCAGAGATACCAAACAGCACTGCAGCTATGCTGAAGAAAGCTGACCCCAAACAGAAATTTGTCAGCAACCAGACATACGTGGTTTTATGTGCATGAACTCGCGTATATACGCGACAGTGTTTCAGGAAATCCGCGTATCCAATACCATCTTCTATATTTTAACCAGAATAATGCTAACAGTACAATCATAAGCAGTCAGACTGATGCTCCCCCTGAACCTCTGCTCCTGATCTTCAGTTGTCATTCCAAATCTCTTATCATTAATGCATATGCGACTGTGTCTGCTGTAACTCGCGTGTATACGCGACTTTTATTCATATAACCTGCGTATGGAAAGTGAAGCATAGAAATTTCCACATTCCTTCATCTCCCCCTGAAATTGTCCTTCCTGTACCTGTCTTCTTCATATCAGATGCTCTGTCAGAAATACATATAACCAGAATAACCAAACAGTACTGAAAAAATGCTGACCCTCAACCAAAAATTGTTAGCAATTATCCATACGCGGATGTATGTTAATATACTTGCGTATATACGCGACTTTGTTTCATCAAAACCGCGTATTCAATTAATCTTCTGAATTTAAGCAGATTTTTTCTTTTGATTGGCAGAGACTACTCCCAGTTTCTGTCTTAGATATTCGAACGCTTCCCTGGGCAAAGGTTTGGTAAAGATATCAGCAACTTGTTCCTTGGAAGGAACATACTCTAAATTCACCTTTTGTTCAAGCACTTGTTCACGTAAGAAGTGATACTTGATGGGAATGTGCTTGGTCTTCGAATGCATAACATGATTCTTTGAGATACTGATGGCACTTGTATTATCACACTTAATGGGGACAGGAGGTGTACATTTGATTTGAAAATCTTGCAAGGTTTGCATCATCCAAAGGAGTTGAGTGCAACAAGATGTGGCAGCCACATATTCTGCTTCTGCTGTAGATAAGGCAATAGAATTTTGCTTCTTGCTGAACCAAGATACTAACCGGGGTCCCATATAGAATGCACCACCACTAGTGCTTTTCCAATCATCAACATTTCCAGCCCAATCTGCATCAGTGTAAGCATGAAGAGTAAGATCAGCATTCTTTGGATACCATAGTCCAAAGTCTTGAGTTCCTTGTAGATATTTGAATATTCTTTTGACAGCCTGAAGGTGAGACTCTTTTGGATTAGCTTGGAATCGTCCAACAATCCCAACCGCATGCATAATGTCTGGTCTGGTCCCAGTGAGATAAAGTAGACTTCCAATCATCGATCTGTATTCTGGTTGATTCACAGTGGGAGAATCATCATTAGAACTGAGACTGCATCCGGTTATCATTGGTGTACTTACATGTTTTCATTCTTCCATGCCATACTTCTTTAGAATTTGCTTAAGATATTTTGCTTGTGATAGAAATATACCATCTGTAGATTGATGCACTTGCAAGCAAAGAAAGAATGTTAGTTCCCCAAGTAAAGACATTTCAAATTCTTGCTGCATGACAGAAGCAAATTTTTGACTCATAGATTCTTCGTTACTCCCAAAAATGATATCATCAACATATACAACTACAATCAATAGTTTATCATTTTCAACTTTTGTGTGAGCAAATTGCTATCACACCTCTTTGAAAATCCTTTACGGATGAAGATATTTGTCAAGACGATAGTACCATGCCCTTGGAGATTGTTTGAGACCATATAAAGCCTTTTTAAGTTTACAAACAAGTTTTTCATCATTTCCAAAATGAATCCTTCTAGCTATTCTATATAAACTTCTTCTTCTTCTAGACCACCATTGAGAAAGGAAGATTTAACATCCATTTGATAAACTTTGATTTGTTGAAAACTTGAAAAAACAAGAAACATTCTTATGGTTTCAAGCCTAGCTACCGAAGAAAATGTTTCTTCAAAGTATATACCTTCTTGTTGAGCATACCATTTACAAAAAAGCCTAGCCTTGTTTCTTATAACATATTCATTTTCATTTAACTTGTTCTTGAAAATCCATTTTAGTTCCAATGACATTTTTATCATGTGGTCTTGGTACCAATTCCCAAGTGTCATTTTTTTCAATTTGATCAAGCTCTTTCATTCATGGCTTGCTTCCAACATTCATCTTTTCTAGCTTGATTGACATTGTGTGGTTCAATTGTGGATAGAAGTGCCAGATGACTAGAAGATCCCACAAGAGTTTCTCCTTGTTCGAACACCCGATTCCCTTTGTCTCCCAAAATTTGAGATTCGTGATGATTATTTTGAACATATCTGGATGGAGCTTTTTCAGATAGATCATTTTCAGGTTCTTCATTGGATTCACTGTCTATATCATTTCTATTTAAAGTAGAAGGAAATAAGTCACCATCATCTTCTTTTGTTGTTTGTTTTTCTTCTTTAGGGGCTGTAGGAGACTCATCAATAACAACATCAATACATTCAACAATCTTTCGAAGCCTTTCATTATAACACTTGTATGCTTTTCTTGAAGATGAGTAACCAAGAAATATTCCTTTATCTGATCTAGGTTCAAACTTGCCAAGCTTTTCATCATTATTTTTGATAAATCATTTTCTTCCGAAAACTCTAAAATGCTTTATAGAGGGAGATTTGCCATACTAGAGTTCATATGGATTTTTATCACTGTTTACCTGAACATGTGCTTTGTTGTGAATGTTTGCTGCTGTATGAGTAGCTTCTGCCCAGAAAGTGTCAGGTGTTTCAGAGTCATCAAGCATAGCTCTAGCCATTTGTTGAATTGTTTTATTCATTCTTTCTGCTACGCCATTTTGTTGTGGAGTGCCAGCTACAGAGAACTGTCTTTTTATGCCATGTTGTTCACAAAAATCAAGGAATTCATTTGATGTATATTCTCCTCCTCGATCAGATCTAAGACACTTGATTTTTAGATCCACTATGGAAATCCGTTACTAAGCTCGGAATTTTTCAAATGCTTCATCTTTGTGTTTCATGAACCCGATCCAACACATTATAGAGTAGTCATCAATAAACAAGATATAGTATTCTTCCCCACGTAGTGACTTTTTCCTCATAGGTCCACATATGTCAGTATGAATGACTTCAAGAGGCTTACTTGAAGATCCTTCTTTGGCATTAAATCATACTCTGGTCTGCTTACCAAATTGACAAGATTTGCATATGATACTTTCTGGTAGATTAATATTGGGAAGATCACGGACAGCTTGAAGTCTGCTTGCTTTGTTGATTTGAGAGAAGCTCAGATGCCCCAGCCTTCTATGCCATAGCCAATTTTCTGAAGACTTGCTCTAGTAACATTGATCTTTGTAGTTCTTTTTTAGTACATAAAGGTGTTGCTTGGATTTCTTTTTCCTTTTATATACACTACCTGTATCAAGATCACGAACCACACATTATTTTGAACTAAAGACAACTTTTGTTCCTTGATCACACATTTGACTTACACTTAACAGGTTATGCCTTAATCCATCCACATACATGACATCATTAGCCTTTACCTTTTCTTTTAGAAACACCGACCCTTTTCCTTTAATTACAGCAGGAGTATCATTTCCAAATGTAACTTTCTTTTCCTTTTCTAGAGCATTATATGCAAGAAGTTTTCTTTTGTCACCTGTCATGTGTCTTGAGCACCCACTATCAATGTACCATTGATTTTCTTCACCTTCCGCAAATAACGCTATCCCACAATTTTCAACCGGTATTTCTTTCTCTTTCCATACTTTAGAGCTTGAGGGAACATGTTCTTTTGGCTGGACCTTGCTCCTGCATTCAGATTCTTCATGACCAAAGTTATTGCAATAAGTACATTCAACTGCGTTTTGAAGAGGAGAAAAGTTGTTATAGGTGTTCTTCTTTTTTCCATCTCATTTCTTTTCTTTATTTCTTCTCTGTTCATGATGGTTTTGTATGCAACACATTGAACAAATTTATGACCAAAATTATGACATGAGAAACATTTCCCATTGGTATGAAATTTTCGTGATCGTGAAAATATTCTATTAGAATTTACCTCTTTGGTTGTAGCTTGAAATATCTTCCCGTTAGTGTTCCTTGAATTGAGATGATCATGCTTTACCTGTAAAGATCTTTTGTTCCCTTGCTGAGTGGCTAAATGTAGTGAACCAGCTGTGGCTGCTTTTAGAAAATTTGGTGCTGAAGTCTGGGAAGATTCCCCAGTATATCCAAGACCTGTTTTTATAAGAGGAGACTGTTGTACCTTGATAATCTCATCTAAGGTTTCTGAACATTTAGCAAATCTAAGATTGAGAGATTCCACTCTCTCATTATCTTTCCTTAGACTTACTACTTCACACTCCAATTCCTCAATGCGTTTTTCTCTTGCTTCACGCTGATTTTCAAGAGTCTCTATGATTTTGTTCTTTTCTTCTAGGCTTACTTTGAGTTGAGTGTTTTCTTCAAGCAAATTATTGTCTTCTAGCGTATCCACAAAAGTATCCTTTTCTTCTCTAGATTCTAGTTCACATTCTTTCATGATTGCCCATACCTTTGCACCAAGACTTTTCAAATATGCTTTTGTTCGTATCTTCCAGAATAACAGATTACTTCCATTGAATAGAGGTGGCCTTAGAGAAAATACTCCTTCATGACTTCCCATTGCGACAGATCTCCTTCAAGTGATCAAGCTTCTGCAGAAGGACCTCCTCTGATACCAATTGTTGGGAAAAATACTGAGAGGGGGGGGGGAATCAGTATTTAGGGCAAACTCAAAAATTTTTACTTTTTCATTCTCTAAAACCCATACGCTACTTTGCTGAAGCCAACTAGCGTATATATGCGGATATCCTTCATAAAACTCGCGTATACACATAGATCTTATTATGCCATTAATTCTTTACTTAGATATATGCAACATTCATTCTTCTGATGAGTAGATAAGAGTAAGCATGTGCAGTAATAACAGAATAAACTATCACACATAAGCATCACACAAGAACACCAGGATTTTAGGTGGAAACCCAAGTCGGGAGAAAACCACCGCTGCCGTTGCTCAGCCTTCAATATTTTATTATAAAGAAAACATCTTACAACTTATGTACTGGCGCAGAATCATAGCAGTACGCAGGCACCCACCTGCGCTCGTTTACCAGCCCTCCCCCGGAAGGAGCCCAACCGACTCATTTTACTACCTCTCCCCGGAAGGGAGCTACGACCCCCTTATCTCATTTACCAGCCTCACCTAGAAGGGAGCTAAAACCCCCTGACTGAAGGCTACAACCCTCAACACCTCTATGGACCACGTTTCATTAATTTTCACACTGGATCCAAGGCTTCCTTTAGGACACTACTTGCAAGCCTCGTTTCATCATATTTTCAGACTGGACCCACTCCACACATTTAAGTCTAATCATAGAACTAAACCGATGGGCTGCATAATCCTGTAATTTAAAGAGAATACGTATAGCAAGAACTACCGTAACAGACGTACATCTCATACCACAAACTTCAGCAAACCCTAGTTTTGCATATGCGCTTTCCTTTCACTGATACAATGTATATACGCGCATTTTACCATACAAACCCACGTATACTTCTGTACATATTACAGAACTAATTTCATTACGCATACGCGCTTTATCTTCAGCGAAGCCGCGTATATACGCGCTTCTTCTGCATCAAACTAGCGTATGGTTCTTCAGAAATTTAGGTCATTGCAATTCTTCAGAACAGATACATCACACAGATTTAACCCTTTACTTCAGACAGATGTTCGCCTCCTCTCAAATCTAATCATTCCATAAACAGATGTAGCAAATACAAATACATTTCAGATCTAGATTCCCTTCTTCATCATTTTCTTCATAGGTGCTTCATGCATTCAGATCTATCATTCAACTGTAACCTTTTCCATTCAGATATACTTCTGAGAGAAGTACTCATTCAAGCTCAGACATCTTGCACCCACACTCATGTTTTGCACAATGAAATTCTTCTCTTTATATAGGTTTACCCTTTTTCAATACCATGAGCCAAGACCACATTACTTCCGATGGTATTCCTGGACGTGGTCATTTAGACGAATCATTACCCAATACAATGGGTCAATACCATGGTGGTTACCCCTGGTTTTGCACTTTATGAGCGCTTTTTCCCATACGCGACTTGGCACGTACTTTACTGCGTGCATACGCGACTTCTCCTAGGCAAATACGCGTATGCATTGAGACATACTCTTTTCATCATAGATCTAGCACATATTGAATTCCTTTCTTCATTACCTTCTGTACTTTCTGTAGATACATCAGATTTACATCATTTAACAGGTTCATCAAGACATATTCTATCAAGCACAACTTCATCAAGTAGGTATGCATCATCTTCATTAAGTGGGTTGCCATTCAAGGACAACACTCTATCGAGTGGATTGTCGTCAAGGACAACACTCGGCCATCATATTTCAACGACATCATATCACATCAGATTTACATCATTTACCAAGTCCATCAAGTCAAGAATAACTTCATCAGGTGGATTGCCATCAAGGACAACACATGCCAACAATCTCACGTCTTCATCTTCATTAAGTGGGTTGCCATCAAGGACAACACTCTGCATCATATTGCCAACATAAATAAAATAATATTTTGTTTATTTTCCACTTTGAAAAGTTGTTTTTCAAATAATTTTTACTTATTTAAGAACATGTACGTTTAATCATTGAGTTTTTGTGCAGAATACAGGATTTTCAGGTGAAACAATCATTCTGACTATGAGTACATTTTTATCACTTTTTTGAACTCGTTAAAACTTATGAAAAATTGAGAACCATGAGTACATTTTTATTCCTTTTTCAAACTCATTTAAACTTATGAAAAAGCGAAAATGATGAGTATATTTTTATCACTTTTTCAGGCTCTTGAAAATTACGAAAAAGAAAAACCCTGGAGTTCTCTTTTAAGCCCTTTTTAGACTCTCTAAACATGAAAACATTGTGGAGTACTTAACTATTCAAACTCATTAAAGGAAATGAACAGTTGTCCATTCAGTATAGGTTTAGCCCTTTTCTGGACTGAAATGGACTATTTACGAAAAATGTATACGTTGACTAATCATGGTCAATAGAGTTCTCTCCTGCATTATTTTATCCTTTTTTGGGCTTGAGAGACTAAAATTAAGAAAAAGAACACCCACGAAGTTTTCTTAAGTTTTTCTTCTGACTCCCTAAAACTGAAAAACACCAAGTTTCACCTATACTGGACTCGTTAAAACTTAATAGTAAAGGACCTGTAAATTATAAACAAGAACAAACCACCCCTTCTTAGGGTTCGATTTTAATACTAAGTTGGACTCATTCGAAGGATGAGCTTACATTACAAGCAAATGTTATCCTCCTCAAGCTTGTCAAAAATAAAGAGGTACTTGCCAGAAATGGTGGGAGAAAAGAGAGAAAAAGAATCCAGTTGTCACACTTTATTTAAAAAATTTGTATACCACTCTTGAACACGACACTTTTATCACATTCATGTCTGGGTTGGGAAAATCATTTCGCCAACAGTTAATCAAACCATATTGAAAGTCTTCAGTTGGTTTCTAGTTATTCGATTTAGGTAAATCTTCACCAAACCATCTGCAATGTCGTTATGTGTTCAAGAGATCAGTTAAATAAACCATTCATTGCAAACATTCATCTCCATTCACATTGACCATCCCTGAGTCAGTCCTTACAAAAACATTTCTTCAAAACTTGATCGGTTTTGTGTCATGTGCTTTCCTACGATGGGTCACTTTCTATCGATGACAGCTCATCATCTAGAAAGTTGATCTAGAATCCTATTAGTACCTTGGGATCTGCATGCCCTGATGGCAGGTTTCTCGCCTTTGATGACAGGTTGCATCATTGCCCTTCAATCGAATGATTCTATGAAATGTTCAACTTCATATCACAAATTCAAATTTCATAGATTGTACTAAGTACTTTGAGATCCATTGTCATCATTGGTGGTTTATCTCACACTTGTTAATAGTTCACATCATTGTCTGGTAATAAAGTCGTTTCTACCATGTTCGACTTCGACACAATCATTCGCATGGATAGAATCATACTAGTTTGAGAAGCGGAAATCAAGACCCTGGATCTAGTTTCCACCATCCAGGCTCTGAGGATTTTTATTATTCATCATATAGTAGACTGCTTATAATAAATGGATACATCCATACTATGTCTACTACTTCATTTAATTCTAAAATAATTTCTGTATCGGAACATATAGTTTGCTTTGATCTAAGTATGGGAATGCCTACCTCAGCGATGATATACATATATATGTGCTTTCATTGAATGTTTTTCCAAGTTTCAACCGATGTGTTGATAGCCCGATCCTCAGAATGATAAAGCACTTCACTCTTCATAATTATTCAAAAAACTCTTCAGACTTCGCACTTTAGGGGGCAATCTGTTACACTAAAATTTGTCACCATGACATTGAAGCTGTCTATATGGGTTCATCATTACCTATTTATTGCTTCCTTAGAAGTATAAAACATAAAGTTCCTGAACCAAGTCTTGGAACTAGAGAAAAGCTCTTAAAAACCCTAAAACGCCTAACTCTGCACTTTTCCTAGTCATTCCCTGCGGTACCGCAGTTTATTGTTTTAAAAACTGCGGCACATCCCGCATGATTTGTTCATTAAAACTACGGACCCTCATAAAAGGTAAAATAAAGATAAAATTAAGTTCTATAATCCCATCTGGTCGAATATTCTCCCAGCTGGGGCCTTCTAGAAGCACTATTTGATCAAGCTTCGCCCCTTCCATTCATGAACCTTTATCCCTTCATAGATGGAGCTATCCTTTGGCTTTTGGAGCTAAAATCCCATGATGAGAGGGCTTTATCCCTTCTTTTTTGGAGCTGAAACTACCTCCCTTTTGCTATAAATTGAGACCAAGTTTCAGTCTCAAGGGTACTTAGTACTTGGTGGTTAACACATATAGAGTTCAAAGAATACTTGCTTCTTGCTTTGAAGAGAGTACTTAGAAATCGATAGTGTTGAAGGGAATTGTTGAATAAACATACTCTCCATATTCTGTGCCATTAGCATGAGAAAGATTACATAATCAAAGCAATAGTCTTGTGCTGATAAAGAGAGTTGGGGTCTTGTCAAACTGAGGAAAACGGTTGTTCGGGACCCCGGAAGAACCTGTACGAACATCAAGGTGTCAAGGTTGTAAGGTTTCTTCTTTTTATTCAAAGTTAATACAAATGGATTCTATTTTCTCATTTAGTTTTTCATCTATCTTTTGAATGATTTAATTCTTAGATTCCTTTATCACTAAGATAGATTATTCCTTTTGAATTATCATATTTTGTAGATGCTTTTGATCTTGTTTTCCTGTCTTTGATTGCATATCTTATATGTTGGATCAATATCTTCTGGAATGATTGGATTTAAGACTGAGAAAGCGTTGGAATTTAGGTAGGAGTATCTCTTCTAAGTTAGTTAGTAATTCTTAAGCAAAATAGTCTAGAGAAAATGGTCTAAATCTGTCTGTTTGTTTCTATATATCCTTAGGATACTAGGGAGATCGCTCCTATCCGCAAGAGGGATTCTTCCATCTAACACCTCCTCCACCTCTTGAAGTTATTCCTTCCACTCCACATCTTCCAAGATGGGTCCACTCTACTCGGGATGCAGGTTCTCTTGCAGGTGACCCTGTAGATCGATGATGTACACGTTCTCAGTTTGAAAGAGCCTCTTCCTTATTGGCTCAAGTTCCAGAAAATCCTCATCCAGACACCTTTCAAGAAGCTTCTGGTCATCCAGATTGGGATGAAGCTATGAATGAAGAATATCGTTCGTTATTGGTGAACGATACTTGGGATCTTTTTCCTCTTCCAAAAGGAAGAAAAATTGACAGATGAAGATGGGTTTACAAAACAAAGTTTGGACCAGATGGAAAAGTGTATAGACATAAAACTCGTCTTGTTGCTAAAGGATTTTCAGAAGTTGAAGGCATTGACTATACCAAAACCTTCTCCCCTATTACGAAAATGAATTCTATCCTCATTTTTCTTTCCCTCGCTTCCTCCTTTAAATGGGAATTCCAACAGATGGATGTTAAATCTGCCTTCTTACATGGAGATTTTCATGAAGAAATCTACATGGACCAACCCCCTGGCTTTATCCAAAATGACTCTAGCCTTGTTTTTCACCTTAGGAAGTCTCTCTATGGTCTCAAACAAGATCCTCGGGCTTGGTATGCCAAAATGGATAGATTTCTATTAGATAATGGCTTGCCTAGGTGTCATTTTGACAACATTGTCTACACCAAGAAATTGGGTAAATCCTTCACCATCCTTGTTCTTTATGTTGATGATCCTATCCTTAATAGTAGTGATCCATACCATATAAAACATGTGAATTATAGCCTCAAAAATAAGTTTGAAATGATAGACTTAGGACACTTGCATTATTCCCTTGTTCTTCAAGTCTTACAATCCAAATAAGGTATTACCCTATCTCAGTCCAAGTATGCCTGTGATATTCTACACCACTTTCACATGGAAGACTATAAGCCATCCCCTTCTCCCTCTCAGTCTGGAGTCAAGATTTCCATCACTTGTACTACCCCTGAAGTTGATGCTATCTTATACTGTCAATTTGGTCATAAAATTTTGTATCTAACCCATATCCGTCCTAACCTTTCCTTTGTTGTTGGTCTTGTCACTCGATTTATGCAACAACCTCATGAAAGTAACTCAAAATTAGCTAAAAGAATACTTCAATATATTCGAGGTACAGTTCAGTTTGGGATTCATTACAATGCAGGAGCATCTCCATTGTTGATTGGTTTCACTGATTCTGATTGGGCTGGTGACCCTGATGATCAAAATTCTATTGCAATATATGTATTCACTCTTGGTTTAGGAGCTATTACGTGGTATTGTAAGAATCAAAGTGCCATCTCTCTTTCTTCATTAGAAGCAAAGTATCATGGTGCACTTGAAGCCAACAAGGAAACCATGTGGCTTCGCCAGATCCTGTCTAAATTTGGTCTTCATCAGCAACATCCAACTACACTTTGGTGTGATAATCAGAGTGCCATTCGACTATGTAAATATCCAGTTTAGCATCAGCGTATGAAATACATTGAGCTCCACATACACTTCATCAGAAAGCTTATTCATGATCGTGTTCTTGAAGTGCAGTATTATCAAACCAATGATCAAGTAGCTGATATCTTTACAAAGGCTCTCACAGAAGCGAAGTCTACCAAAATTCTATCCATGCTTGGAGTTCAAGAAATTTATCATTAAGGGGGGATAGGCTCTAATGCGTCCTTCCTTCTCCTATTGTGTCACCTTTGTAAATCCTTCAATCCTATCCCAATTTGTTCTTAAGGGGAGATGTTAGGATATTTCGACACATAGTAAATAGGCTCCTTTTGTGTCACCTTTGTAAATCCTTCAATCCTATCCCAAGTTGTTCTTAAGGGGGGATGTTAGGATATTTCGATGCAGGAAATAGTTAAGTATAACTTGGTCTAGTGTAGAGTTAGGTAAAGTGTGTTTCTTTACTATGTAAATTTGTAACTTATAATCCGATGGTCACAATTTGTACTGATTTGACGGTTCACTCTCTCCTCGATATTAATGACACTTGATCTGTGGCTTAACACCCAATTGGTCCATGATCTCTCTTTAAAGAGCATGGAGAGTCATTTGTTCGGTAATTGTTTATGAGAGAAACATATGTAATATTTCCTTTTTATATTAATAAATTGTCTGAAGTGGCCACGTTGGCTCAGACCATGGATTGTTTCCCTCTTCGAGGGTTTTAACCATGTGATATATTCGTGTACAAGTTTGTGATATGGTCGGAGCGGTGACCTTTGGTTTTAGATCTAAGGAACTTACCCTGTAAATTCCTACATAAGCTGTGTCAGGAAGTGCTAGGGTTTTTTAGGGAGTGTAAAAGCATGCCAAGGAATGTAGGGGATGCTAACATGTGCCACATGGTTCCAAGGAATTTAAGATATTCCAAGTGTTATGGCATGTCAATATGTAAATCATGTTTCTTATTTTTTTTACGACCATAATTGGATGTGAGGAGCCTTGTCCTGGTAACTTGTTAAGTGGGATGAGTTGAGATTTTACATGAGTAGCCTAAGATGAGTTATAGGTAGTTCTTAGGTGAAAAAGGAATATGTTGAATTTCCAAGAAACATGAGAATCTGGGTTTGGTCTTAGAATATTTTATGCAAACACAGTCAAGTGCCACAAGACATCTACTTTTCACAACGAAATATACACATATTGGGGAATCAGCTAGTGCACATGACAATTTTTTACTTTTAAAAAATGTTCTTCATTAAATTACAAACTATAATATAATAGGATAGATCTCTCATACCAGGGATCATGACCCTTTAAAATCACACTGACACAAGGAATACAATTGGGGCTTGGTGTTAGTCCTTTGACAACTAATCTATGTTGAACAAGACAACACTTGACCCACCTTTTTATGGTGGCCATACATAGCCCTTTCAATCCACATTTCCTGAACACATATGGCAGGTCCTCTTGCCTATGATTATGAAACTTCTCAATATGCCTCTATCAATGAACTCGACTCCTTTAGGTTACTAAACTTGGCTCAAAAAACTTTTCCCTCTATCTACCTCTTTTTTCCTTTCAGGTCTGCAACACTTAGGGTTCTCAATTAGTTGTTCACAAATATGTTTGTGAATAGCTCTTTGGTCTGCCCACTTTTGCCATCATCCTACTTCAATATGAAAATTCTAGGGCTATGGATGTTTCTCTGCTTCTCACTGGCTCAATCCTCTACAATACAGTGAACTAGGGCTAGCTAGCTAGCCTATTTGACTGCTACTTTAGTCCTTTAAAGTTTGCATGTCCTTAGGCCCAATAAGCTTACCCTTACTAGTCTTTTTTTCCTTCATAAGTACATGACCTAGGGATTTTATTTGACAGTCACCTAACAACCTTCCAATTGTACTTAGACTGCCATCAATTTTCCCAACCACATTCAATTCTTTTAATAATCTAGTGACAACAACACTACCCTCATCTAGGGCTCTTAAAATATGCTTCCTAATAGTGATTCAAGTTGTCTCAAAATCACTATTCTTGTATATCAATTTCTCTTTTGTCCAATATATGAAAAAAATGAACTGCTCCTCTTATCATCCTTCTAAAAATTAGTAGAGGACTGAAATAGGGTCACAAATCATCCACTCACAGTCTGTTAGGCTTCTTTGACCAAACTCTATGGAAAATCCACCAAAATAAACTCCTCTTCATGTCAATCCATTCCTCATATGACACATTTCTTCTACTCAATCTTCTACTCGAGTTCCACCTTCCTATGTATTTTCTATCTCCGCACATACTTCTGCAAACCATATTCCAAATATGTGGTATATATTGCAGAGATAAACCTCTATCTAAGGGTCACGACCCCTATTCTTCAATGCATATATGTCACAGTCTTAAGGGAATACCTTATGGAATGAACATGCTAGAAAACCTCCCTAACTAGGGAATTATACTCTATTCAAATTTCTTTAGAAAAAACCCTATCCACCCATAAAAAAAAACAATAACTCTTGCCTCCATAAGAGACTCGGCCTAGCTCATATGGATCCATAGATTCTGAGCACTTATTTGACTAAATCTTGACCCGAACTTAAGATATCTATGACCCTAAAACTATGGTTACCTCAGTCAATATTACACCTATGACTAATTCTATTTTGGCCCTAAATTCTAGTGCAGGCCCTCCTCCATTTGTGTTGGTCTTTATCATAGACCTTGTAGCCTACTAACCACCACAAGATAGGGTATCAACCCTCTCTACTATTTCAAGATTTGATGCGGCCTTGACACATAAACACCACTGAAATCACATGCCAAAATTCTCATGAGATGCCTCTCTTGAGCTCTATCTTCCATAAGAGAACCAACAATATTCCATCCTACTTCCTATCTCAAACACATTAAGGTATGTGACATTATTGTGAACCCTGACATGATGATCTTTCTCTTGGTGGATGAACATGGCCTCCCTTTAGCAACCCTTTCTCAACCCTCTAACTCGACCTACTTTAGGACTACATCTCTCCTGGCGTCCTTGATCAAATGAGCTCCTTCTGACTTGATGTTCTTACCTTCATACTAAGGCCTCCTTAAATGTATTTTCATATCTATGCCTCTTAATAACCCTCTAAAACTTATGGGCTTTATCCACTTAGACCTCAGGAAATATTAATTTTCCTTTTTAATTTTCTTTTAGATTTTAAACCCCATTTTGGGTCCAAAAACCATTCACTTGAGTCCTTTTTAGACAAATCCTTTTGTGACCAAACTCACAAAAACCCATCTCACTAGGCTTGTGGAGTACTTCCCAAGCTACACAATTCAAAAACATAGTCTAGTTGTAGTAATCGTAACTTGGCCAAGCTCTTGTAGTCAAGCGATGACTTGGTTGGGTTCCCAAGTTGCAAATTAAGTAAGGGTAGTTTTGAGGGCATGGTAGCTACGGAGGGTTAAGACATGCCAATGAATGAAAAGGTGTGCTAATACATGTTGAACAATGTCAATGCATGTTGAGGAGTGTTAAGGAGTGTCAAGGCATCACAAGGGAGAACTAGGTCAAAATGCATGGAAATGAAAAAATAAGAGTGTGTTCTAGGGAGTGTCACTGAATTCAAGTGTGCCAAGGACAAAGTGTGTTAGAATAATTTCATAATAGGATTTACAAGAGGCAAGCCTATGATTACGATAAGGGGATCAACAAAGAAATTTTAGAAAAAGAGAGACTTTGTGTTGGGCACAATACTATTTTTCCTTTATCTATTATCTTTATATGACATGTGGCACACTTTGGCTTAATGCTCATGTTTTAAAATATTTTAGACAATTGCGTATTGTAAATTTTTGTGTATAAGTTTTGGGGCACTCGGATTTTGCAAACTTATATATTATGTGTCTTGTGTATCTTATGGTTCTTGCAAACTCTTAGTTAACGCTCCACTATTTATATGAACTAGACATAAATGTGAAATATTCTCTATGAAAGCTATGTTTCTTAGTTTTTTTATGGCCATGGATAGATGTGATCCTTGTCTTGGTAATTTCTTAAGTGGGACAAGTTCAACTTGGACATGAGTGGCCTAAAAATTGGTCAAGTTGTTGCGGTTGAAGCAGGACAATGTCACATAAACTACAGCAGTTAAGGACTTGATTTGGTTCCCAAGTTGTGAAAAAATGAAGGCTATTTGTGAGGGCATGAGCTCCAAGGCATGCTACAGAATGCTAACATGTGCCAGATAGTTCAAAGCCATGTCAAATATGCTAATATGTGTCAAGTTCTCAGGCATGACAAGATGTGTAAGGGTGTGAAAACACGTGCCAAGGACTATCAAGGCAACAAAATGGAGAAAAAAGTTAAACTACATGTAAATGAACACATAATAGGGTTAATAAGTCATCAATTTACCTTTTCTAGGAGGGGCATGCTAAGCACACCAACAATAGGTGGAAATAGGTTCTAAGTACAAAGTGTTAGTGCATTCTAAGTGACAAATAATCCTCTGTTACTTCTAATCTACTTTCCAATAATTGATCTCAAATAAATTTAATATTAAACCCTTCCAAATCATACCAAGTCATCTTAATGAATGTTATACATGCTAACATGTGCCAAGTGCCAATGTGCGTTAGGGAGTGATACACATGTTTTGAAGTGGAAGGGAATGTCAAAGAGTGCGAGTGTTAGGGAGTACTAGGGAAACACAAGGATAAATAGGTAAAAATGCATGGAATTGAATGAATATTAGGTTGTGCCAGGGAGTGACAACAAGTGCTAGCGAACATGCCAAGAAGGGAGTGACATGGTATGTTAAGCACTAGTAAGGCACACTAGGGAATATCAGGGCATGTCAATAAGTGACAAAGTGTGCTAGGGAGTTCCAGTGTGTGTTAAGATGTGCCAAATAGTGCCAAGACACGTGAGATGATAAGGAATTATAGTATATGTAGGCTGCCAGGGTATGCCAATATGTGTCAAGGAGTATCAAAGAAAAAAAAAGAAGAACCAAGATAAAGTGCAAGTAAATGAACACATAAGAGGGTTAATAATTCGGGTCTTTATCTTTTTCAAAAGGAGCATGCTAGGCACACTAATAATAGGTTCCAATACATGCCAAGTTCCAATGTATTCCAAGTGCTCATGTATGTTAATGCATGCCAAAGTGTTCTAGGGCATGCTAGGGACTACAAGGCATGCCAACATATGCTAGGAGAGTGTTATGCTATGCAAGGGCCTACCAACATGTTCTTGGGTGTCCTAGTCATGGAAATATGTTTTAGATAAAAGATGGTCTAAGACATGCGAGGTGCCAAGGAATGTCAGTGTGTGCCAAAGGATGTTAATATGTGTCAAGAGTGTTGAGGAGTGCTATATCTCTCTCATTAATAGAATTGACAAAGATTGATTATGTATTAAAAAATATAGTTTCTAGACACACTAGTGGAACTTTATCTAAAGGGACTTTGTTAAATAATAAACCTAATAGAGATGAATCATGTATTGACTCATAGGAAAACTATATTCTCATTACTTGAGGTAAATTATACACACTAATTACTTCTTAACAAATTGATTGACTCTAAACAATATATGGCCTTGGACACATAATGAAAAAGACTCCTCAACAATAGTCTTAAATCATTATATTTTGACAAAAAATATAGTAACATTCACATAGCGTCATCAAAAAATCATTGGAATGATTAATGATGACAAACATTTTTCGACTGTCACCAAAAGTAACGAAAAAGAGCAGTGGTGAGGGTCAATAAAATATTGTCATTATAAGTGTCACCAAAGTGAGAATTGGTGACGGTCCTATAACGACCCTCACCAAAAGTGTCACTAAAAAAGGCTTTGGTAACAAACCTTAAAGGATCGTCACTATATTCACTAAAAACCACGCTTTTTTAAGGACCATCGCCATATGTGACATTGATGATGGACCTTAAGGGTTTGTCACAGGCATGACCCTTACCAATGTCCTTTTATCTTGTAGTGTGATGGCCTTAGCCTCTTTGAGGGTCAATGAGGAGGGAAGGGAAGAGGAAGTAAAGAGGGTGATGAGAAGAGAAGACATAGAGCCTTTACACATAATGGTGGAGCTATTCAGACCTAGGGGAGTCATTAACAATCACCTGATGATAGAAAATTATGTGAGCCTTGCAGACAAGTACCTCATCACACAATCACATGCCATTGCACATTTTGATGAAATTTCTATATTGTTGGAAGATGAATGTGTAATGGAAAGTCAAATAATATTGAATTTCATCCATCTTAGCCTCGGGAACATGGAATATCATACCCCAGATAGATTGAGAACTGCCCTAGAAAGGGAACCATTGTACAAGAGAGCTATGCAGACAATGAAGATCCAATGGCTTTGCTTGAAACATGGTCCACCTTTACTGCTGAGACAGGGTGAAGGGAAATACAAAGATGAGGAAAAAAAATAATGTGAGGAGGCAGAAACGAATGTTGGATTCTATATTCCTTAAGGAAATCCTTCACTTCTTTCTTGGGATGTCAGGAGAGGCACTAAAACATTGAAATAGGTGGAGGACTTAGTTGCAAGAGGATGAGAAACCATTTGGTAGGGGGCGATGATGAGAACCATAATTAGGTATATGTGGTGGGGCTAATTGTCATATTTTTAGCATTATTAGTCTCTATTTCTCTCATTTAATTAAATTATGTTCATATGTTCCTTAGTGTAGATGGTGATTAAGGCTTGCCATACTTTGAATGCCTAATATGATTTAAATGGAGGATAATCAAGAATATATGCCATTTTTTTCAAAGATTGTGCAATCAAAGCTCATAGTAGAAAACAAGGAGAGACCATAAGAAGGTGGACCATCTCCTTAACTCCTAAAGGAAACCAAAGGATCCTTGAGATTCCCTCCAGCAACTCGAAATCAAAGGCGTCCAAGCAAGTGAAAGACCAAGTGAACCAAACCTCCACTTCTCTTGCAGTCAAAGGGGAAAAATCACCTACTTTTTAGGTAGTTTTTGGTAGCTACCCTTTAGGTTAACTGGGGCAGAGAAAGAGCTCATTGGGATTGGAATTTTGGAGAGATCTAGGAGACTCTTAGCTCTTGTAATAGACTTTTGTGACTTTCATGGTTATGTAATGAGATTGCTTTTGCAATAAAATGAGTATTTAGTTTATCTTTCACATATTTAATTTCAAAGAGTCAAGCTTGTGGGTTAAGACCCAATCCATTGGCCTCAATCTCTCTTGTGTATTTATGTTTACTTTTCATGTCATTGTAGCTAGTTTATTTAATTTGTTGTAGCTAGTTTTCTTACATTTCATTTTCTTGTGTTTAGTTTACTTCCATTTCATTTTGTTGAAGTTAGGCTCTTGTAGATCATGGTACAATAGCATATGTAGAAATTATACAATATGCATGTATATATTGGATTCACCCGATCTAACAATATTTTAAATTTAAATATTGAATCGCTTCTACAAATATTTGCGGAATTAAAAACACAATTGCTAATCACATGAACATGAAGAAATATCAATCACACACAACACATATAATTTCTCGGGGAAAGATTATAGATAAAAACCCCACTATCTTCTATTGTATATTATATCATGGATCATGAAAAAATTACATACAAAACTCTCTCACAAGAGCCCTCAGTACATCAGCTAATTGTGTCACACTATCATACAAAATTGGAAAATCCCTTAGCCAATTTAATGTCTCCAGGTAGCCTGCCTTCACTGCGAAATCCCTACTGACAACAATCCCTGAATCGATTCCTTATTTCTTGCCTTGTCTACGCAAGTATCATGGGATCATCAAATGTGTGTGTGCTTGGATGTTTGCAAGCAGATAATGTCACAATTGATAGTTTACTTCCCTTTCACCTAGAACTCAACTGGGTCTCCAATGGATCTGACATGCATGAAAATAATAATAGTAAAACTTCAATTGCGTGTGAGATCACTACAGGTGAATTAATTAATATTTAATTCACTTTATCTCTCACTAGTGTATATTTAGTTACAGATAGCAAAACTGAGTTTAACTCACTTAACTGAGTTAAACTATTTACAACTTGCACCAACTGATGCACCACTGCACTTCCAAATCTGTTACAACTATAATCACTCAGTTACAACTAGAGTCTCTATGCATGTCCCACCAACCAACCTCTTAACTCGAAATTCACTTAGCTAACTAATTTTCCACTTTAGTTAACTATTTTTAATTTCTCATTCAGAATATATTACAGTTTAATGTCCATCTAAATTAAGGGATAATAAAAATAGACATGCACCTAAAAATAGACTGTGGGCCCAACCCTAGTGCAAGGGCTTAATTTTCACTAGGATCATGGGTGCCAAAAAAAATATTTTTGAATCTCAACACTCCATCTCAACAAGAAAGGGATTATCCTTCACCATGATCCTGTCTCTATGGTATTTGAATTTGCTCCTAGTGAGCGCCTTTCTCAGAATATATGCATCCTGATCTTCCGTGGGAATGTACTGAAGCAACATAATTATCCCCTACACACAATCTCTAAGATGATGGTACCATATACCTATATGATTGGACCTATCATGAAACACATGATTAATATAGAGTTTAATGTAACTCTGATTATCACAATGAATCATTTTCAGATGCATCAGAGAACCAAACAAACCAACCAAGATATTTCTCATATAGATAGCCTCACATGTAGCTTGACTTGCTGCCATGTATTCTGCTTCCGCTGAACTGAGTGCCATGGATATCTACTTCCTTATGTACCAAGAAACAATTGTAGATCTAATGCTAAATATCCCCCCTGATGTGCTCTTTCTGTCTGATGGACTTCTAGCCCAATCCGCATCCGTGAAGCCATGCAAATTCAATCCATCCATCTATCTGTACCATAAACCATACTTTGATGCGTCCCTCAGATATTTCAGGACATGCTTCCCTGCCTTCCAAAAGAGCTTGGTAGGCTTAACCATATATTGACTCAGCTAGTTAACTGCATAGAAAATTTCAGGTCTTGTGTTCACTAGATACATTAGCAAACCCACTAACTGTCAATAGACAGTAGCATCCACTACCTCTCCATAAGTAGCATCCTCTTTCTTCCATTTTCTCGAAAGAGGAGTATCCATGGGTTTGCAGCTCTCCATTTTAAACTTACCTAGTATATCCTTTGCATACTTTCCTTGAGACACAAAAAGTTCACCGTCCCGCTGCCATATTTCCAATATAAGGAAATAATGAAGGAGGTCCATATCCTTCATTTCAAACTCCCTTGCAAGATCCTCCTTGGATGAGTGTATCGACTACTCATCACCAGTCAATATTAAATTGTCAACATAAAGAAAAATGATTAAAACCTCACCGTCCCCCACAATTTGGTATAGGCTTGCATCTCCTTCAATTTTGGCGAAGCCCAATCTGGTAAAATAATTGTCTATCCGAGTGTACCAAGCACAGGGTGCTTGCTTCAACCCATACAACACTCTTTTGAGTCTGCACACATCAGACTCACTATTGAAGGTCTTGAAACCTTCAGGCTGCCCTATGTACACCTCTTCTTGAATGATCCCACGAAGAAATGCAGTTTTCGCATCCATATGATGAATGTGCCAGCCCATCTGCTTTGAGAGCGCAAGGACGGTCCTTATGGAAGACTACCTTGCGACAGGTGAAAATTCTCATCATAATCGATCCCCTTGATCTGTAAGAAGCCCCAAGCCAAAAATATGGCCTTGTATTTATCCACACTCCCATCAAAAACTTTCTTTACCTTGTAGATCCATCTCGAAACTACCACTGATTTATCAACTGGTCTTCGGACAATTTCCCATGCATTGTTTTGACAATGGAGTCATACTCCTGTGCCATTGCATCAAACCAAGTAGGCTAATACACTTCTTCCTGAAAGGAAGATGGTTCAATCACAATACATTTTCTCATAAGATCCATGTATCCAGTAAATATGTTAAGAGACTATCTCTGTCTGTGATGTGACGTAGGGGCTTCTACATTCTGTGCAACATCAAGTCTCAGCCTATCATCTTCTGTGGTGTATCTTCTATCATTTATAATGGATGGCTCTGCATGAGTGTCTTCCTCCACTCTATGAACCTCCTCACGTGGATGATCCACATCTTGATACTCATCTTTGGGAGGCAGCAGTTCCTCCTCTACATGCAAGTCTAGACCCCTCTCAAACAACAACCACATGACTTTCCCCTCATCAAATTTTATATCCCATCGCACAACAGTCATTCTGCTATTTTTCAAATTCACATGATAATTATGGGGTTTTTTTGCATACCCCACGAAAATCCCAACTTCAGCAGTCGACTCCAAGTTCTTCCTTGTGTCCTTGGTCACATGCACATAAATAGATGAGCCAAAAATCTTAAAGTGTGAAACATCCGGTTTCTTACCAATGATAGATTCTTCAGGTATAATCATGCCAAGTACTCTATAAGGACAATGGTTCTGCACATAAACTGTAGCATTGCATGCTTTCACCCACAAATGCATTGGTAGAACTTGATCATGCAACATCGCTCATGTTGCACCCACAATAATTCTGTTCTTCCTCTCCACGACCCCATTCTTCTGTGGGTTATGAGGCGCTATGAGTTCTCTTCGAATTCCTTCTTTGATGAAAAATTTCTTGAATTTTTTAGAGATGTATTCTCCACCATTATCGCTCCTAAGAGCCTTCACCTTCTTCCCCGAATCTGTCTCCACCAATGCCTTAAAATCACATAATTTAGAGAATGTTTAATCTTTCTTCTGCATGAAGAAGATCCAACATTTACGAGAAAAGTCATCAACAAATATTACATAGTACTTATGTTTTGTTGCTGAAGCAATCGCGAATGGTCCAAACACGTCTGTGTGAACTCTATCAAGGATCCCCGAAGCAAAGTTCTCCTTCTCATGAAATGTGGAATTTACGTACTTCCCCATGGTGCAACCATTGCACTGATCTAAGTGAGCAAGTGTTCCCATTGGAAGTCTAGTAGATATTTTCTCCATGAATTTCATGGCTCCATGATGAAGATTTCCCAATTGCCTGTGCCATAATTAGCCCTCATCCCCACTCACCCCTTTTTCTACCTTTCCCATCATGGCAGCGCAACCATCTACCTCCAATTTGTATATATTCTTAACTTGAATCCCTATTATCTTGGCTTGACCCATTGTTTTATGTCATAGGAAATATTTTCCATCACTAAAAACCACGTCAAAGCCTTTTTCCCCCAATATTGTGACTCAGACCAAATTTTTCTTCAAACCTAGTACATGCATTAAATCTTTTAATTGAAATGGTTTACTTGAATCCCTCTGAAAGGTAATGTTACCAATCGCGGTAGCATTGTACCATCCATTGTCACCCATATAAATATGCATCTGAAGATATTTCTCCTCCAAGTCACTGAAAATTTCCTTATCTCCCTTCATGTTAAAGGAATCACCACTATCGAAATACCACACCGATCCCAATACACTTGACACCATGCATGCAATCAAGGAGAATTCAAGCTCAAATTGTGAGTCAAGGGCATCACTAGATATAGTTCCAACAACCTTCTTGTTCTTCTTCTTTTGTGGAAAGTTAGTAGAAAAATTCCCATGTTCTTGATAGTGAAAACACTTCACCTAGGACATGTCCTGCTTCTTTCCTTTAGAATCGGATTTAGAATGGAATTTATTACCCTTCCCCTTCTTCACCTTGGCAACCAAAGCACAATCCTCTTCATCATCATGATTTGATGAAGAGTCATCTCTGGTGTTTCGCATGAACTCCTTCTACACCAGATTCGACCAAAACCCTTCCTAATCCAACAATTTTTACCATCTGTTGATAGAGCCTTGATAACTGTGCCAACCCTTAGGAAGTCCTAGGAGAGCCAAATTCACCAAATTGTCACTAGTGACTGTTATTCCCACACTCCGAAGTTCATCTTGACATTAGAAAAACTTTGTGAGATACTTTGGAATGGTGTCGCCCTTGTAGGTTTTAACCCTATATAGAAATGATCTACAAACGAATCTTAAAATAGAAAATAAACAATAGAAAAAGCATAAAGCCTAAAACAAATAACATAGAGATTTTCCCCTGGATCCCAAATTGGGACGACCAACTTGATTTTTCATTATATTCCTTTTAGTGTTACAACACATATATATACATGCCGAAGCATACATAAACCCCAATCCATTAACCCTATTCAGCCTCTATAGTTGAAAGAGCCACTACAGATTGTCTTTTACTCATCCAAATGACTGCACCTCCAAATAGGCTAAACACATATCCACTTGTAGATCTTCTTTGGTCGAGATCTCCAGCCCAGTCTGCATCAACAAAACCACAAATTTCTAACACTCTTTCCAATCCTGGTCTTCCCTGGTAACACAAGCCATAATCACTAGTGCCACGCAAATATCTAAAAACCTGCTTTACTATTGTCCAATGCTCCTTCCCTGGGTTTGACATAAACCTGCTCAATACTCCCACTGCATGTGCAATGTATGGTCTAGTACAAATCATTACATACATCAGTCTACCTACTACACTTGCATACGGAACACGGGACATATCCTCCTCTTCTTCTTGTGCCTTGGGACACTGTTCAGAAGACAATTTTGTACCTATAGGAATCAGAACATTCACCGATTTACTATCCTGCATATTGAACCTCTACAATATAGTCTCGACATACTTCCTCTGGTTTAACCAGATCTTCCTCTTTTCCCGATCTCTCTTAATTTCCATGCCCAAAACATAGTTTGTAGCACCAAGATCCTTCATGTCGAATTTGGAGAACAGCTGGGTCTTCAAATCTTGGATAATTTCTTTGTTATTTCCAATCAACAACATATCATCCACATACAGGACCAGGTAAATAACACGGTCACAAATTAATTTAAAATAAACATAGTGATCCTCCTTGCTTCTGGTGAAGCCAAGTCCCCGTATAGAGGTATCAAATTTCTGATACCACATCCTTGGTCACTTTTTTAACCTATACAGAGACTTCTTTAACCTATGTACCATCTCTTTCTTCCCCTTCACCATAAAGCCTTCAGGTTGTTTCATGTATATCTCCTCTTCCAGATCCCCATGAAGAAATGTTGTCTTCACATGCATCTGTTCTACCTCAAAATCAAATGCAGCAACAACATATAAAAGTAATCTAATAGAAGTAACTTTGGAAACAGGAGAAAAAATATCACAAAAATCAATTCTTGGTGCCTGGGAATAACCTTGTGCTACCAACCGAGCTTTGTATTTCTCCACCTTGCCTTCTACATTCATCTTTTTCTTAGCTACCCATTTTCTCCCGATGGGCTTCTTTCCATCCGGCAACTCCACCAGATCCCATGCCTCATTTTTATGCACGGATGCCATTTCATCAACCATGGTCTCCTTCCAAAGTTTTCCATCCTATGAATCTACTGCCTCTTTGACGGTTATGGGTTGATCATCAGTTATAGTTAAAGAAAAATTTGAACAGAAAGCAGATGGACTATACCTTTCTGGTTGTCTTCTTTCCCGAACTGATCTTTTAACAGCTAGAGTTTGTGGCTCTTCCTCTTTTGAGTATTCTTCTGTTGTAGAGTCTAATTCATCCTCCTTTAGCTCAAACTCTATCTTCTCAAGTTCCTTTGGTAGGAATTCATGTTTAACAATATCTTTCACCTCTCTAAACACCACATCTTGACGATACACAACCTTCCTTGTTTCCAGGTTCCAAAGCTTGTAACCCTTTAAACCATACTTATACCCAATAAAGATGCACGATTTAGATTTATTATCCAACTTGGTCCTTTTCTCCTTTCGAACATGTACATACGCATCACATCCAAATACCCTTAGATGTGAAAGAGAGGGTTTCTTGCCAGTCCATACCTCATGTGCAGTCTTATCCTCCAATGTTGATGAAGGTGATCTGTTAACCAAGTAACATGTAGTCTCCACTGCCTCTGCCTAGAATTCTTTTCCTAACCCGATACCACTGAGCATGCTTCTTGCCTTTTCCATCAGCGTTTTGTTCATTCTTTCTACAACTCTATTTTGCAGAGGTGTGTATGGACTAGTCTTCTATCGTGCTATACCATACTTCTTACAGAACTCTTCAAATTCCTTCTTGCAGAAATCCCCACCATTATCTGTCCTCATCACCTTGATATTCTTCTCTATCTGTTTTTCCACCAGAGCCTTAAATTCTTTAAATTTGTCAAAGAATTCAGATTTATTCCTCAAGAAAGATATCCATTTATTCCTTGAGAAGTCATCTATGAATGAAACATAGTACATAGACTTACCCAGTGATGGAACTTACATAGGTCCAAACACATCACTGTGCACAAGCTCTAATATATTGTTTTCCTTCTTAGCACCAGAAGGAAAACTCACTCGATTCTGCTTCCCATATACACAATGTTCACATAAATCAAAATCCAGAGAGCTATTAGACATATCTTCTACCATACCATTTCCATGCAGTGTCTGAAGGCCCTTCTCTCCAATATGTCCAAGACTTTGATGCCATAGCATAGTCTTTTCTCCAGAGACCGCTAGGCTTTCCGCTCCACTTTCGGGAACCACAGAACTGTTGCACCCATCAAAAACAGGGCTGCCCTGAAGCTTGTACAGAGTTCCAATGTGAACTCCCCACATTAATACCAGTGCTCCCTGAACCATCTTACATGCATATTTCTTGAACACTGTTTTTGCACCTGAATCATCCATCTTGCTTACAGAAATCAAATTTCTGGCTAATGTAGGAATGTGCAGAACACCAAGAAGTGTTCTAATCCTTCCACCTTGTAGCTTCAGCTTGACTTTTCCACATCCGAGGATACTAGCTTTCATATCATCCCCTAGAAAGACATCACCACCATCATATTTCTCATACTCGCAGAACCACTCCCTATGGGGAGTGAAGTGAAAGGATGCATCTGCATCAATCAACCATGACTCATGATCTACATGTGTATTTGAAGAAGAAGCCAAATACACATCCCCACCTTCATCCGAGGTGGTTTTTGCTTCTGTAGAAGGAGTATCATTAGATTCCTTTCCTTTCTCAGGAGCTCTAGATCTGCAGTCCTTTTTGTAGTGCCCTTCCTTTCTGCATTTCCATCACACCTTTACAAAATTTCCAGGAGATTTAGATCTCTCACTCGAAACATTATTCTTGTTTCTATTCTGGGACCTTCCTTGTACAGATAAGGGATCTCCATTATGACCCTCCATATTTTTCCATCTCATTTCCTCCGACAACAAGGGTGAGATAATATCATCAAAATTCAAGGTAGTTGTATTGCTATCTATTGCAATAACCAGACTGTCCCACGAGTCTGGTAGAGAACACAACAAACTAATGCACTTATCTTCATCTGAGATTTTAATATCAATAGATGATAGCTGATTCACCACAGTATTCAAGTCATTTAGATGCTCTGTTACTGAGTCTCCATCCTTCATCCTCAGGTTATACAGCTTTTTTCGTAGGAACAATTTATTCACTAGAGACTTAGATTGGTACAAAGTCCCAAGTTTGTCCCAGAAGGTCTTCATCGTAGCTTCCCCAGATACATTCAATAATACTGAATCTGAGAAACACAACCGTATTGTGCTCTTTTCATTCTGATCCAGTTTATTCCAGTCTTCATTTGACATTGTTGTTGGTTTAGTACCCAGATCTACCGTGATCCACTGATCTTTATCCACCAGCAGATCCTCCACCTTGAGCTTCCACAACTCAAAACTTTGACGATTAAATTTCTCGATCTTTATCTTCCCACCACTCGCCATCTTCTTTCACCGCAAGAATCAATCCTGCAGATCTCCCACTGAACAGGGTCTACCTTAGGCCCGAGCGAAAAACCCCTCAGCAGCAAAGGCGTCCCCTTGAAGCCAAAACTGCTCCGATACCAAATGTAGGTTTTAACCCTGTACAAAAATTATCTACAAAGGAATCTTAAAACAGAAAATAAACAATAGCGAGAGCATAAAACATAAAATAGATAAACGCAGATATTTCCCCTGGATCCCAAATTGGGACGACCAGCTTTATTTTTCATTATATTCCTTTTAGTGTTACAACACATATATATACATGCCGAAGCATACATAAACCCCAATCCATTAACCCTGGATTAGAACATAACCGTAGTTCCCTTGACCGAATCTACAAAATAACAGGGGATGAAAACCATCGTACCCCAAAACCATGTGCAAACCCATGCACAAAACCATAGGCGGATCTGCCCACCAAAAAATAAGAACCAAAATTTTTTTTCTGGAGCGCTGCCCTGGACCCTGACAGGGGGGGCTACCGCCCCCCCTGTGAACCCCCCCCCCCCCCTCTCCCAATGTTGTGCCCAGCGCAATGTACAGGGGGGGCTATTTCCCCCCCATGACCCACGCATGCATGATTTGTTGTGGAAAGAATATAACACATACCCAACAACCCTTTTCCATCTTGATCTTCCTAAGTTTATCTTTGAGCGCTAATTTCCTATGGTCACTACTTCTTTGGAATAGATCCATTAAATCCTTCCACATAGCATATGGTGTGGCTTTCCCATGGAGGCTTGAGAAAATGTAATCTCGTACTCCCTCCAACATGATCCTCCTTTCCTTTGCCACTTTATTTTTCCATGCATCAATATTGGCAACATTTGTCACAATGGGTTTAGGAACATCATTGTCAATGAATTCCTTCAAGTCATTGTCTTCGAGCACTGCCTCCATCCTGTCCTTCCAAGAAATGTAGTTCGAGCTTCCCTCGAGTGCATACTCTAACCTCAAGCTATTGAAAGCCATTTAAATCTTGAATAAGTTGTAGCACCAAAAAAAAATTTCTGCAAATTCAAATTCTATCTAGTCACAAACTTAGCTCCTGCTTCACTTTTGCAATTTCCTGAGCTCTAATACCATGTAGAAATTATACAATATGCATGTATATCTTGGATTCACTCGATATAACAATACGCTAAAGTTAAATACTAAATCTCTTCTAAAAATATTTGCAGAATTAAAAACACAATTTCTAATCACATGAACATGAAGAAAGATCAATCACACACAACACAGATAATATCTCGATAAATATTACAGCTAAAAACCCCACTATCTTCTATTGTATATTATATCATGGATCAGGAAACAATTACATACAAAAATCTTCTCATAAGAGCCCTCAGTACATCAGCTAATTGTCTCACACTCTCATACAAAAATTGGAAAATCCTGTTACACTAATTTTTGGTCATCTAACCTGTTACTATTAGATGGACTAAAGTGCACCATGCAAGAACAATTCTACCCTAGTAGAATTGCTTTCACTATGAAAATTAACTTAGTAATAATTAATTTATTAAGCTGTTTATGGTCAAAATAGGAAACCCCATGAGGAATAATTGAATAAATCCTTATTTGTTTGATTTTCCTCAAGGTATAATTAGTTAAACAACAATTTAATTAATATTCCTGGTCATATTTAACCCAAAACATGAAAAATAACTAGATAAATCATTATTTATCTTATTATTTTCTAGGAATAGTTATTTAAAACATTATTAAAATAATATTCCTTGTTAAATTTGACTAAATCATTTATAAATAATTGAATAAATCATTATTTATTTAATTATTACTCAACCACATTCTTAAAATAATAAATAAATGGATTTGACCAAATTCAAATTCTTTTTCGCTCCAACAAATATAATACAATATTCCATAAAAGTTGGATCTAGATTTGGCTAATAATATTTTAACTGTACACCAATATCTAGACTAACTCAATATTTTTTTTATAAATAGAAGGGTTTTTCCATTCACTCACTACCTTTTTTTGCCTAAAGATCACTCTGGATCTATACTTTTGGTTTGACTTTGATACTCCATCATTGTATATGTTTCTATCTTTTGCATGTGAACTCTCCTTGAGTTCCATTTTTTGTCTGGATTTTCTACACCATCAAGAGAGAGATCAATCTTAGATATGAAGTGCTGAGGACATACAAGAACCCATCCCATTGAGGGGGACTGGTAACATCTTTCTATGTTCCCTTCCTAGGTGTCATAAACACAAAATTATTTAAAAACATTTGTGTCTTGTTCATTGGATGCATGGTGCGATTCTTATTATTTGTTGTTTAATATCTTTAACTGCATAGATCTGGATTTCTGTAGCATTTATCTTGGTCAAATAACTACAGATCTAAGGAAATTGACAACCATATTTGATGTTAGGAATGTTTTTTATGCACAACTAAAGTGAGTTTTTTCATATGTTTGTGATTATAATTCACACTAACAACTGGCGACTCCACAAGGGTTTACGATTACGACCTTTGTCGTTTTTCAGATCCATGCATGACCAGCTGCTTCAAACCCTAGGTTTTTTCTTTAGATTATTTTTTTTCTTTTCTTGATGTTGTTTTTAACCTTTAAAACCCTAAAATAGTAAAAATTCTAACTTCTGTGCGTTTCTGGGCCTATTCCGCAGGTGACAGGTATCAACCGCAGTTGAGACGACATTTTTTTTTGAAACTTGCTCCCAAGAGCGTAGAAGTTCAGGTTACACCTTTTGGGCCAAAACCTGCGACCTCAACCTTCAGGGTGCAAAACATAGCCTAAAACCTACGACCTCTGCTGAAAACAGGTCAGAAACTGCGACTTGTACATTTTGTGAGAATTTTTCTGTGATTTTTTGGGTTTGTCTAGGATACTCCTCAGGCTTGTCTGACCTCTGTCTCCACCCGTCTTGGACCTGTACTTGCTCTATTTTTCTCAGCGAAGTGGGAACCAAGCCCCTTAGGGCTTCAGTATGCTTCCATCTTTTTAGGAGGAGTTTAGCTGAAGCAGGTCGTCTGAGATTTCAATGTGTTCAGCCATTTTTTCAGATATGATCCTATACTTTCAGATAAATTTCAGATTGGTTATTCATCCATCCAAAACACCTCTTTTCAGTTTTTTTTTGGTCCTCCTTTAGGGTCCCCTCCACTTCCCTCCAGGTTGTAGCCTTTTGCCACCTCATTTTGCAGCATTTTTCCCTCTGTTTTTTTTTCTTTTTTTCTACACCTATTGCTAGTAGATCTGACCCTTAGATCCTTGTCCCTCTTGACTTTAGATCCATTGGCCATTTTGTGTGCTTTGACTAGATTTTTTTGACCCATAGACTAGATGTTGGCAAGCTCTCCTTCTTGGGTTGAAATTGATGCATCTTTAGCTGTTTATTTTATGTTATATTCAGTTTACTTTACTGTTATTTGCAGATTTATTTACAGTTATACATCACATTTTTTCTTTTTTCTCTACACGCGTCTGGGTTTAAAATTAAAATTAACAGACTTATCACATACATAGATTCCCTAAGTGAAGAGCGCCTGGTTTACGCTGCCAAGCGAAGACTATAACATTGTAATCAATTGATCCTACACCTCCTTGCCTTTGTTTTGACACTGTAACCATTTGATATTGCACCTCCTTGCCCTTGTTGGTCTCTCTTCCTTGGTGATCTGTGTCTGTTTTCCATCATTGCGTCCCCAAGGCATTTATCCCGGAGACTTCTTGGCCAACATCCTTAGTTTCTGTTAGGAAGACTTACTTCTCCACGTAGGATTCGAGTTAGTCCTCCAGTGAGTCCCCATCCTGACTCCTCTTCTGGCTCATCAGGTTACCCTTCTAGTTCTATCCCCGATTCTCCCCCTGTCACCTTCACCATGTCTGTTTTAGGACCTAATGCTGGGAATACTACTAGTGGGATCGCAACATGAACTATCTGGGTTGCTCCCTTTGTCCCTTATGGCAGGCCTCAGTCTTCCCAATTTTAACTAGTTGATCAATAACCCCATACACCATGATCTTGGTTGGCCTTCTCTTCCAACCAAGCTCCCTTCCAACATTCCCAAGTTTGAAGGTCTTGTTGGAGAATATCCCACAAACCATGTTCGATCTTTCCACATGTGGTGTTCGTCTAACTCCATCACCGATGACTTTGTCTGTCTTCAGTTGTTCTAGCGTACGCTTACCGAAGAAGCTTCTTAGTGGTATGTTGACCAGGCCTCCTCCTCTCATACTAATTTTGCGACTCTTTCTAGGGATTTTCTGTCTTACTTCCAACTTCCCCTTCATTATGAAACTGGTACCAAACTTTTGACTTCTTTCTGTCAATCGTCTATGACCCGCTTATCTGGTCATGTCGAGGAATGGCAGAGAAGAAAGAACCTATGTCGAGCCCCTACCGTCAAAGACCATGTCTACATGGATTGGTTTCTCAAATCCCTTTTTCTTTCTATTAGCAAAGATGTCGCATCTCATTTCTCTCATAATGAAGAAGCTACCCTCTAGATTGTGTTCAAATATGACCTGATCTAGGCACAGTCTGGTTATGTTTATCCCATCTTACCTAATCTCCCTAGACCTGGTGGTGCCAACAAATAGAGGGCATCCCATGCTTCCGATGGTATCGTTGGATCCATTTCTCATCTGTACACTCATCCTCCCATGGGTTATGGTTTCCCTCAGGGAGGGGCCAGCTCCTCTGCACTTTTTCCCCTCCCGGTAGCATGTATCTAGGATACGGCATGCCTCCTCCTTTTTCCCAACCTGTTTACCACAATGTTTCCCAACCTCCTTATTATTCTTATCCGCAGCCTGGTGCTCTAGCTCCTCCAACATTAGCATCTCAACTTCCCTTGCCTTCTCAACCCCTGCAACAGAAGCCACCACCCCCCTAGGGGCAGGTGTATGCACAACATTGCGCAACTAATACTCCTACTTCCAAAAAGAAGAGGAAAGTAAATCAAAACCAATCTTACCTAGGTAATCCAGGACCCAATACCCAAGGGAATACACCTAACACTGCTAACCAACAACAAGGAACTCAGCCCAAGCAGGACATGGTTGTTCACACGAGTAAGCCTTGATATTTTTGCGGTGTTTATGGTAACTACACCCACGATTGTTCTCTTTTACCTCATATGCGTCAAATGTGGGAGAATTAAGAAGCGTCCTGAGGAAAACAAGCCTCCCCTTTGGTTCCTCCCAATACTGCACCTATCCATCCGGCTGTGTTTACCAATCCTTTCCCCAGCAAGGATTCATGGCTACCCAACCTCCTGAAGGTCAGGAAGCCACTCAACCTCCTCCATTGGGTACCTCTGATTACCATATTCCCATGATTAACTTTGACCAACCCATTACCATTGACCTCAACCTTCAGACTCGGTCTCATTAGTACAACAAGCCTCCTACTACATCTGCCCCCAAGCCCCCTTCTACAGGTCCCACAGAGCCTCTTTCGACAACCAATGATCCTTTACATATCCCTTAGCCTAAGGTAGAGGTTCATACCAAGATCCCCAAGGGAGAATTATGCCAAAACAATGCTTTTGGAAAAGCTTCCCACTCGTATAGTGTAATAGATGATTTGGCACAATCTCCTGCTGCCATCTCAACGCTGGAACTCCTCTAGTCATGCCCTTCACAATGAAAATCTCTACTAACTTCCATGGGTGTGGTGGATCCTTCAGATGATTTTTTGATCATCTTCGATGTTGATCGGTTAGAACATCCCCCTTCCCTGCTTCCGTTGCCTTCTAAATTCCTATCAAGATCTGGAATGCCAACGTCTCCCATTGTATCATTAACGAGGGGGCATCCACCTGTGTGATGTCCGCTTTGGTTTGGAAGAAACTTGGATCTTCTAAGTTGGCCCCTTCCCCCATCAGCCTCTAAGCATTGGATGGCCAATCTTCCCATGCCATAGGCTTGTTCCGAAATTGTCCTATTACTCTTGCGAGAAAGACTGTTTGTGTTGACGTAGAATTCATAGATGCCCCCTTAGATTATAAAATTCTATTGGGTCATAGATACACTTATGCGATGTATGTTGTCCCATTTGTGGTTCACCATAAGATGTGCTTTACTCACAATGGAAATATTGTCACCATTGACCAGTTGACATATTACAAACCAAAGTCTCAAACCTCCCCTGAGTCCATCATCTCTTCAGTGGCTAATAAAAAATAGTCGAACCTTTGACCAGTGTTTCACCCGAAGTCTACAAAGACTCCTCTTTTCTTGGTCCTTTCCCTGGTATTTCTCCTACCTCTGATCCTAGCTCGTCAAATGTTTGCATGATGTAATCATCCTGGTTTGACCTCAAGTGGCCCGCCTCGACTAGTCAGCAACCCCCCCCTCCGCAACTTGCTCTTAGCACCTCGACTCAGCCTTCAGGACCCCCTCCTCAAGGCCCCTCATTTGTAACTAGTATCCACAAGCCTAAATACCCTCCTAGAATGATTTGTATTGGCCTTAACCATCTCATATATCTTGCTTGGCCATTACCCCTTCGGTCAGATACCATTTCTAGCTCCCACTCCTAGAGTTTTTTTGGTACCTGTGATGGCTACCTTATTGTTGGGTGCCAGTTTTGTTCACTTTTCCTACCTTTTTTTTCCCTATTTTTCCTCTTAACTATAACCAATGGGAGTATCTTTGCCTCTTTATCCTACCTTTCTACCCTAACTTGTGTTGTTTCACCTTATTTTTATTACTCTGCCAATTCACCAATTATTATGATACATCATACCTTTCTATGACTAATTGATGGTGAATGTTTGGAGAAGATCGATGGCATTTTTGTTGTCTTTTCAGATGTCATTTATAGTAGCAAATATCTCGAGCATGAAGTTCACAGGAGCAGTTAAGAGAATTTTGTTACAGCAAAGAAATGTTGTTACAAATTGCTGTTACAAACCCGCCGACAAACTGTTGTTACACTCTGCTATTACAAACCCGCCAGCAAACTGCTGATACAGTTGTACCATTGACTGATATCATCAACAGTTGTTGCTAATATGTCCTTTGGCTGTTACACTATAACTGTGACACTATTACGATAGCTGTGGAAGTTTTTTAGCATTGTATTTTTGGGATCACATCCTAAGGACGGTTTTGATTGTAATGTTTTATTTTCTAGACAAAAAATTATTAGGAAGTGGTTATAACTATATGTGTTCTATTTCGATCAGCATGAGAATCATAAGATTCTCATGACTAATCTATCCTTGGATTTTCTGATGTAACCACTATATAGTTCTCGGCCCTAGAGGTTGAAGGGTTTGCAGAGAACATTGTTATTTTGGCTCTGTAATTGTGTTCAGATTAATACAAATTACCCTGTTATATTTGTTACATGCATTATTCAATTTAGTTTCCGTTAAGTATTTCCCCTACTTGCGCCCTGCTAGGGAGGAAGGGCCCTACTTCTTAGCAGGGATTGCAGTGATTAAAGTTGTTGTGTATATGTAATTGTATTTCAGTTTATGTATTAATAGAGTGTTGTTGACGCTGTTCAGCTGTGAATATGTCCACTTCAATCTCAATACTTTGTATGTTGTCACACATATGATATTAGAGACACCAACTAGATAATTTTTGTGTGGCATGCTAGAACAGATTAATTGAAATGTGATTACAGTCTTATAGATCATTTTATTTTTGCATGAGTGATTTAATTCCAGCATTTAATTCAACAACAATTTCTTTCTTTGAAATTTCTTCTGGTTGGGTGTATCGGCAAAGACAGTGCAACTTTCATTGAAATAAAATACGTCCCTCGATTGATAATTAATGTGTGTTGTTTAGTCATTTAACAGTGATTTTTATAGTCAAAAATTTTGGCGTCATTGCCGGGGATGGCAGTGAATATTCAATCAATCAGAGTTGTTTCTTAGAAGTGCAATTTCCTTGTGTTTTCATAGATTTTTTCAAGCAACACAATTGTCGAGCGGTAATATGAGAGGTAAGAACCTGCACATCACTATAACAATCTTGAGCAGGCTCACCAATGTCTTGCTGGGACACTTAGGAGTTGAATTTCTGAGCATTTTGTTTTTTTCTTAGAGTGTCTCGAGTGACACAATTGCCGAGCTATAAGACGAGAGGTAAGAACCTGTGCATCGCTTTAAAAAACTTGAGCAAGCTCACCAATGTCTTGCTGGGACACATAGGAGTTGAATTTCAGGTGTCTTTTTTAGGGTGCCTTCAACTATACAGTCGTTGGGCGGTAAGACGAGAGGTAAGAACCTGTGCATCGCTCTAATACTATTTGATTGTTTGCGCTAAATTATGTCAAAAATATTGCGATATCAAATAAGTCTCCGGATACTATTTGATTGTTTGCGCTCTAATTATGTGTTGATGATGGATATACTGATATAGATCAAAGACTTTACAGATCCATGATAGGAAGTATGCTATACCTAACAACATCTAGACTAGACATTATGTTGGCAGTAGGACTTGTGGCTAGATATCAAGCAGCACCAAAACAAAATCACCTTCTAGCAGTCAAAAGAATATTCAGATATCTACAAGGAACTGCACAGTATGGGCTATGGTATCCAAAAGACAAGAGGTTCACTTTGATAGCATATACAGATGTATATTGGGCCAGCTGTGTGGATGAAAGGAAAAGCACAAGTGGAGGTGCATTCTTCTTGAGAAAAATTTTGGTGGCATGGCTAAGCAAGAAACAAACATCTATCTCTCTATCTACAACAGAAACAGAATACATAGCAGCAGCAGCATGTTGCACACAAGTCATGTGGATGAAACAAACCCTCCAAGACATGAAGGTAAGAATTGATGAACCTATCTCTATCAAATGTGATAATACAAGTGCAATAAGTATATCAAAAAATCCTGTACTTCATTCAAAAAATAAACACATCCCAATCAAGTACCATTTCCTAAGAGAACAAGTAGCACAAAAGGTAGTGAAGTTGGAATATGTGCCAAAAAAAGAACAAACATAGATATATTAACAAAACCTCTTTCTAGAGAGCCATTCGAATATCTGAGAGACAAACTAGGGGTAGTATCTTCAGATGCTACTCTCTAACAGAAAAGGAAAGCTTCATTCCAGGGGGAGAACAAAAAAGAAGACATCATTTTAGGGGGAGATCAGTCAACAAAGAGAGTCACAAAAGAGCTAGAGCAACTAAGCAGAGCATGAAACAGGTCCTCAAAATTAGAGTAACATGGACGAGATTTAAAATCACACTAGGAAATGAGAAACCCTTTGCCATTGATGTCAAAGGGGGAGGAAAAGCAAGCAACAAAAGAAAGGGTCCTAAAAGGAAAGCAGAGAAAGTGTATTGCCATCAATGCCAAAGGGGGAGACTATTGGAAATGTTGTCATTGATGGCAAAGGAGATGGCAAAGGAGACAACATAGAAGCAAAGAGAGAAAAAAAGAGGCAGAAAGATGTAGAGAGGGTCGATTAGCAGCAAAAGAAGCAAGGTAGTAAAAGAAGAGGATGCAGAGATAGAGTACAGTGAAATAGTGAAACAATGAAATAGTCATGCACAAGACAGAGGATGTAGAGACAGAGAATACAGAGTACAGTGAAACACTGAAATAGTCATGCACAAGACAGAGGATGTAGAGACAGAGAATACAGAGGTAGAGACGTGAAATGAAACGGTCGAGCAACAGAGAAAGGTTGCAGAGAGTACAGTGGAATAGAGACAGAGAATACAGAGGCAGAGACAGAGAATAATAGAGGCAAAGCTTATATGGTGTTGATGGGAAAATCTGTCTGGCCAACAGTAGGGGATCTCCCTGGTAAAAGGTCCCAATTAGACCTTGAATCGTTTGGAGTAGGGATCCCGTCCGGGGTGTGGGTCCGGCTATCGCTGATTTCTCCTTTCTTTGGGTCTCGCTCAGAATCTATAAACCTATGGATACACACCTAATCAGATGATACAAGAAACATGATTGATGCATTAAATGTACATATAATACTATGCGTAGCAAGATGAAATAATAAAGCATAAGTGCCGAAGGAAATGTTGTTAACAACACATCATTAGGGTCATGCTTGTAAGCTGTTTCAACCATGGAAGAAACAATTCTTTATGGCGAAAACATATTTCACTTCCTAAATATATTTAAGCAATAGTATGAATGCTAGTAAACAAAGTCATTAGCATTCATTAAGAAAGCGAAATTAACTCAATCACCATTAACATATATACAACAAACTGTCATGCAAATGTGATATGAATTAAATATATATTTCCATTAATCTAAAGATGTTTAGAAACTGAAAAATATAATACTCATAGTGCTCATACATATATCAACATCAGCTCCACAAAGGGATTTTACAAAATTCTTGTATTCATACTCCTAATTGTATAGTCCTGGTAATACAATGTTCTCAACTCGAGTCCCAAAAAAAAAGCTTCTTTTACAAATCCCCGAAGGGAGTATTTATAACAAAGCTTTCCCTTTGGGCTTCCCTCACATTTCGTCTTCCAAAATGTTGGTTGCCTTGCGATCCTGAGGATTTTGCGACTTGCGACTTGCCAAGATATGTGACCTGCGACCTTGCGACCTGTGACCTGGGTAGATATGCGACATGCGATCTGCGACCTGCGACCTGGGCAGATATGCGACCTGCGACCTTGCGACCTGCAAACTGGGCAGATCAACGACTTGTGACCTTTGGCCATACCCCTAATGCATTTATTTTTTTGAGATATCAGAGCCTCGCTCTCCCAAGGACAGCCTTAGCTTTTGCTATGTGAAACAATAACTCCTATCTGCCGGTGATGCCCTTGCCATGCTAAAGGAATTTGTGTGAGTTGATAAGTGGGAAAGTGGTGTTTCTATTTTGAGTGAGAAACTGAGCATCCACATAACACAAGGTTCTGAGATTGATTTGAAACCCAGCTTTGCATCCTCCCTAGAGAGCTAGCAGTTCTCTTAATTTGGGTGGACATTATTGTTTCCTTATGTTACCTGCAAGACAACAGAGTAAATCAACATCTTCTCATATAACCTGCAGATAAGTGAATTTAAATCATCCATATATACACACACACACACACACACACACACACACACATGTTACAGAATCAACATATGAAATGCGATAATTTTGTCAAAGCTAAAACCAGTTGGACCCCTGTGTAGTCCTGTCTTGCATAAAAATGAAGGAACAACTCGTGTACTTATGCCAAGCTGGCTTCTCGTGAAAGTTCCTCTTGGGGAATTTATGAGATTTTGTGGCCTGTGTCAAGTCTGACCGAGTGAAAAACTCTTCTTGTTCCAAGGAATATCCATTCCTTTACCCGGTTCGTTCTTTCCTTGATTTTTCGGAAGCGTGGATGATAGGCTCTTAAACCTGCATCAAATATTGCCATCTTTATGTTCGAACCTGTCAATCCCTTTTCGCCATAGTTTTCAGCTCCAAACATGGACGCGATTTATCAATGCTGCATGAATAGCTTGTGGCCTCAATGTATGGTACCATTACTATCAATTTCTCCTTAGCTCCCGTTAAACATATAATTTAATGTGATGATGTTTCACTCATTAATATCTCATCACGTTACTTCCTGGAATTTATCGACGGTAACACATATGTTGGGGGCATGCTAATATATTCTCATATTGTTTTCTAGAAGTTACCAAAGGTAACATATACCTCACGCTTCTTTCAAGGAGTTTCCAAAATTAACGTGTACATCAGAGGCATGCGACTCAGTTTTGCAATGTGTTTGGAATAATATAGCCATGCTCTTTCTAAAATAATTTATTGCACTCAGTCGAAGAGTCACGCCTGGTCCTGGATTTGATGGTGTCCAACCTTGTGACTTGGTGACCATAGGATCACATGGTCGTAGATCCTACTAGGTCGCATTTTGCGTTCATGCCCCAGACTTGTGACTCAGCGACTAGTGAGCAACTGCGACCCACTACGAGGTCGTGTAGTCGGGTAGTCGCATAGATCGCTTATTTTGGAATGATGCAACTCAGCGACTGGTTGCAATGAGCCAGGGGTCACGCTCTTGTCTGGGATTCATGGTGCAACTCCCGCGACCGAACCATTTCACTATTCCATTTATATCTATTGAATTTTGCACATGTCCCAACAATGTCATCAGTGCATATGAAAGAGCCTGCTAAGGATCTGTTGCCGCCATAGAGATGAGTTAACAAAACTTGTGACAGTAATGTTATGGGTATATCCCACCTTGTGAAAACCAATATTCGTGCTCACATAGAATATTTGTGTGATACCAAACACCGACGTGCAACATTTGTGATTTTTCGTTGTGATGGGGAATGAATCTCTAGTAACACATGCATCTATCACGTCCATGCCTCATTTTTCCATCGGCACCTTGGGCATGGAATGAACCTGTTGCACTATGCAATCGAGCTTCCCTTCATAATTTTCACCTCCGCCTCTTTCCTTGATGCTGCCTGCCATTTTTCTTGCGGGCATGAACTATAACATACAACGATTCTCAATCCAACACACTGCTATGAGTTGCCAACGTCAATGGTAATTTGTAATTGCGCTGCATCAACGAGTATCGTTAATTGGCTAACATACTTTTAGCAGCACGCTTGGGTAGGGCTTTATCGATAATCGCAACATTGAGTTCAAGCCACGTAGCCTCGAGCTTGGAGAAAACGGTTAGCGACCAATCATGACTTTACTTCAAATGTTAGATGCTCCCCAAATACAAGACTAGTAACTGTCGTGTTTGGCATTTGAAGCTTGTTCTTTTACACAAACAAACCCTAGCCTAGTTACATAACACTCATGTTCATGCTTGGTTGCACTGATATTCCTTTTCAAGCCTGGTGGAGATATATCAACGAGCCATTTGTTAGGGATCTTCTTCGTGCTCCATGGTTCCAAATAAACATTCTAACTGGCTGGGTCATGATGGAAACCGCAGATAAGAAACCACCTCATGCAGTATTTAACAAGAAAGCTTTGTATGCCTTCCATAATAGAAAGACACATGAATAATAGGGAACAACTGGCAATGGTCATAATTAGCGCTGATAGGAAAGTTGAATCCATTTTATATCAGCCTTAAGTAAATAGGAGACCAAATTATAATGCCGAAGTTGAAAGTATCACCCATATTGTTGTTAAACCCTTTAATCGTGACTTTGGGCAACTTTTTAATCAATCTTCACGTCATGGTAACGCAAATTAATAAAGTGATCTTTGCCACATGTGTTCTTAAACTTACTAGGGTTCCGCCAAATGTTGTGAACATGAGAAATTGGAATGTCAAAGGTTGCCTTAAGAAGCCTTGCTACAACTACCACATGGAAAATTGGTGTTGCTAATTCAATCCTTTGTTTAATCATATAACTTATTCGAATAAGGTACCCCACTTTGTTTAGGAATGAAGCTGTGACTTAATTATGACCAAAAATTTCCTCAACTAGTGTGCTCTTGTTCCCTGCATACATGTGATGCATATTTTCTACTTCTTATATTCCAGCTCGAACCACATTTATCCTTGACATCTACCTCGATGAGGTTTTCCATTGTAGCCTTAGTTCTTATCCCCCAGTGGGTAGGGTATGAAAGTGTCTTGTCCCATAGCTGTGACCTTGTTGTTCAACTTCAGTGCATTTGCCTCGGTATGGTGATGACATTAATGAGCATATCATCCGTGGGATTGACCTATGTAAAACGTTATAATATTAATTATTTCTCAATTTTCCTTTAGAGAAAGGTGCTCCCAAATAATTAACATCATATTATGAGCTTGGTGAAGTACCCAAACTGAGTGCCTCGACAATCCATGGTGAAAGAGTTTTTAATGCAAATACAAAATAATTTCCATTCGAATACATGCATGGCGATCCCATCACACATGGTGCGGCTGCAGTAAGAGTATCTCGTCATAATGGTGAGAAGGATCATGAGGGGTTTGGGATGAGGTTACGAGGATATCATTGTCCATGGGCTAGGTTGAAACCTTAAAGGCTAAGCGAGTAGAGGGGGGACCCAAAATTTTAAATATACCCAAAATTTTGGGTGTTGTTGTAGCGGCTACAAAAAATGGTGAACCACTGGTAGGATCCAGCATCTCTGTCAATATCACAACAATAGTTTGAGTCTAGATAGTGATGCAAGGGAATATTGAAGAAGTTCTACGGGTACCCTTTGTATTACTTTGAACTTTACAGATCTGCCCAATCCTTGTGCCCTAGCTAGGTCTCGTTAACCAGAACACATCAAAGCGGAAGCTCATGGATGCCAGTAGGTTGCTGATGATGTGAAGAGAAAGGAAGCGGGTTTATTATTCTCAGGATTTTTTAAAGTAAGTTTCCAGTGTTTCTCTACTGCCAGTAGGCCTGGATAGTACCCCGGCGGAGTCACTTCAAGAAATCACAAGCATTGCTCCGCTGCTAGCGAGCCTGGTCAGTACCCCAGTGGAGTCATTACATTACCTCTTTACGCAGGAAGCCTTTCTCGATCCTTTACCCTTATTTGTTTCATGTGCTTGTAGCACTTATATTCATGTGCTCGTGGCACTTATTTTTCATGGGCGGATGAGGGATCCCAACTTATTTTACGTGCAAGAGAGGTTGTTTCTTATTTTACAGAAACTAAAAGATATCCTGATTTGGGTTTGCCCTTGTGCCAAACCTTCACATCCCATCTACCACAATAGGCGAAGCATGCAAAACAAATCATTAAGATGTCCAATACTATGCTGGGCACAAGACTTAGGCTATGGGTATTGGGCCATTCAAACTCATTAGGTCTCCCACAAACAACCGGCTGCTCGTATCTCCCTGCCTAATAAATTTAGACTCATAGGCATATTGTTGAGAATGTGACTTTGATGACCCATCCTGTGAGAAAACCACCTCTTGAGATAGCCACCGCAACCTCACGCAAACAATGGGGTTCAACAATCGGGGAAAAACAAGTCCGCAAGGTGGTAGGGTTTCAATGAGGGCTCATGTAGTGGTAGGTGATATGTCTAAAATTTTCAAAGCTATGTCAACAACTTGCGGAAATGATGTGAGGAAGAAAGTGTAAGACGCAGTGTAATAGGTGAGGCTGAAGATGCAATGCAACGCCATGTGCGAGAACGATCAACCAGTTGTAGGTGGAAAAGGGGGATAATGAAAGCAGTGATTATTTATGCAGCAACAAGAAAAATAAAAAGAAATGAGTGCAAAAAAATTGTAACATGATGATGCCTAAGATACTAATCGTAAGAAAAATAGCAGACACACTTTTAAATCATAAAATAAAAAATTTCGCAAGTAAACTTAATTAAACTTTGAACTAAATTTTTTTACTAACAGGTCCTAGCTAGCCTACACCTAAAACCCTAGTTTAACCAATGATGTGGTCGGGTTATGTGAAATCATCTTTCCAGTGCAGCCACCACCTTAGTTCCCAACTTGCAAGAACGACAATGTTCGTAATTAGAGCCAGCATACAAAATCGTGCACCAACATCAAGACTTACCTGTAGAGCATGTGCAATAGAAAGAAGGTCATGGCTACTTACCAGAGAACGTGCCAGAGTGGATTGTGCATGCTAAATTTCACTCTTATCCTGATACACAAAAATATATTCTCGAAGCTTAAAACTATTTATAAATGACACAAATCCATTCATGCACAATCCTAGGTCTGATGGGTGATGGGTAAGCCATTTCCTATTTGCAGGCACATTCACCGGATAGGGTTGGTCGAACAAACCAGCACGCTCATTATGGTGGTGAGGATGATCAATCTTATGGGATGGAAATAATAAGCATGGACCGGGAGAATTATAGATTCTTGTGCATCCGAGTGTGAAAACCCTAATTTTGAAACCCTGGTTCGAGGTTGCTCCTGGGTTTGGTCAAGGGTATGAGGATCCGAATCTACATTTAGTGGAGCCTGAAATTCCTCACCATCTTGATCAACAGGAAAATTGTTGTGATCGTGAAATGTGGTGATTTGAACAATGTTAGTGGGCTTTGTATCAACTCGGCCAAATGTTTGCACGCTGATAGATTGATAATCCAATGTATCAGATTCTTTAGATTTTCCAGGATGGGGCGGATTTACCGTAAGTTTCTTAGGCAGTTGAGGGATTTTAAAAAAATCACATGTTATTGCCTGATTGCAACTGGTACTGGCTGGGCAACAACTGGAAAGATTAGAGACAACGGCCAGCGTTTTCTTACCAGTGAATAAATTGGGGTATATCAGTTGTTGCACACTAGCTGCTGGGGGACAGGAATATGTGCTCAGGGAAACCTTACTAGAATGAAAGATCCACCTAGATGAAATGATATCCGACGTGGTTATGCTGGGAGGATCATGGTACTTGGGAGTCATTATTTTAGAAACCCTAAGCTGATAAACCCTAGTTGGAGTTGTTTGAGGGGTCTCGTCAGGATCAGAAGGACTAGGGGTAATGGCTGATAGAAGCGGAAGTGCTTTGATTCCCTGATAGGTACTCGAATCTTCATAAATCGGATTATAGTCGACAGAGAGATATGAGTGACAGTCCTCAGTGGTATGAATGAATATGTTTTCAGATAAGCAATGATTGCTAGGACCATCGATTTGATTAAGTTGGGTACCTGGCATGTTAGGCTCCCCGAGAGTTGCCAATTGGGATGGATCAATAAAGGGGACATCTTGAGGTTGCCAAAATAGGATATCACCGCTTGGGTTGTTTAAAGATTTCGGATGAAAAAGATCAAATCTAAGAGATTCATCCACTTTGTAACGTGACTATGAAACACCACTTGCGTGCTTTTGATTGTCGCCAATACTAGTACAAGAAAATTTTGGATGTCTTGCAGAAATTACTAGTGAGGTGGACTCGTGAAATAAATCGGGGAATAATGAATGAAAAGATTGAGCCGCAAGGGTGTTAACCATACAAGGTTTTTCAATACGCACATCCATGTCATTCAGAGAAAATAATGACCTGGAAGGCCTTGTAAGGGAAACAACTTCATCCGGGATAAGAGTCAATTCATAATCAGTATGCAAATCAGATTTAGGACTGTGTCCAGGGAAACATCGACTGGGCTCGAGGTAGGTTTCATGAACCTGGAGGGATGTTGGGCCCATCTGTTTTTCAAGCTTTGATTCGATAGGGTGTGTGAAATATTCAAAGGTAGTACAATAGGCTTTATCCTCTTGCACATGTCTGTCATTGCTTAGAACTTTCGAGGTCACAACTCCACTACCCGACAATTCAGGAGGAGGAGAAGGAATATCACAAATATAAATGCTCTCCTTGGAGGCCTGAATGTGGTCTAGACTCGAGGAGATGGAAAAGGAAACATTGGGGTGGTAGTCTGAACAGCTGGCAACTTGTGGGTCGTCATAGGAACACTAGGATCAGGTTGGGTTGCTGGCTGAAATCGTTCAAGGGAAATGAGAATCACATACCTGAACTGTTCACTTAACAATTTCCAATCAACATCCTTTTCAGGGAACTCAAAACAATAATGAAAAAATCTGATAGAGAATTCATCTAGAGGTTCCTGAGGTTCCATTATGATGTCATTTAACTTTATAAACACATTTTGAAAATCATACCCATGAAAAGGTTGTTGTAATTCACTGGCGAGTTGTTCAAATGAATGGATGGAAGCTTCCGGCAATGTGCGGCACCATTGCTTAGCGCGACCTTCTAGAGTGAGGAAGAAAAGCAAACAAATCAAACCTTCATTGTCAATTTTGTAGCAATCACCAAATTCAAAGAAATCTAAAAGGTGTTGGGTTATGGATACTCTGTTTTCACCATCGAATTTTAGCTAGGACAAGTGATACATAGGTTCATTGGGGATAAAGCATCGAGGCTCATAAAAATCTGGCAAACATCTCGGGAGAATGATTTGGGGATGAGCCATTACAAATATGAGATTAACTGTAGGTTCTAAGGGCTCAGCTTGTCATCTGGCCCTCCTTCTAGCGCCAATTCTGTTGACGGGAAAATCTGTCCAGCCAACAACAGGGGATCTCCCCGGTAAAAGGTCCCAATTAGACCTTGAACCGTTTGGAGTAGGGATCCCATTCGGGGTATGGGTCCGGCTATCGCTGATTTCTCCTTTCTTTGTGTCTCGCTCAGACTCTATAAACCTGTGGATACACACTTAATCGGTTGATACAAGACATATGATTGATGCATTAAATGTACATATAACACTATGCGTAGCAAGATGAAATCATAAAGCATAAGTTTTGAAGGAAATGTTGTTAACAATACATCATTAGGGTCATGCTTGTAAGCTGTTTCAGCCACGGAAGAAACAATTCTTTATGTCGGAAACACCTTTCACTTCCTAAATATATTTAAGAAATAGTACGAATGCTAGTAAAAAAAGTCATTAACATTCATTAAGAAAGTGAAATGAACTCAACCACCATTAACATATATACAGCAAACTGTCATGAAAATGTGATATGAATTAAAGATACAGTTCCATTAATCTAAAGATGTTTAGAAACTGAAAAATATAATACTCATAGTGCTCATACATATATCAACATCAGATCCACAAAGGGATTTTACAAAATTCTTGTATTCATACTCCTAATTGTATAGTCCTGGTAATACAATGTTCTCAGCTCGAGTCCAAAAAAAAAAAGCCCCTTTTACAAATCCCCGAAGGGAGTATTTATAGCAAAGCTTACCCTTTGGGCTTCCCTAGATTTTCATCTTCCGAACTGTTGGTTGCCTTGCGACCCCGAGGATTTTGCGACTTGCGACTTGCCAAGATATGTGACCTGCGATCTTGCGACCTGCGACCTACGATCTGTGACCTGCGACCTGGGCAGATATGCAACCTACGACCTTGCGACCTGTGACTTGGGCAGTTCAGTGACTTGTGACCTTTGGCCATACCCCTAATGCATTTCTTTTTCGGAGATATCAGAGCCTCGCTCTCAGAAGGACAACCTTAGCTTTTGCTATGTGAAACAATAGCTCCTATCTATCGGTGATGCCCTTGCCATGCTAAAGGAATTTGTGTGAGTTGATAAGTGGGAAAGCGATGTTTCTGTTTTGAGTGAGAAACTGAGCATCCACATAACACGAGGTTCTGAGATTGATTGAAACCCAGCTTTGCATCCTCCGGAGAGAGCTAGCAGTTCTCTTAATTTGGGTGGACATTACTATTTCCTTATGTTACCTGCAAGACAACAGAGTAAATCAACATCTTCTCATATAACCTACAGATAAGCGAATTTAAATCAGCCATATATATATATATATATATATATATATATATATACACACGTTAGGGAATCAACATATGAAATGCGATAATTTTGTCAAAGCTAAAACTAGTTGGACCCCTGTGTGGTCATGTCTTGCATAAAAATGAACGAACAACTCGTGTACACTTATGCCAAGCTGGCTTCTCGTGAAAGTTCCTCTTGGGGAATTTATGAGAGTTTGTGGCCTGTGTCACATCTGACCGAGTGGAAAATTTTTCTTGTTATAGGGAATATCCATTCCTTTACCCGGTTCGTTCTTTCCTTGATTTTTCGGAAGCGCGGATGATCGGCTCTTAAACATGCATCAAATATTGCCATCTTTATGTTCGAACCTGTCAATCCCTTTTCGCCATAGTTTTCAGCTCCAAACATGGACGTGATTTGTCAATGATGCATGAATAGCTTGTGGCCTCAATGGACGGTACCATTAATATCAATTTGTCCTTAGCTCTTGTTAAACATATAATTTAATGTGATGATGTTTCACTCATTAATATCTCATCACTTTAATTCTTGGAATTTATCGATGGTAACACATATGTTGAGGGCATGCTAATATATTCTCATATTTTTTTTCTGGAAGTTACCAAAGGTAATGCATACCTCACACTGCATTCAAGGAGTTACCAAAATTAACATGTACATCAGAGGCATGCGACTCAGTTTTGCAATGTGTTTGGAATAATATAGCCATGCTCTTTCTAAAACAATTTATTACACTCGGTCAAAGAGTCGCGCCCAGTCCCAGATTTGCTGGTGTTCAACCTTGCGACTTGGAAACCATGGGATAGCATGGTCGCAGATCCTACTAGGTCGCATTTTGCGTTCATGCCCCAGACTTGCGACTCAGCGACTGGTGAGCAACTTCGACCCACTACGAGGTCGCGTAGTTGGGTAGTCGCATAGATCGCTTGTTTTGGAATGCTGCGACTCAGCTACTGGTTGTAATGAGCCAGGGGTTGCGCTCTTGGCTGGGCTTCATGGTGCAACTCCCACGACCGAACCATCTCACTATTCCATTTATATCTATTGAATTTTGCACACGTCCCAACAATGGCATCAGTGCATACGAAAGAGACTGCTAAGGATTTGTTGCCGCCATCGAGACGAGTTAACAAAACCTTAGATAGTAGTGTTATGGGTATATCCCACCTTGTGAACACCAATATTCATGCTCGCATAGAATATTTGTGTGATACCAAACACCGGCGTGCAACATTCATGCTTTTTCGTTGTGATGGGGAATGCATCTCTGGTAACGAATGCATCTATCACGCCCATGCATCGTTTTTCCATCGGCACCTCGAGTATGGACTGAACCTACCGCGCTGTGCAATCGAGCTTCCCCTCATAATTTTCACCTCCGCATCTTGCCTTGATTCTGCCTGCCATTTTTCTTGCGGGCATGAACTATAACATACTACGATTCTCAATCCAACGCACCACTGTGAGTTGCCAATGTCAATGGTAATTTTTAATTTCACTGCATTAGCGAGTATCGTTAATCGGCTAACATACTTTTAGCAGCATGCTTGGGTAGGGCTTTATCGATAATGGCAACATTGAGTTCAAGCCACTTAGCCTCGAGCTTGGAGAAAACGGTTAGCGACCAATCATGAATTTACTTCGAATGTTAGATGCTCCCCAAATATAAGACTACTAACCATCACGTTTGGCGTTTGAAGCTTGTTATTTTCACACAAACAAACCCTAGCCTGGTTGCATAACACTCATGTTCATGCTTGGTTAACGATATCCTTTTCAAACCTGGTGCTGAGATATCAACGAGCCATTTCATAGTGGATCTTCTTCTGTGCTCCATGGTTCCAAATAAGCATTCTAATGGCCAGCGTGATGGAAACCGCATAAGGAAACCACCCTTCATGCGGGTCTTTAACAAGAGTGGAAGAGGCTTTGTATGCCTTCCATAATAGAAAGACACATGATGAATAGGGAACAATTGGAAATGGTCATAATTAGCGCTGATAGGAAAGTTGAATCCGTTTTATATCAGCCTTAAGTAAACAGGAGACCAAATTATAATGCTGAAGTTTAAAGTATCACCCATATTGTTGTTAAACCCTTTAATCGTGACTTTGGGCAGATTTTTAATCAATATTCATGTCATGGTAACGCAAATTAATAAAGTGATCTTTGCCACACGTGTTCTTAAACTTACTAGGGTTCCGCCAAATGTTGTGAACATGAGAAATTGGAATGTAAAAGGTTGCCTTAAGAAGCCTTGCTACAACTGCCACATGGAAAATTGGTGTTTCTAATTTAATCCTTTGTTTAATCATATAACTTATTCGAATAAGGTACCCCACTTTGTTTAGGAATGAAGTTGTGACTTAATTATGACCGAAAATTTCCTCAACTGGTGCGCTCTTGTTCCCTGCATACATGTGATGCATATTTTCTACTTCTTATATTCCATCTTGAACCACATTTATCCTTATCATCTACCTCGATGAGGTTTTCCATTGTAGCCTTAGTTCTTATCCCCCGGTGGGCAGGGTATGAAAGTGTCTTGTCCTGCGGCTGTGACCTTGTTGTTCAGCTTCAGTGCATTTGACTCGGTATGGTGATGACATTAATGAGCATATCATCTGTGGGATTGACCTGTGTAAAACATTATAATATTAATTAGTTCTCAGTTGTCCTTTAGAGAAAGGTGCTCCCAAATAATTAACATCGGATTATGAGCTTGGTGAAGTACACAAACTGAGTGCCTCAACAATCCACGGTGAAAGAGTTTTTAATGTAAATACAAAAAACTTTCCATTCGAATACATGCATGGCGATCCCTTCACACATGGCGCGGCTGCGGTAAGAGTATCTCATCATAATGGTGAGAAGGATCACAAGTGGTTTGGGATGAGGTTACGAGGATATCATTGTCCACGTGTCAGTTTGAAACCTTAAAGGCTAACCGAGTAGAGGGGGGACCTGAAATTTTAAATATACCCAAAATTTTGGGTGTTTTTGTAGCGGCTACAACATATGGCAAAGGCACTAAAAAATCAACGAGATCCCATTTCAAAGGAATAACTTAGTCGACTGTGGAACCAGTAAGGGCGTAGAACCAAGAAAGGAACCGTAATTACACAGTGAAAACCTAATGGAGTCGGGCGTTCAACATATGGAAGCACCGTATTATAATGTCGAGAACAGAAGAGGAAACAGGAATGAAAGTGGGAATTATTTTAATAAGCGTTAAAATTTGATGAAGCAGAACCATGTGCTAGATGGAACCCTGAGCAAACAGTGAAACCAGAGTTTTGGAAACTAGCAGTATTGCGTGCGTTTGGGAGTGGTAAGGGGATTTCGCTTTTTGAATGCGATCTATTTTGCTGATGGACATGTGTCTTTGGGTGGTATTTGGATACCACTTAAATCGCGTAATTTTTACGTGTTAATAGTCGGCCCAAAGAAAAACACGATATTGCACATCGTTTGTTGGATTGGGGTCCAAAGCTCAGTTGGAGCACGAGAGTATATTGACCGTCCGATCAAAAGAGAAGTTGCGGGGAAGAGAACCGAGGCTGTGGGACCTACATTCATAACTGCAGGGCCAAATATTATGCGCAGTTCTGTGTATTGTGTCTATTATAAAAGTTAATTAACAGGTGGAAGGTAAGTAACAATACACTGTGGGCTCGAAGGTTAGTTTTAACTCAAGTCATGGTATAATGTTTGAAGGATCCTGTTTATGCGTCAAGGTTGATAGAAACTATAGTATTAATACAGTGTGGAGGAAGGTGGGCCCGAGAACAACTATATATGTTATCACTTGGGTAATTCGAAAAGATTTGATATAAAGTATGATAGAGGAGGTAATATATGTCTACATAGTATTGTGAATATGAAATACCTTAAAGGGTGCGCGTATAAAGTTTGTATATGAGGATATAAGTTGCGGTGGACCCAGTTGAATAATCGCGTTAATGGTTAGTTATTAACCATTGAAGAAAATGTTGAATGGATGATATGTATATATATAAATTGTGGACCCCGACTATGTTACGAATTAACAAGAGGTAAGCCAAGCCTTAGACATTGCATTATAGTACTATAAAGGAGGCAGAGTATATGTGCAGTGTGGGCCCCATGTAAAAAGAATAGTTCAATGGATGTTTATTCCGAGAATCTTAACCCAAGCTGAAGGATACATAAAAGCTGAAGCGGAAAATTATATATATGTATGTAGCACTTTATATACAAGGGACCAAGGTTACAGTATACAACATATGTATCATATTCTTGTGCGCGAGATTAAAAGAAAAAAAGGTTCCTTTGTTCGGGTTTAAAACAAACGATGTATTATAAGGTGGGACCCTCATGAATCGCATTGGAGAAAATCATAACAGCGGAACATGTTAATTAAAAGTTCCGATTGCGATTGCGGACACGATATGTTATAAACGGTGACTCATATTTGTTTGAGTTCCGACTTAAAGTGCGTCGGAGCAATTCATTGCATTGGAGGTGAAAGAGTAACGACCAAACTGAAAGTTTCGATTGCGATTGAGAAATTGGATGATAGCCATCGGATTTGCTGAGGGATGGACGACAGATATGAATCGATTTATTATATGGTGGGGCCTTTGCTAATTGCATCGGTGGAAATATAATGACCAAGTCACAGGAGCTTTGTGAATGTTGCGATTGCTATTGCAATAAATGAGGCGGAGTATAGATGGCATGTAGGCTCCATTCAAAAGATAAGATTAATACAAGTTTGCTCCGAGTTTTTATACCAATGCTGAAGAGTTAAAGGAAAGAAAAGCGGCATGTATATATGTGTGTAAAATGATATATACATTTTTATATATGTGAACAGTGAATCATCGGATCAGAGTGATAGCAGAGCATTGGAACATACATCTGGAAGTTTCCATTGTGATTGATTGCAATCGGAAGTATTCAAGAGGTGATGCATCGCATCGGATCATATAGGAAGCTCGGCGAGTGGGCCCGAAAGGGAATTTTTTGTATTAAAATGATTTATTATTTTTATATCACCAAGAGTTATTTGATTTATATAACACGGCAATTTTATATGCAACAGTTACACCACGACAGTGAACAAGAGAGCAAGTAGAGCCGAAAAATACAGAGACAGTCACAGAAAAGAAAAACACACGGTGATCCAAAACTGAATGGTTTGATTTGTAATCCATATTGTAACTTAATGTAAATGATTTTTAATTGGTTTATATTTTTTGTGATGCACTGGAAAGTCTCCATAGGAAACAAAACTCCACTGTAAAATTGAAAGTTGTATAAATTACTGTAGTTTTCTGAATGAGCTGGATAAAAAAGTGAGGAGGCAGAAGGCGAAGAGTCAGGGCTATTCACTTTGAATTCCCTCTAGAATGAAAATATTTATGAGGAAAATTGTATAAAGGATATCATATTGATATGCAGTAAAGAGGTTAGAGAATGCAGAGTATGAAGAATTGAGGCAGAGAATATAAAAAGAAGGAGGAGCAGAAAGAGATGCTATAGAACAAAGCTGATATCCAAGGTAAATTAGCAAATGTTTTCTTTTGATACAATGAGGAAGTTGGAGCTTCCCTATCAAGTTGAAGCTTGATAGATGTCAGTTGTAGCTGACTGAGGTTGGAGCCTCCTGTAGGTTGGTGCCTGCAGAAAATCAGTGTTGAGAGGGAGTTGGAGCTTGCCTTTGCATCACAACAATAATAAGATGTGGTTTTCTCCCTTTTTGGGTTTCCACTTATATCTACTGTCTCTGTATGTGTTGCCTATGTGTTGATATGTTCTATCCAATCTGCTTAATACTTGCTGCTCCCATAATAAGTTTGGTGTCACATTATCTTAATACTTGCTGCTACATATTAAGACTGTTCACATATAAAGTTGATAATAAAATTAAGTTGTAAATAAGCTTGATGAAAAGTTTTAAAAATCTCATGTATGTGTTAAACTGTTTCACCCCCCCTCTCAGTTTAACTAGGGATTCAACACTACAGGCATTCGAAGAACACCATCTCCACTTCTATTCTTTGAATGGTAATCCATAAACTGTGCTATGCTCTTACACCTTAACATTCGCTGCAAATGTGGAATTATGGGAATATGACGAAGAACCTTTTGAGGCACCTTTTTGGTTAGTTGATCTGTTCGATATCTACTGGTACCACATTTTGGACATTCTGTTTTCGATGCATGTTCTACGTAATATATAATATCAGCTTTAGGACATGCATCTATAGTGTTATATTCCATTCCAAATTCTTTCATAATAGCACGTAGATCTCGATATGTTCGAGGTAAAGTATTTGGCGATGGTAACAAATATTCACCCAACAATCTACAACATAAACAAAAACTAGTTAATGTAAAGATTATTAACCATATATATATATATAAGTATTGAATTATTATTTTACACATTTATTAGAGCTAAAAAAAGGGAAAATAATCAAAATTTACATATATGTGATCATATATACATATTGCATACCTTAGGATTTGTGTCATACATCTATTCAACAAATTATTCATAACCTTTAAGTTCACCAACAACAATGTAGCAGCGAGAAGAGTTGCATTTGAGTGTTCAAAAATTCGTTCCCTTGACCTTTTAATCAGAGGTACATCCTAAATACCGTCACTATCTCCACCACCATCATCTAACTCACCATACAAGTCTTGGCGCATTTGATTTGTCCCATCATTAATGTGAACTGTCTCATTATTGTCATCATGATCTACCTCCATGGGATCATTAAAATTACCTTCATCATTCGCTTCATGTTCTTCACCTTGTACAACATCATTTCCAATACTAATATTTGTTGCAATATTCTCTTGTACTGGTGCAACATCATCTAATCTACTACTATTTAGTTGTGGAAGTTGGTTGATCATCTGCAAAAAGTTGGGAGGCAACTGTGCCTTTATGAAAATTACAAACATTAATCATTAAACATTAGTGCGCATATAAAAAATATTAAAATAATATAAAATTTTACAATATAATCAAAATGAAGATAGATAATGAAGATAGATAATTAATTACCATGGGACAATAGTCATTCAATTCACCATCAATGTGCCCATATTTCCTACAATGCATTGTTGTTGTTGCTATTAAAACTCTAACATTATTTCTCATACAACATTTTTTGCAAGGGAAATAAACTCTACCATCACCCCTTTCACCCTTTTGAATTTTTTTTCCACCTCTAATTTTTTCTTCCATTGATGCAAATTATCCTATAAAGAAAATAATAATTATATTTAGCAATTATCTCTCTCAATGGTGTAGAAAACCCAAGACGTGTTGAACTCAATGGGAGCTCAATAAGCAAAAAGAAAATAAAAGTGATCAAAGTTTGACCATGATAAAAGGATCAAAGGTAAATAATGAATGGAAAACCTTGATCTTATTTATAACAAAATATTGAGTTATCCTTGATAATGGTGCATAGTAAAATATTATTAACCAAGATCTAGATCTAATAGCTTGGAATATTTTATGGCTAAACTAGCTGTTAGGATAACGGCTAGTTTGACTTTGAAAATTAAAATCGAATAATAACGGCTAGTTTTATTTAATTAAGTAATTAATTAATTATTTAATTAATTGTGATATATATATATATATATATAGAATTGGCTAAACTAGTCGTTAGGATAACGGCTAGTTTGATTTTGAAAATTAACAACATAACTTCCAACATGATCCTCATAAAACTAACTTATCCCATATTGGTCTACTTTCAAGTTTGATATTTCAATATTTTTTAGATGATTTTCATGAAATTATTAGAGTTTTTGTTTAGCTGGTTTAAATTTGAATTGAGATTTCATGTGAACCTCATGAAATTAATTTACCAAAAAAGAAATTAGACAAAATTCTAATGTAATTAATTTTATTCACCAATCTAATAACTTATTTCAAAACTATATAAAAAAATATATTTGTTAATATATTTGAAATGCAGTGTGAATTCTATAATAATTTTAGATATTTATTTTTCAAAAATTGTATTCTATTTTATATTTATATATAAAAGTAAGTTAAAACTCTATATAAAAAATATATTTGAATGTGAAATTATTAATGTGATGTTTATTATAACATTATATGTAAAAATAAATTTATATCTATATATTAATGAGAAAAATATATTTAAATGTGAAATTATATTAATATAATTTGCATTTTAAATTAAAATTTGAGCTAATTATATGTATGTGTTTGAATTATAGTTTAAACAATATGGAGTATTTTTAGATACATAATTTGTTATATATATTTTTACATAGAAATAATTTAAAACCATATACAAAAATGTTTGAATGAAATATTGATGCATTAACGACATTTGCTCCAAACCGTTGCAATATATATATATATATATATATATATATATATATATATATATATATATATATATATATATATATATATATATATATATATATATATATATATTTAATCCAAGCCTTATTATATAATTCCACACATTATATGTATTAACCCAAATTTCTAAGGTTTAATTATGGTGGAAAATCATATTCCAAAGTATACCATATGGTGGAAAAACGTTACAATGGTGGTGTTATAATAAAATTTAATTATAAAAATAATAATAATGATGTCTAACAACTGATAATAATAAAATTAAATAATAAAAATAATAAAATTTAATACAACCTATAATTGTCATGTAGAAAATGATAATACAATCTTTATAAAATTAAATAATGAAATTTAATAAAAATAATCATAAAAGATTAAATAATAAAAATAATCATAAAAAATTAAATAATAAAAACAATAATAATTATATCTAATAGCTTATAATAATAAAATTTAATTATAAAAATAATAATAATGATGTCTAACAAATTATAATAATAAAATTAAATAATAAAAATAATAAAATTTAATACAACCTATAATTGTCGTGGGTTTGTATATGTTAGCAACATCACATTTCCGACGTTTTGTGCCCAACGTCACAAGACTGACGTATATGTTAGCACCATCGAATTTTCGACGTTTTGTGCCGAACGTGGAAGACTGACGAAAATGTTAGCACTGTCGCATTTTCGACGTTTTGTGCCCAACGTCGCAAGACTGACGAAAATGTAAACAACGTCGCATTTTCGACGTTTTGTGCCAAACGTCGCAAGACTGACGAATATGTTAGCAATGTCGCATTTCTGACGTTTTGTGCCAAACGTCGCAAGACCGACAAAAATGTAAACAACGTCGCATTTTTGACGTTTTGTCCCAAATGTTGCAAGGCTGACAAATATGTTAGCAACGTCGCATTTCCGACGTTATGTCCCACAAACGTAGCTCCTTCGACGTTTTGTGCCAAACGTCGCAAGACCAACGACATTCATGAATGTCGCAAAAGCGATGATGTCCCTAAACGTTGGTATAGCCATGGTTGTTGGCAAGATTTGAAAATTTGATAAAATTTGGGGAAATTTCCGACAATACGAAAAAGGTGTCGGAACTAAAGTGTCAGAATTTCTGCCAAATGTACTAGTGCATATACACAATTTCATTGGCTTACCTAAGGTAAACATGATATGAGGGGTTGTTATGACAAGAATCAACCTCCTAGGTAACCTTAAGGAAAATGAGTTGACAAAAAAACACTTAGTGAATTCCCTGAGGTGCCTCGAGACCCTCCATGAGTAATCAACCCCTCTAGGTGTCCATCCCTTGATCCAACTTTACTTTTCCCTCAGCTAGAGCCCTAGTCACTCCCTTTCCAAGACCTTCGTGCGACTAGAAACCCCTAGTCTCTCCCATAGGCCTAACTCCATGTGACTATGGATGTTTATGCTTAGTGTTGTGTCAGCGACTCTCGAATTTAAGGTTATTTTTCAGGGCTAGGGCTAAGTCTCTACCCAAAAATTCATATAACTTTTAGAACTCATAAAATACATGACTACAATGATTATAAACCAAAACTGATACAAGGAATAAACCTGACCATCACCCAACCGGGACTAACTTTCTGTTAAATACTTGGTATATAGGAAACCTATAGGTCATGAATGCAAGTATGAGCATAAGGGGATGGAAACTCATATGAGACTTAACAAGAAGGATCACCATCCTCTCCCATTATATGTCTTAACATCAATTCGATATTGCATCCATTATTCTTTCAGTTACAAGTAAAAACATGAAAAGGGTTGTGTTGGTGGATTTGGTGCACGAGTGTACCAAACCACACTTGCTTACGAGGAGTGGATGTTTCCTCTTAAGTTCCTAGTCACAGGAAGATAATCAAGGGAGTCAGAAGGCTAGTGAACATGCTAAGAAATAAAACATAATAGATAGTGAAATAGCATGCATATTTAGAAAGAAAACAAAATCAAACTAAACACATAATAAAAAAGCTCTAAATAGAGTCAAACAACTTCAATAATACGAATGGTGGCACTTACGTCCCCTCTTATTAAGTGCTATTAGGAATAAAGGATGAAACATTTACCCTCTTGTAAAGGGGCCCTTAAAACTATGGAGTTATAAGACCCGATGCAAGGATGTCTTTACCTCTGATCTACCTTGGCGCAAAGTCCCTCTCTTTACTCCGAATGATTGGAGTTGTTGGATGGCCAAATGATCCAGGTGGATATTGGTGGCCACCCACCTATTCCACTTGGGCCCCCACCATTGTCTCTTTCAGTTTTTCAGTTTCGGCATAACTTACTATTTCTACCAGTTTTTCGAGTCCTGAACTTCCGGAGCCGTTTTGAGGCCCTAAACGACATTTTTTGGGCATCGCACCTCTAGCAAATATTATTCCATTCTAAAACAATATTCATGGTGAAAGTTGTAGTCCTCAGATAGAGCTTTCTAATGATGTATCATGTGCATCAAACGGAGATAGTATGCGAAAGTTACGTCCCTGAGAAGTTGAAACACCAATTTACCCAAACGGGGCCCATAGTTTTGGCGCTTCATCTCGTAGGGTTAGGTTTTTGGATGTTTAGGGTTCTCCATTGTTTCTCAATAATAAATAGGCCCTTGAAACTCATTGTAACTAAGTTCAGAGGCCTGTAGCCGCCACATCTCTCCTTACCAATAGCTACCAGCGCCCTAGCTAGTTTTATTTCCATTCAGTTTGTAAGAAAATTTTAGTTCTTTGAGATTAATGAAATGAAGTGTTATTTCTACTGCATCTATGTATTTATGGTTATGTGTTTATTCTATTGCGTTCCTGCATAAATCTGGATCAATGGTATTAGAGCGGTTTGCTTTTTCTCGATCCTTCTTTGCATGTCCTCAACGAGGTCGGGGTATAAGGAGTTAGGGCTTGATCTGGTGGAACCTTTGCAAGATTAGCCTTGAAAACCCCGACGGAAACCCATGGGGGACGAAAATAAAGATGAGGGAGTAGGAGATCCTATCAAAATATTGCTCTAGGAGGCCCTTAAAAAACGAAGGAACACGATGATGGATAACTTTGCCCAGATCCTTCAACGGCTGCCCACTAGCGGCGCATCTGCATCCAGCAGCCACTCTGGAGGTGCGAGTCCTTTTAAGGTACAAGTAAATTTTGACATTCCCATATTTTAGGGTCAAATATATGCAGATGCCATAGATAGATGGTTGAACCTATTAGAAGGATATTTCTCGGTTCATGAATTTTCCGACAGGGCGAAGATTATTTTTGCACTCTTCAAAGCTGCCCCTCATGTCAAGGACTGGTGGGAAACCCACTATGAGAAAAAGGACGAGATAGAACCCTTTCTGTTCTCAGCCATGCCCAATTGGAATTATTTCTGAGACGCCGTCAAGGAACAATACTATCTCGTGGGGAGCTATGAGGACAAGTACATACAATGGACCACGCTGCGGCAACAAAGGGATCAAGATGTGCATGAGCCGACGAATCTGTTCCATACCCTGCGCACCAAATTGGGTATCAAAGATTCAGAGAAACATCTGGTGCTAAAATATCGCAGTTGTCTGCACAGATACATTCAGGAGGAAATGGAGTTCCTCGACATCTCCTCGCTTGGTAGGACATACCAGTATGCTGCCAAGATTGAGAAAAAATTCAAACAGAAGAAGTGAGACTTTGGATCTATGAATCAAAAGCAAGGGAAAGGTGCTCCCAAACTGCAGAACAAAGGATAGAGCCAAGGCATGGTGACTCAAGACAACCTGTCGAAGCCATAAGAAAAGAACAACACCGCAAAGCCAAAGAAGGACACGGGAAAGTGGTGTGAGTTCCATAAGAGCTCCACTCACAACACAAGTGAGTGTCGGGCCAAGCAGTCGCTGGTGGTCGAGATGCGGGCTTCTAAGTCAGATGCATGCTCCGACTCTGAATCACAACTTGAAAATGGGAATGACAAAGGGAAACAGATTATTGATGCAGAGCCCAATGCCACTGTTGCCACTAAAAAGATCCAGAAGGAGGAACCAGAAGATCCGGAGGAGGAGGAACGTCTCTTCCACTCCCAGATGTGGGTAAAGGGCTCCCCAGTACAGTTCATTGTTGACAATGGGAGCCAAAAGAACCTCATTTTGGCAGACACCGTGAAGCGGTTGGGCTTGCTGACCACAGCTCACCCACATCCATACACCATCTAGTGGCTTCACCAAGGACGAGATCTCTGCGTCAGCCAGCAGTGCCACATTCCCTATAGCATCAAACCCTTCATGGATGAGGTATTATGTGACGTTGCTCCTATTGATGTTTCTAATGTATTATTAGGACAACCATAATTGTGGAAGCGTCATGTTGTGTATGAGTCTCGGCCTCATGTTGTTATTGTTACTTTGGGAAATAAGTTGTACAGGATACCAGAGGTACCACCTCCTACCACTATCTCTTTGGTTACTACAAAATAATGCAGTAAGCTCATTTCCAAAACCAGGAAATTCGTTTTCCTGATGATCCACCCCAGGGCAAGAAGAAGACTGTGGCCACGACCTCCAGACAAGGCTCCTCTGCACAACAACAACAAATGGATAAGGTTGTGGAGGAGTATGGGGACATTTTCACCTCACCCACAGGGGTTCCTTTGCATTGTCAGGTCAAGCACCCGATTGATCTGACCCCAGGTGTGTCGCTACCCAACGGAACGATCTATCGACACTCTGTTATGGAGAACGATGAAATCAAGAGGCAGATTCAGGAGCTGCTGAAAAAGGGTCACATCTGACCAAGTTCATCGCCCTGTGGGAGCCCAATCATGTTGGTACTGAAGAAGGATGGGACGTGGAGACTCTGTATTGATTATTGGGTGCTGAAAAATATCACTGTCTGGAATAGGTACCCAATCCCACAGATTGATGACCTTCTGGACCAACTCAAAGGTGAAAAATATTTCAGCAAGATTGACTTGAAGTCAAGGTATCACCAAGTACCGATTGAACCCTCTGATGTGTGGAAGAATGCCTTCAAAGCCAAGGAAGGCCTTTTCGAATGGCTGGTCATGCCTTTCGGGTTGATGAATGCTCCTGCAACCTTCATGAGGATGATGGATGACATCTTGCAGCCATTCACCAACTCATTTGTAGTGGTGTACTTGGATGACATTCTGATCTTTAGCCAGACTTGGGAAGAGCACCTTCACCACATTCGACAAGTCCTCCAAACACTGCAGCAACACAAGTTGTATGCCAATCTGGAGAAGTGCGCTTTTGGCATGACCCAGGTTCAATATCTGGGATACATTATTGATGAAAGGGGGGTGCATGTGGATCCAACCAAGATCCAAGTCATTCGGGATTGGCCATCCCCAACTACTGTAACAGAGCTTCGCAAATTTCTGTGTCTTGCTAATTTCTACCAGAGGTTCATGTTGGGATTCTCTCATATCACTTGGCCCTTGAGTCAAGTCACCAAGGGAGGAGCGAGAGCAAAATTCTTTTGGTCAGAACCTCAACAGAAGGCGTACACAGAATTGAAAAATCGCCTCTGTTCTGCCCCAGTGCTCACTTTACCAGACTTGCAACAACTATTTGAGATCGAGACAGATGCCTCTGACTATGCTATTGGGGCAGTTCTTACTCAACAGGGACATCCAGTGGCATATCACAGTGAGACATTGTCTGACACAGTTCGCAAGTATCCCACTTATGACAAAGAAATGTATTCCATTGTGCAAGCTTGTCGATAATGGAAGCATTAAATTTTGGGGAAGGAAACAATCATCCACACAGACCATCGGCCATTGCAGTTCATACAGACACAAGGGAAGTTTCAGAATGATCGCCATCAGAAGTGGTCCACATATCTGCAACAGTTTCATTTGAACATCAAGTACAAAAAGGGTAGCACCAATAATTTTGCAGACTGCCTCAGCCGACCACCGATCGTGGCGCTCACCACCATGCTCAACTCTTGTGGGCATGAGACTTTTTATTGGTCACTTCTCTATGAGAGTGACCTAGAATTCGACCACACTTACAAGGCACTCTTGGGGGGTACGCAAGTTCCAAATTTTCACCTCCAAGATGCACTTTTATGTCACATGGGACACCTTTGTGTTCCTTCAAGCGAGCGTGCCGAGATGATATGGGAAGCACACTACAGTCGCGTCGCTGGGCATTTTGGGGTCGAGAAAATAGTAGCAATCCTGCAGAAGTATTTCTATTGGCCGAACCTTCGAAAGGATGTCGAGAAGCACATCAGATCCTGCACTGCTTGTGCCATTGCTAAACCGACCATCAAGAAGCAATGCCTATATACTCCGCTACCTACCCCTAGTTGACCTTGGGAATCCATCTCCATGGATTACATGTCGGGCCTGCCTTCTACTAAGCAGGGAAATGACTGTGTTTTCATGGTCGTCGATAGATTCTCGAAGATGGCCATCATGGTGGCCTGCAAGAAGAATATCACAGCAGAAGCCACTGCTAAACTCTTCTTTGAACAAGTGTGGGTGCATTGGGATCCCACAGTCTATCATACTAGATCGGGATAGCAGGTTCCTCAGCACATTTTGGTCCAGCCTCTGGTCAATGTTGGATACCAAGCTCACCAAGTCCACAGCTTTCCATCCCCAAACAGATGGCCAGACAGAGGTCGTCAACAGAATGATTGTACACATTCTTTGCATGTACAATTCAAAGCATCCATGCACATGGGACGAGAGCCTCCCACATGTCCAACATAGTTATAATCAGTCTCTCCACAGTTCAATCGGCCATAGCCCCTTTCAGGTGGACTTGGGATTCCAGCCACTATGTCCTCTTGACGTAGCCATACCATTTGCAGCTGCTCAGGCCGATTCAGCTCATGTCCAGTCTGAAGTTGACAAAGCAAGTAGCTTAATCGAGCGCATTCAACACATCCACCAACAGGTTCATGATATATTGGACCGAGCCAATGCCAAGTACAAGCAACGCCATGATCAACACCGGGTGCCACACAACTTCCAGGTGGGCGAAAAAGTATGGCTACATTTGTAGAAGGAGTGCCTCACTCGACCCCACCGCAAGCTTCGCCCGCTCCGATACGGGCCGTACACCATCACCAAGGCTCTAGGGAATAATTCCTTTGAGCTCAGTATTCCACCATTCCTTGGTCTGCACCTAGTCTTCAATGTGGATCGCCTTCGTCCTTACTTCCCACCTCTACTGACACCTCAGACATTGCAGAACAACTCACATCAACAAAGTTAAACCCAGACTACATGGAACAGGCCACCACAAATTGTATCATGGACATGAAAATAAAGAGAACTCACCAACAAAATATCCAACTATATTGGGTTGTCAAAGCTGACCAACTCCTGCACCAAGGCAAGTGGTTCACCAGGGACCAAGTTCAGCAGAAGTTTCCTCACCTCATGGGGGAAATCAACGCAATGGAGACCATTGCTTCCTAAGGGGGGAAGGAATGATCCAGGTGGATATTGGTGGCTACCCACATATTCCACTTGGGCCCCCACCATTGTCTCTTTCATTTTTTAAGTTTCGGCATAACTTACTATTTTTAGCAGTTTTTGGGGTCCTGAACTTCTGGAGTCGTTTTGAGGCCCTAAACGACGTTTTTTGGGCATCGCGCCTCTAGAAAATATAATTTTGTTCCGGAATGAAATCCATGGTGAAATTTGTAGTCCTCAGATAGATCTTTCTAATGATGTATCATGTGCACCAAACGGAGATAATATGCCAAATTTACGTCCTTGGGAAGTTGAAACACCAATTTACCCAAACGGGGCCCATAGTTTTGGTGTTTCATCTCCTAGGGTTAGGTTTTTGGATGTTTAGGGTTCTCCATTGTTTCTCAATAATAAATAGGCCCTAAAGCCTCATTCTAACTGAGTTCAGAGGCCTGTAGCCGCCACATCTCTCCTTAGGGATAGCTACCAACGCCCTAGCTAGTTTTATTTCCATTCTGTCTGTAAGCAAATTTCAGTTCTTTGAGATTAATGAAATGAAGTGTTATTTCTAATGCATCTCTATATTTATTGTTATGTGTTTACTCTGTTGCATTCCTGCATTAATCCGGATCACCAAAAACTAAATCCCCTCTATCTTTGCTCTGGATCACACATTGTTGGATTTATTGGGGCAATTTTGGCTAGCATAACAATGTGTTCTCCCTTTTTTCATCTCTTGGTGGACATTTATAGAAGAATTAAAACTCTCATTCCCTCTCTTGGTACATTGATGGATAGTGACCCAAGAGAGGAGGATGATTCCATTGTGTGCTCCCTTGAGGTCCTAAGGAGGCTTGGGAGGCTATCCTTAGGCGACCTCAAGTGTGGGATCAATTTCCTGGAGTGTTCCTTGTGGTCCCGAAAAGCGACTTCAACCACTCTCAGATCCATGCGGCTTTTTGAGGGAAAGCCGTGCAAAGGTGCGGCTATCGAAGAAAAATGTGCCGGAAGGCACATTTTGCTGGTTTCTTCAGTGCGCAATTTGTTTTTTCTTCTATACCTTATATATCTTTTAAATTCTTCAGATTATCTAATATGCTTCAACCTTGTAAATCCTTTTACTTGAAATTTAATAATGTCATGTTTGCTTTTCCTATTTTCTAGTGATAATAGTTGCCCCCTAATGTGTGAGGTCTAGGAAGAACTATATAACTAAAATACATTATAGTTTCTTTTCTATGTACTATGCAGAGAGAGAGAGAGAGAGAGAGAGAGAGAGAGAGAGAGACCTGCAAGTAACATGGAGTTGGAAACACATTACACTGGGTCAGAGAGTGACCATGTCTCGTGGTAACCCTACAAGCAAAGATATAATACAATAAATAATTTTTTTCTACGAGGTGGACATGTCCCATGCTTGTGATGCTTTGGCTAGCTAAAAAATTCTATTTGACAGATACAGATTATGTCTGTGTCACTAGTATGGTAGTGATCTGTTGGTTGATGATGAAAATTTTTTATGCCATCCGGGGCATTTTTTCTTTGAAAATAGGTGGAATGTGGTACCCATATGCATAAAATTGGTATGGCATATAAACACGCATCGTATGCATGGGTGTATGACTGGGAACTTCTCATGTAAGCATTGCCGAAATAGATGCTTATAAAGGCACGGGTCTTCGATGAATTTGATCAAAGTGTAATGGTTGTAAGGTACAATACCATCTTGACATGAAATCTTGTGTTGTAGTCAAATGTCAGGAAGATCGATGACATATGTGGGTAATGATGTCTCCCATAGTGCCACCCGAGGATGGCCCTTTTGTGGTGAGGGGTAATCCAAGGTATTGCTTCCTTTTTGGAAAATAGGTGTTGATGTCGACAAAAATGAAGCCTCTACCAAACGAGAGAGTCACTGATGCAAGGGATTAGGATCCTAGATATGATAGGATTAACATAGCATTATGGCGAGGGGTGACTGAAAACTGATGATGGGGATTTAGTGGCCCAAGGTCGGAGTACAAAAGTAGCTTAGCGGCAGTCATAACTATTTTTGATGGTGAAATCCCTAGAGTCGGTGTTGAGTCTCAAAAGTGTTTTCCATATTCATACATATTTCCATTATGTCATAACCATTTAGCTCTTATTTCATAGCCATCTGATCTAAAACCCTACATCAAGTAACCATTTTCATAAATATATGGGTTAGGATCTTTGTTTTCCAAAGTTATTTATTTTATGTATTTAAAGTGAATTTATGATTAGAAACTAGAAAATTAACATAGTTTCATATATCTATATATGTGTTATGAGTTTTGTGACATGTGTAGGTAAAAAATGAGACTTCTAGAAGACCCTTATGTGGCACTCTAAGGCCAAATTCAAATTTGGTTGGAGAAGGTTATGGGATCAAGAGGATATGTGTCTCATTTCCTTGTTGTATTGAAACTCTAAGAGGATATGTGTCTCATTTCTTAGTTGTGTTGAAATTCTAGAAAGACATGTGTCTTATCATTTCCTATTTTGATTGTAACTCTAGATATGGAGAGAGAGATTCATGGACTCCCTTTAATGAGATAACTTCTCATATTTTGTATAAATAGGAGAAACTTTCTCCTATCAAGGGTAGTGAAAAAATAGTGAAAAATAGGAGAAGGAGAATAGAGAGTGTTTTGTAACAAAGCTTAAGATGGAATGGGATGTAGATTTGTGAGCTTTTCAATAAATAAGTTCTTTGATGCTGTTTTGATTACATCTTCAAGGAGCTAAGGATTACACCAAATTGGTAGCAGAGGGTGTTATGAATCTAATTCATAACTAAAGTAATAAATACAGTTATTAATAGAATAAAATAGAATAAATGTAATTACTAGCTAATCAATTAGGATTATGTTAAATAGTCATTAGGCTAATGAAAAGGCATGTCTAAAATACATGCATGTTCATGAAAGGTCACCTGCATAGGTATAAAAGCGAGACCTCATTGTAATCATTTAATCATGTCATATATCTTATCAATAAATATTTATTATTATAAATACCTCGTGTATTTTTATAATTAAAGCTTCTTTTGCTATCAAAGTCAACAAGCGTACAAGTCTTACTGCTACAGTATTCAAAACTACGAATTCCGCTGTTACAGTGGTATCGGAGCCATATCAGAGCCATATCAAGAGCCATATTGAGGATAGGTTGAAGGAATGGCACACAGTGTCGTTCTACAAGCCTACGAACGTAGTTTACAAGGTCGAACACATTATTTACCATATAATGTGCCATTACGTGAAAAACCCAAAATAATTGAGAAGATTATAAAAGTTCAATAAAATCTTCAGCACTTAGATAAGTTATCTGCAGAATTTTCTATAGGTCTTAAAAAAAATTCTGCAGATTTTAAAAAAAATTCTCGTAATAGAAAAGAAAATCATGAGAAACAGAAAGATGAAAAATGCGGTAATAATGAGAAATCAGTTAGTTATGCAAAGGGGAAATCAAGTAAAACATCCACGGAAAAGTCAACCAAATATATTCCCCCACCAATGCGTAAAAAAAGAAAACAACCAACTAGTATTGAAAGTAAAAAGGAAGAGAATTGTTGGAAATGTGGAGAAAAATATTTAGCAAGACATATATGTGCCTTTTACCCTAGAAATATCATTGCCAACAACAGTCAAGAAACAAAAAAATATGACTCTGATCTTGATAGGAATAAAGCCACTAAAGGTGTTGAAGACAATGAGGAAAAATGCAAATACAATCCTTTTTATTCAAAATCAAATTTGGGGTCCAATCAGACTGGATATTACTTGAAGCGTGATATGAATCAAAGAACAAGTGCTTCTGTGCCGTTTTCCAGTGTGTTTGGGGAGAATATTGGTAACCAGGGATTCAAGCCAGTGTAGGATAACAATCTAAAGCCATTTGCAAAGAATGGCTCCACTAAACAGAACGATGATGATGATTTGGGCAACCGAATACGTAGCTGGAATCCTTTTGTTGGAAAATCCGCCAGTGGTTCAGGTGTTGCAGCCAATTCTTATTTTAAAAAGCATGAAGACAGCGGCTGCAGCTTTACATTTAGAGAAGGCACGGAGGATAAGTTAGCGTCGAAAAACAATAGTAAGAATAATGTTAATGTGGCACGTGGATGCTTAGTTTCTGGCTGGCCAGGGGTAGTCAATGTTGGAAGCATAGTCAACGACGCTAACCATGCCAGGAACTTAAATGATAGCCTGGTTGATAATGAACAGCGAGCGTCTAAGCCATCTGAGCTGAACTCTGGTAGTGTAGATGCTCATTTGTACAACACAGAAGATGTTGCTCGGAAAGCATTTGTCTTTACTACATCATCCAAACCAAAGTCTAGTGTTAGATCCAGACACAAACAAGATTTGCGATCTGGAATATGGGACAGCAGTAGTAGCTTGAAATAAGCTGCAGGAACATATGACGGTACATTTGCATCTCAAACTTCTAAATCTAACACCGACGGATTGAAGAAAAATGTTGATTAAAAGTATGAAAATCCATTTACTAATCAAGCATCAATCTCTGGATCATTTAGACGAGGTGCCTGCACATTTGATAATCCATCTGTAGCTGAGATGCGTCCTTCTCGCCCAAAATTTTCCAGTTGTCATCTTTCTCTTGGACAGACTGAAGAAGCAGTTGCACTGTTCAAAGGGTGCTTACGTCCGGTAAAAGATATCATAGCTGGGGAAGCTACTGAGGGTCTGAGAAAGGCATAGGAAGTGTCAGAATATAGAGATCAGGCAGCTGAGCTTCTAGATAAAAGAAATCCTGGAGATGCAACAAAAAGCAATTTTCTGGCAAATATTAGCATCAATTTACATTCCATTACTATGTCGGAAAGGAAAGAAGAGGAGAAGAAAACTTTCGTGAGCTCTATGGAAAAACCCATGGGATCTGGTTTTATTATCATAATTATGTTTGCAAGCTCGGTGTTCGAATATTGTGGTTCTGTTTCTCTTCTACTCTCCGGTCTTTCTTATTCAGTGCCAGATGTGGTCTTGAATTTGCTGTCATTTGCCGGAGGTCCATTGTTCGAATCCTGCGGCAGTGGCGGCCATGGTTTCCCCAGCAATGTTCCGCGGGTGAGATACTCGTGGGCCATAGTATCAGGTAAATGTAATATGAAAAACACGGTTGAGAACCCAGAGTCTGGCCCAGTTAAACGCTGCAAAAATTATAAATATAATTAACTAAACGTGTCGGATCTGGATTCAAAGAGAGTCGAAGAATATCATAACAGATTATCCGTTAGGTATGAGGCAGGCCAAAGGAATGAACTGCTAATTGAAAGCTCGGTTACAGTCACACCGTTTAATGAAATGGCCTCGATTCGATTTAATCAAAACTTAATTAAAAGTTATAATATGTATTATACATATATATTATAATTATATAATTTATATATATATAAAATTATTATTATTTAATCTAAAAATAATAATAATAATAAATATATATATATATATATATTATAAAAAATATTATATGTATGTATATGTATATTTGTTATAACTATTATTAATTTAATTAATTAAAATCACTATTTAATTAATTAAATTAATGGGAAAAAGAGAAAAAGAGTAGTTCTATATGATTATAAAAAAAAAACATGGAGTTCAAAGAGGATGTATAGAAAGAATTCTACAAGGAAGATATATATGCCTCGTAGATAATTCGAAAAGAAGAAAGTTGTCGAAAAGTTAAGCTTTGAGGACAAAGCTTTTCGAAGAAGGAGGCAATGTTATGAATCTAATTCATAACTAAAGTAATAAATATAGTTATTAATAGAATAAAATAGAATAAATTTAATTACTAGCTAATCAATTAGGATTATGTTAAATAGTCATTAGGTTAATGAAAAGGCATGTCTAAAAGACATGCCTGTTCATGAAAGGTCACCTGCATAGGTATAAAAGCGGGGCCTCATTGTAATCATTTAATCATGTCATATATCTTATCAATAAATATTTATTATTATAAATACCTCGTGTATTTTTATAATTAAAGCTGCTTTGCTATCAATGTCAACAAGCATACAAGTCTTACTGCTACAGTATTCAAAACTATGAATTTCGCTGTTACAGAGGGCCCCTGCTATCCAATGAGGCTTTTACATGTTTTCTAGATAAGTTGTTTTCAATTCTGTTTTGTCATATTTCCTTACTTAGATTGCTTTCTAAAATCATAGCTTTTAGCATTATTTTTCATGTCATTTGCTTAGATAAAGGATCCTCATGATATTGCAGTTGGTCTCTTTTTCAAGCTCTTCCAAAACATATTTATTAAATGAATGAGATTCAATTGTGATGTTTTGAGTTATTAGCATTTCATTTTCTGTTATTTAGTTTTTAGTGTTTACATTATATTTCTTTAGGCAGAATCAGTAAGAGGGTCAGAAGCTTCTGGTTTCATCCTTTCTAGTAAAGGTGAAATAACCAGTAAAAGCCCCTACTGTCAATCTCTGTATAAGAAATATTTTGTTCACATAATTTTAGATTAGATTCCTCATTATAATGTAATTAGTCTCTTTCACAAGCTCTTCCAAAAAACCTTTAATTCACAAATGAGACTAAGTTGTAGTATTGTGAGTTATTGATTGTTTTGCTTCATAGAAGATCATTATCACATTATGATTAATCTCTTTCAAAAAGCTCTTCCAATAAACCTTTAACTCATGAATGAGATTTAGTTGTAATGTTATAAGTTGTTTCAGCATTTCATAGGAGATCCTTACTATATTATAGTAATCTTTTTCTCAAGTTCTTCCAACAAACCTTTATCAAATGAATGAGATTTCACTATAATGTTTTAAGTTATAGCAATTAGATTAAAAGATCCTCATTATCTTACAACCATTCTTTTTCTTAAAATCTCTTCCAACATATCAATATTAGATGAAAGATATTTGGTTGTATTATGTTGAGTTAATTAGCATTTTTTCAAATAGATTAAAATATCCTCATTATCTTACAACCATTCTTTTTCTTAAAAGCTCTTCCAACATATCAATATTAGATGAAGGAGATTTGGTTGTATTATGTTGAGTTACATTTCATGTTCATTTACAAGCTAGGATATCCATGGATTAGAATGTTCTGTTTTTCATCATTTTCCTAATTAGAGATAGAATTTACAATTACACTTTGTTTTGAGTCTAAGGTTTTTTTTTCTTTTCTTTTTGACATAGATTTGATTTCATCTGTTGAACATAGAGTAGCATACTAATTACTAAAAAGACAAAACCCCCAAAAACAATAAAAAAAACACATACAACGAAGTAAGGAAGAGGTCACTTAAGCACATATAGTGCACCACACTTCATCAGTTTACTAGCCCTGGTTGATAATTTATGTTAGCAATTTAGGATGCTAAATTGACTACACATTTTGGCACCGTTGCCGGGGAAGTGTAATTAGGAGACCTTATTTCTTACATCTAAAAAAAATGAATTAATAATTCTTGAGTATGCTCTCCTCCTGCACTTTGTGTGATCTGGAGGATCAGAAAAAAGATTTTTATGTAAAGAAAAAAAAATTAATAATTCTTGAGTATGCTCTCCTCCTGCACTTTGTGTGATCTGGAGGATCAGAAAAAGAATTGTTAAAAAAAAAAAAAAAGGAGACAAAATAAACTTCATCATTTCAATTGATTCAATAAAAACAATATATAATAATTAAAAAAAATAAATAAATAAAAATTCCAATACATTGTTTTGTTTAATGAAATATATATGTGTATGTTTAAAATTTTGAAAATATAACATACATAATTTTATTAACAAATCAATTTAAAAAAAGAAAGAAAGAGAGACTCATGGAAATAAGACCCACGCATACGCATGAGGCCATTCTTTGGCTTGGCTTTACGTATATATGCAAACCTTCAATCCACACAAAGACCCATGCACTGCAATTTAAAAAAAAAAAAAGAACCTTCTCTTTTTCATATTCATTTTTCCTCAAACAACAAGTTATTAGAAATCATTTTTTAAAAATTTGCACACAATGAATGTATATCACATGAAGAAATTGTCGATGAGGAAAATATTGTAAATTGTTGATGAGAAGAATATTGTGATTTGCTGATGAAGAGAAGATTACAAATTCAATTGTAGGGACATACAATGGAAGTATATCATATGAAGAAATTGCTGATGAAGAGAAGATTTCAGACTGTTGATGAAGAGAAGATTGTAGATTCCATTGCAAGTAATTGGAATAAGGAAGATCAATCTGAACTTCTCTGTGAGATACAAGCCATTACACTTCAAAACCTGCAAATAAAAACAAATCAAACCACAAGTAATTGCTAGAAACGAAATGCGTAATTGTCAAAAACACCCGATTTTAAAACGAATTTTCTGAGCAAACTGAGGCGAATTTGAAAAAACTAAAACCTGGGTTTTTTCGGGAACGGAGTGAATTAGGTAATCATGTGAGAAATTTCTGAAATTCGTAGCCATTTGGGAGAAATTCAGGGTTCTTCGGAGCACTAATTTGCAGTGTGCTTGAGAGAAAAATGTTTTTTTTATTATGAAAACAGTCACGGTTTTGAGAAATAATCAAGGAACTGATTTCCTTATTTGAAGGAAAATGTGGCAGAATTCATGTGTGGTGGCACATGATGAGTGACAAATGGATTATTTGAGGCAAACACATTATCACATGTGCATCAAATGCAAGTTGTATAAATTGAAAAGGACTCTGCCTTGATCTCCTTCATAGTTAGGAATTTGACTTTAGAAATTTCAAGCTTTTTATTTTTATCTTGCATGAAAGAGGCATTGGCATGAGTTTGTTTCAAAAATATTCATAAGGACAATTATTTCATCCATGCTTTATTTCATTAAAATAAAAAATAAAAAATAAAAATAAAAAAATAAAAAATAATAATTTTGAATCAATGAAATGAATAAGTTATTTGCTCACTTTTCTGAAGGTATTGATTAATTTTGGATTGATGATGAAAGATGAATGACTAACTTTTTATTCAAGATTTTTAACAACTGAAAAAAACCTCATTGTTCAAATTAGCCTAACTTTCTAAAAAAAAATCAGATTTTGATGATTCAAGTATCGTTGGAAAGGTCTCAACAAGATCTACACAGTGAGAAATCCATCATTAGAGTTTGAAATGGTAAAAAAATGAAATAAATTGTTGAAAAGAAGCAACATTCAACTTCAGGCACTAATTCCAAAACAGGTATAAATTATTTTGATTTTTCCTTTGAGAACTTGTTTCATTAATACAAATTCTTAGTTTTGTGTGTAAATATCATAACTAGAGAGATTGATCACCTCTCTCCTTTGATAATCTTACTTTCCATTGCAGAAGAAGTATTAGTTTTTTTGGCAGGTTTCAGGAGGAAGGACAAATGACTACAAGAGAATGGTGTCTCTCTAAGAGACCAATTTGTTTCATAAGAGGATGATCAGCAACAAAGAAGAAATATGCTGATGCAAAATCAGATCCAAACACTTGAAAAACTTTCAGATAATATTGTCTCCATCACCTCCACACCTCATAATAAACCACTCACCTCATTTCACTTCATATTTTCCATTTACATTCACATCCACTTTCCATTTCTTTTTGTCCATTCATAACCCACAAATAAAAGCAAAAGGCTCATTCACATTCTTATCGCTTATTGCCCATTGCCATTTATACTCTCCATTGCCATCTTCCATTTTCATTTTTCATTTCTTGTCATTTTCATTTTGCAAATAAGCCCTGCTTCAATGCAAATTATTGAGTCCATAGTCCTTTGAGTCTAAGTTCTTTGTAAAAACACCTTGAGGCTTGCATGCCTTAATGGCAAGTTTTCATGCTGACAAACAATGGGAATACATTAATGTCCCTTGTTTTTCAGATATTCTAGGTGACTCAACATCGGCAAAATCATTCGTACCTAGCAAGATGTGTTTGGGCATCTTGACTCTCATTGTCATCAATGGTGAGAGTTTTCGTGTTGACTAGTGGCATCCATTAATGGCCACTAAGTCAACAATTTCCTACTATGTTCGACATCAAAATATCTTTTCACATAGTAGGAATTATGCCAATGAGTTTTGAAGACATGAAGACTATTATTTTCAGCATTTTGGAGCAGATTCAACAAGTTTTAGTAGGAGCAATAAAAAGTCATCTTATCTATTTATCCATGACTTCTCTTGTTCAACCACTTGAAGAAGAATATGATCAGAATTTTGCAGCCACCACACATACACAACTCATCCACATTTAAGGTAAGTGAAGGTATGTTTTTTTCTAATTTTTAGTCATGTAATTCATTATAATGCTAAAATTGTAACTTTGGAAAAATTCCTCACTCCCTTTTTCACATCGTCATATCTTTAGTTGGGGGGGAAGGGACATCATTTCATATCCACATGTTATACACTATCACACATTTTCATTTCATTTCCACCCACATATACTTCTCAACCAACTATTGTTGCAACATGATCCAAAAGATTATATGCCTTGCAAATGATCAATTCATTGATGAAGTAATTGATTCTAAATGTTTTCATGAATTTTGATGCAACAAAGAAAATAAAGCATTGTTACACAAGAACCATTTCTAAAAAAAAAAATTGGTTGTCACACAAGAATCAACCATTAAAAAAAAATAAAAAATGTTGCAATCAAATGAATTATACTTTGCCAAAAAGGAAAATACCAAGAAGCAAAGTTTGGAACGAATCTATATGAGTAAAAAATCATAAAAGATCGACTCATGGACAAATGAATCATTGCAATAGTTGCATGAGGACATGCAACAACTTCAGTTGGGGGGTATGTTGAGTCTCAAATGTGTTTTCCATATTCATACATATTTCCATTATGTCATAACCATTTAGCTCTTATTTCATAGCCATCTGATCTAAAACTCTACATCAAGTAACCATTTTCATAAATATGGGTTAGGATCATTGTTTTCCAAAGTTATTTATTTTATGTATTTAAAGTGAATTTATGATTAGAAACTAGAAAATTAACATAGTGTCATATATCTATATATGTGTTATGAGTTTTGTGACATGTGTAGGTCAAAAAGGAGACTTCTAGAAGACCCTTATGTGGCACTCTAAGGCCAAATTCGAATTTGGTTGGAGAAGATTATGGGATCAAGAGGATATGTGTCTCATTTCCTTGTTGTATTGAAACTCTAAGAAGATATGTGTCTCATTTCTTAGTTGTGTTGAAATTATAGAAAGACATGTGTCTTATCATTTCCTATGTTGATTGTAACTCTAGAGATGGAGAGAGAGATTCATGGACTCCCATTAATGAGATAACTTCTCATATTTTGTATAAATAGGAGAAGCTTTCTCCTATCAAAGGTAGTGAAAAAATAGTGAAAAATAGGAGAAGGAGAATAGAGAGTGTTTTGTAACAAAGCTTAAGATGGAATGGGATATAGATTTGTGAGTTTTTCAATAAAGAAGTTCTTTGATGCTTTTTTTATTACATCTTCAAGGAACTAAGGATTACACAAAATTGGTAGGAGAGGGCCCTTGCTATCCAAGGAGGTTTTTACATGTTTTCTAGATAAGTTGTTTTCAATTCTGTTTTGTCATATTTCCTTACTTAAATTGCTTTCTGAAATCATATCTTTTAGCATTATTTTTCATGTCATTTGCTTAGATAAATGATCCTCATGATATTGCAGTTAGTCTCTTTCTCAAGCTCTTCCAAAACATCTTTATTAAATGAATGGGATTCAATTGTGATATTTTGAGTTATTAGCATTTCATTTTCTGTTATTTAGTTTTTAGTGTTTACATTATATTTCTTTAGGAAAAGTCAATAAGAGGGCGAGAAGCTTCTGGTTTCATCCTTTCTAGTAAAGGTGAAATAACCAGTAAAAGCCCCTATTGTCAATCTCTGTATAAGAAATATTTTTTTCACACAATTTTAGATCAGATTCCTCATTATACTGTAATTAGTCTCTTTCACAAGCTCTTCCAAAAAACCTTTAATTCACGAATGGGACTAAGTTGTAGTATTGTGAGTTATTGATTGTTTTGCTTCATAGAAAATCCTTATCACATTATGATTAATCTCTTTCAAAAAGCTCTTCCAATAAACCTTTAACTCGTGAATGAGATTTAGTTGTAATGTTATAAGTTGTTTCAGCATTTCATAGGAGATCCTTACTAGATTATAGTAGTATTTTTCTCAATCTATTCCAACAAACCTTTATCAAATGAATGAGATTTCACTATAATGTTTTAAGTTATTGCAATTAGATTAAAAGATCCTCATTATCTTACAACCATTCTTTTTCTTAAAAGCTCTTCCAACATATCAATATTAGATGAAAGAGATTTGGTTGTATTATGTTGAGTTAATTAGCATTTTTGCAACTAGATTAAAAGATCCTCATTATCTTACAACCATTCTTTTTCTTAAAAGCTCTTCCAACATATAAATATTAGATGAAGGAGATTTGGTTGTATTATGTTGAGTTACATTTCATGTTCATTTGCAAGCTAGGATATCCATGGATTAGAATGTTCTGTTTTTCATCATTTTCCTAATTAGAGATAGAATTTACAATTACACTCTGTTTTGAGTCTAAGGTTTCTTTTCTTTTTTCTTTTTGACATAGATTTGATTTCATCTGTTGAACATAGAGTAGCATACTAATTACTAAAAAGACAAAACCCCCCAAAAAAATAAAAAAAACACATACAACGAAGTAAGGAAGAGGTCACTTAAGCACATATAGTGCACCACACTTCATCAGTTTACTAGCCCTGGTTGATAATTTATGTTAACAATTTAGGACGCTAAATTGACTACACAGTCGGTAAGACATCCAAGGTGGGTATATATTGGTTATGAATGTCATGGTGGCTTATGCATGAAGGGTGTGATACTCCGACCAAGGGTGACTAAGGACTGCTGCCATGGGAGAAAAAATGGATGGATGAATGGGGGACATAGTGCACTGTTTTCGGTCTTTGTACACTTCCCAAAAGAATGAAATAATGGGATTTTTGTTTGTACAAAACACAGAGACGAGTGCCCCAAAACATGAAAGTGTTCGCTCACTGATGATGTGAGGAAGGTATTTTTCTGAGGATGGGGGGCACTGGGGGCCCCATTGGTTGGTCTCATGTGTGGGGTTGATGAAGGAGATGGAAAATTTCGTAGATGGGCTATGATAATGGATGTATGGCAGGACAAATGCATGACGTGGTGGTGTGATTTCGATCTTCTTACAACACCTAGTAGTCTGAGAAAGGGGTTTTGTTTCGACATGGTAAAACTTGACTTGATGCATTATGGGTGAAATGGGCATGAGGTGCTTCCTGGAATAAAGTGGTATGACCATGGTGTCATGATTTTTGTGATATATGGTCTAATTTGAGTGACAGGCGCCATGGAGGGGAGGCTCTACCAACCACGAGGATGTTTATCATGTGCAAGGTGGGGTAATGATAAACATGGTCAGGTGCTTGGAACCTATGGTTATTTTTTTATGGAGAAATAATGTTAGGATATGCAGAGTCTTTTTGGGACTCTATCATGCTAACAGTGGAATGATACCCCCTGTAGAACTTTCAGTGGGTGGAGTGATGGATGGTTTTCATAATACCTACATAAAATACCCCAAGTGAAAGCATCTTCTTTATTCAAATATTATTGAAAGACATTTTCTAAAAACGAAGACGAGAGAGGGCATACCTGTCAGCACTAAAAAATTATTTTTTCGGAGGTGAAAATGTGTGGCACCACCCTTGGGAGTTATGGAGTATTGATCACACTGTTGTATCGCATCGTCAACATTTGGTGGGGGAATAATTTTCGTAATGGGAGCTTGCATGAGCGCAAAGCTAGATCCCTCATTAGGATGGGAAATTTCTGGAAGGTGGAAATTGTGCCTGGTACATAGGCGCCTAGATGTTTCCATTAGTAGGCACACCTCTGGTTCATGGTTATGGAAGCTGCAAATGGTGCATGGTACCACTGTGCCAACTAATTATATTGTGTGGGAATAAACACTACTTTTCGTCCCCGAAGTGGATGCTCGGCAGGGATCAGACGTATAGGAGGAGCTTCTCTGCTTCCATTTTTGAGTTTTTGGCTTGGGTATGTCTAGATCCCTTGGGGAGTGTAGAATTAATGCCACTCTTATCACTCTAAGATTTGGGAGATGATCACATTTTATTGTTCGATGAAAGTTTGAGCAAATCCGACAATAACTATGCATGATTTTATCTTGGTTAGAGATATGTCTTTGCGGGATGAAAGAGACTATATGAAAAATGTTTGCTAGGAGCTTCAGTTCTTTACAGTGATTGACCCGGTGGCCGATTAGGTTGCATAGTTCACATGTTATCCTTGGTTGAACTTGGTTCATGCTTGGTTGGCATGCCTTCCTAACTTGCCCACTATGCAGACATGGGTATGGAGTAGACTGCTTGGGGGCGTTCTGCCTTCCATGTTGGTTGTTAGGTTTTGGGTTGGTAAGGTTCCAATGTTTTGTCTCTAATAGATGTATCATATCAATTAGAGGATGTACTCGCAGGATATAGGTATATCACTGCTCATGGTGAATTCCCCGACATACTAGGCAAAAAATCCTAGAAATGTGATTTCCGTCCTGTTCGTTTGATGGCGTGATTGGGTACCAGCGGCGTAGCACTTTGAAGTCAGGGAAAGTGGTGACCACATGATTGGGCGTGTTACACAACGCGCATGTTTTTATTCTCTATAGAGGGAGGTTGGGGGTGACTAAGGGTTCCCCGATCGTTTTTTAGCTGAAAAAATGAGGATGGATCTACTTGCCATGTATTCTTGAGTTGTCAAGTTGTTCATGGATTCAGAGTCATAGCCATATTATTGGGAGAGGAAGACTATGGCTGAGCGCATACTAGCTAGCACTACACGAAATCTAGGGATATATCGACAATGGTGTAAAGGATGATTTCCACTGCATATTTGACATAAATACTGGGTGGCTCGGTTAGTATGGTATAATATATGGACCGGATGCCATAGCTAAAATATTTCTAGGGTTGGGCAGTTGACGATGAAATGATCATGTTTGTCACAGAGTACATAACGCTCGATAGGGGAGGGGGGATGATTGGGAGTCTTTTAGGTGATTGTATTTCCTCTTGCAGATATAGATTGTCATGAGGTTCATCTCCAGCTGACTGGATGGAGGGATCCTCTTGATAGGATTTCTCAATGGCGTGTAAGACATCCCTGTATCATAGAATCTCTGGGCAATGAAGGGTATAGTGTCAATAATTACTTCAGATAGCGCATGCGTGATTTGTATGCAATGCCTTGCCTTGAATTTTGGTGGCAAGTTCCTTTTTATGGGAACTTGTTGTTGTGATTTCTACCGCAGAGCTAAGGAGAGGTTTTAATTCGTCTAACTATGGGAAAGTGTGGGTAGGGTGGCCTACTACGTCGCATATGGCATAGGTCGGTTATTCCCGTTGCATAGTGGGATTCTATACCTTCTTTCCTCTTCTATTGGTGTTCTTGGTCGTAACTATTGACTTTGCGATGGAAATTTCCTTCGAAGGGATGTTAGCGATAGTCTCTTGAATAGTTGGGGCTTGCTAAGGATTGAGGGGGATTAACTCTATAGAGGTGATGTCAAAAACTCCCACTATGGTAGGTGAGAATAGGTACCAAACTGGGATTGAAAATGATAATTTTGGTAGGACCATTGTGGCCATGACCTGCTGTGACACAAAATCAGTTGGGGGAAAGAGGAAAGGAGTTTGGGAGGCTGCATAGGCTAGAGAGGTTGCCATGTCTGAGGACTCAGTATCATTACTGCTTATTTCTGTGTCTTCACTAGCTTCAGTGTTTGATGAGGACATCATGCACACCGAAGCCTCTGTGACATCAGGTGGTGACTCAGGTATAACAGGGGGATCTCCTAGGAATGACCCTAAGATGGACGACGGTTTGAACTAGTCGGGGCCATATTATTGGTACCGTGTAAGCATCTCGGCAAATTTGTCTACATAGGGTAGAATGACATCAATATTAGTTAGGGGTCACTTTTCGTTGTATGTAAATTGATCGACAGTAATGATGTGATCCTCATGGGGGAACATCATAGTTCAGAAGACGGAGGAGTCTATGGCTGACATGGCATACATATAACTCTGACCAAGGAGTATATTGTAATCTAGTTGAGAATCCAAGACTTCAATGTCTATAAGAACCGTATTACCGGCTAAGCAAAACGAGAAATTTTGGTAGAGACCGACGAGAGCTAAAGGGTGCCCATCATATGCTCTAAGCGTGATGTCTGATGGCTTTAGTTTAGGAGACCCTAACTTCTCCCAGACGTTCGTTGAAATGATGCATGTGGATGCACCCTCGTCAATGATACATCGGTGAATCGTGATGTTCTGAAATGACACTAGTATCTATAAGGTGACCATCGAAGGAATCCTAGGGGTGTCTTTGTCTAAATCAAAAGCCATTAGGCACGAATCGATAGGGTCGATTTCACCTAATGCAGAAAGTAAGGCTTTCCTTTACATTGGGCATGATTGTAATACCTCAAAAGCTGAAATGGAAACGAGAGATTGAGCTAGATCATCCACAATGTTATAGTTATGGGCCACTTTGGAATGGTTTCCTGCCCTCCTAGGTTGTCCCTTAGCCAATTTTGGCAAAGTTTCAACAGGCATCTTTGATATGGTCAAAGCTGTTGTTGGTGCACTTGTACTAGCCACTGATGAATTGGTGTCTGGTGGGGTGTCATAATTTCGGTTCCATTTCTAAAAAAAAATTCTTCGCTAGTCATGTAGATTTCATGGTTGTTTTTTCCGGCATCGTCAAGATTTTTTTGCAATTGCTGAGTCCTAATTGTCCCTTGATGGGGGAAAGGTTCCTACATGACTGTTTTTTGCTGTGAGAAACCCCCTTGCCCACGGTTACCTTGCAGCTTTTCCAGATCAGGGAGGTCGGGACAGTGGTGAGTGTAATGGTCTTACTCACCACAAATTGAACAAGAGTGGTTCATCCAAAGATTCATCCTCTTGTTCTGCCCTTGGGAGTTGCTTGGATCCTAGTTTTGATTTTGGTTGGAGTTGCCTCCAACCTGAGATCACGGAGGCTGTTGTCGATTGTTGCCCCCTTGTCTAGAATTTCCTTTAGGCTTGTTTTTTCCTTTCTTCTTAGCTGCATTAGGAGGATAATTTGGATTCTCTTGACTGTATGGTTGGCATAGTTGGGCTTGGGAAGGTTTCTGTAATGTTCCAAAATTTTAGCCTCCAAGCTAAATGGAACATTAGAGTTAGCAGCAGCTCTAGTCGGTGAATAAATGGTTGGAAAAGCCCATAAGTATCCTACGGAGGAATAAAACACTCCAAATGTGAAAGGGGACACTTTTTCTAGCTCAATAAGACACCTCCATGTGTGAACAGGGTTAAATTCAAGCTGCCTTGACTAAGTCAACAACGCAGTTTTAGTGGAGGAAGAATCCAAAGAGGAATAACGCAATTTTGGAGGGAGATGTATCTTGGGATAAAAGTAACCTAATTGAGTGGGGCCAAGGGCAAGAAAACTCATGTCTTATATAAGGAAGAGGATGGAAGAATTATTCTTCATGTTGTAGATTATTATTCTTGTTTGCCAAGAATTGTTGCTGCTTTGCTGCTTAGCAAAGCTGCAGTGATGTTTAGCACTGGGTGTTCCCGGGTGGGAATCCCACCTCTTTCCTTTCAGGAGCCTCATTGGGAGAGTTTTAATTCATCATTCTACATCAGGTTTTCAGGCCAAGCTTCAACCATATTCATCAGCACAAATTTTTGGGAGATTGTGTAGTGTTGCTGGGTGCAGCAGTGGATGGGATTGGAATCCCGTCTTTTGAGCTAGTTTCTCATTGGAGGAAGGTTTCCTTCACTTGAGAGACCTATTTGGAGAGATCTAGAGCTTATTTAAGATATATGGTATCAGACCACACATTTCCCATACATTCCCAACGCTGTCTCTGCTAGGGAATGCGTTATTTTGGAGGCAGTGCTTAGTGCATGGTTTGGTGGTTCCGTTGCTGAGTTTCCTTATGATTGAGAGGTTCATCCTTTAATGGGAGGAATCCATTTAGGGATATACAAAAAATCAGACATATTTCAACCTTCTATGCTCTTATGCTTCAGTGTTTTAGTGATTATTCAGTAATTTTTTGAAGATCACATTTGTATGCAGAGTATTTGACAAGAAACCCTTGCTAGGTTCTCTTGTATTTTGTATGAGGAGACTAGATCTCTGTACTTCAATATTATTCATTAATATATGAGTAGATCTATTTTTCTCCCATGTTTTTATGTTAAAACCCTCTTTATACTGTGTACTCCATTGATGCAGCAACTCCGGTAAAATGCAATTTGGGGTTTTTAGTCATTTTCAGCTACACTAGTGTGGGAGGTCTGTTTAACCCACCTAGTTCCATTTATTTCTGATATCCTCTTGTATTTATATGCCACATAGATTTATCCATGGGATCCAAGTTATTATTTCACTTTTTTATTGTATATGTTGCTGGAAATGCATTTATAATGCATGATTCATGAGCAGTCCTGAAAAAGGAATATTACAGTGGTATCAAAGCATGATCTCTAGCTTATCCTGTGAGATATAGATATCAAAGGAAGGAGATATGGAAAGAATCCAGAAAGCTTCAGTGTGTGAAGGAAAAAAGGAAGACACGCTCACATAGCTTCTTCCAAAATCTATGCAGAGCTTTCAAGGAGAACTAAAAAAAATGAGATTGGAGATGGAATCTCCAAAGGAGGTTGAATCTAGAGCTGAATCTATATTTTCACATGGTGAGTGTGAGCATGTAGCTACACACCATGATGCACAATGCAGTCAAGTGCCCAGATCTATCTTGAGATGGATGGGAGGAGGAAGAATGCCTAAGAGGATGACTCTTAGTGATTTGTTGTTGAAGTATGAATCTCAAACTGAGAGGTTTAGAGATCATACTGATTTCCAATAGTTTTGCAAGATCCAGATGGAGAAGAGCCAGTAGCAGGATGCAGGTAGATTTCTTCTATCTACTTTTGCCGGATCACCTACATGTTCAGCTAGAGCCTAGGTGAATGAGCTAGATTCCTATTTGCAGCTGCACCATATTTCCGAAGATGAAGCCATCAGAGTTGCAGCACTGCATTTCAGAGGTAAGGCTCATGCATGGTGGATTTTTGAATCTTGTTATTTAAAGAATGCCAACACTTTCTCTTATGTAAGATTCATAAAAACATTGATGGGGAGGTTTGGTGAAAAACTTCTTGAGGCACATGAGCAAGGAAAACTTGAGAAAACAAAACCCTTGCATGTGATGGAGAAAAAATCATTTCATAAAACCATGGGAGGAGCTGATATCTTGCATTACATATTGATGGAAGCAAGACCTCCAGTTCATATTCTTGAACAAGAGGGCATGGGGATCTCCTTTTCACAGGAGGATCCAACTGTGGAGAAGTTGCCCAGACACATTGAGGAAGATGAGGGCAACAACGTTGTCACATCTAGAGCACATCCAGTGCCTCATACAGAGGGAGGAGGAGTACATGCTCCAACAGGAGGGATTCTTGTGTCTTTACAAGAAGTTCCCCAGGATCTCATACATGGAGGTCCAAGCACAATAAGTGAGCAGTATGATTGTGTAGCATTGTAGTTGGAAGGAGGAGGTAGGGAGGAAGAGAAACATCAGTTGATGAGAATCACACACCCTTATCTATTTTAGAAAGCTAATGTAAGAGAGGGGAAAATTGTATTGCACTGTGGAAGCAAGGGCAAGGTTGCCCAACCATATGAGCAGTCTACTCTTGACATTGATGTCTCACTATATGGAGGCATTCAACCTGGGAGGCCACCAGATCTATAGTTGATGAGAGATATATTGTCTTTGGGTTAACCACTCTTAGATTCTGGAGAGGTGAAGAGTCTGTAGGAAGACTTTGGCAAGGGGGATATCAAAGTAGTAGGAAGTAGTATGAGGAGAGCTTCACATGCTAGATCCCCAGCGTTGTCTCTTAGAAGGATTGATCCTTACTGGAGATCTCAGCTCTTGGTAGAGTACTCCAAGGATCTTGGTGCATGCATGATTCTTGATGACCTAGATGGAGATGAAAAATACATGGTGGATGATACAGTCATCTATTCCTATGGCAGGATCTTCTTGACTATATCTTCTAGTCTCAAGGAGAAGCTACTACATGCAACACATGAGGACTTCTCTTCTATGCATTTTTATGCATATTTCCATTTGATGGAGGAGTTCACTTGGGAGGGCATCCAACATGACATATATCATCATATGGAGAGATTCATAGCCCGGATGGTGATAGAGAGGATGTCACATCCACCTTCCTACTCATTGGGAGTAAGGGAGAATTTCTAGTTGAGCCATTTCAGCTCAAGGCCTCAAGTACATAATGGAGGAGGTATCATTTCATGTTTTTTATTGTAATTATTTCCCTTATTTGAGTATCATGATGTAACAAGAAGAAATATTTCTTCTTTCATATCGTATGATGATGTACTTGCAGCTACTTGTAGCATTGATCTTGGCTATCTTTTTAATGAGTTGTGGAGGAAGCCATATGTCTCTTGGTGTGCACCAATGACACCATATTGTAACTTCATGTTTTCATCTTATGAGATGACTATGGAAGCAAACAAGTGGCTGGAAAATCACTTGTTATTTCTTATTTTGATGCAAGCAAAGGATGCACTATGGTGGTTCCATACGAGGGACCATGATTCACTCTCCGGTTGTCATTTGGCAACTTTTTTTTATTGTATCTTGCTTCCCTGTATTGCTGATGTGTTTTTGTTCAAGGGAAGCTTTATATGGAGAGATAAACCAATTGGATGGCATGGCACCCATATGATAGAGTAGCAGTAGACTTGTTGGTATGGGGCATCATACAAGCTTACCTTCATGGTCTTACTCTATGGATTGTATGAGGGAGAGATGAGGCAGTAGAAAAAGTTGTTGTTGCTATGGTTGTACTAGAGAGAGTATGGGAAAAATTATTCCCATAATTTTCATGATACTTCTGAAGAGAAGAAAGACACATTCATGGTGCAAGGAGGCTACCCTTCAATATTGGAGGATCATGAGAGACTTCCATGCTGGAAGATGATCTTCTCACATAGCAGCATGATGGTGGATGGCTTTGGCATGTGGGATGTCAAAGGGAGAAGTCATGGAGCCTTATTATTAAGGCCTACAACACTATCACATGGGAGTGTATTCTTATTGATGGAGTGTTCCAAAGAGTATGTGTATCCCTTCTTCCTGCAGATTTTTGTGAGGGAATCCTCATGGGGAAGCTTATACATGGACCTCACTTTTAGCCTACTCACTATGTATGGTAGGAAATGAATTTCTGTGCTTGTTGATTACTCCATTGAGTATTTGTACTTTCCCACCATGTTTGAGCAGTGCATTGCTCCTCAAAAGAACAAGAGTATTTTCGGGTCTCATGGTCACTTTAGGGCCAATGTTTATGATGATGATAGTAGCCCATCTATACATGACTTTGGGCAAGTGTATTGTTATTTTATCTATGTACAACTGATAGACATTGATGCTTACTTCCCCATGTTGGGAGAACAAACATATACAGCTTGTAACTTGTTGTAGGACCACTTGCCATATGACATTGTCAAGCAACAGTTGGGGGGACTGCGTAATATCCACTTGGAGAACCTTTGGTACCATCCAAAATTGCACCTAACGTTCAGCAATTTTTTGATTTGGAGGGAAAATGGTGATGATGTGCCATTCCTCTTGGATGGAATGATTTGGGTTGACATGTCTCATGACTTTGGAGGAGAGAGTCCTTGGAGGCTCAATATGCTTCTTGCCATTGGAGGGAAATCATGTTGCAGCCCAGGATTAGCATGCCTTCTACACTTATCATAAGTGGAGAGGAGGATAGTGTGGGATAGGCCCTCTTTCCTATCATGTTCATTTATTCAGCCCACCTACATTTCAGGAGCTACAGGTGGAGGATACTTTTCATGAGTTACCATGTTGGAGGGCGACTCACTCCATTTGGATGATAGCATGGGTGAGGGAGGCACTCATTCATCATGATGATCATCACTTCTACTTTTTGGAGGCCATGAGACAGCTAGCAGGTTTCCATTCACACTTTCCACCTTTGATTGATGCAGACACCTTGGTTTTGCACACTCGAGAGGAAGCATTAGATGACAGTATATTTGCAGATTATCTTGATGCAGTGATGGAGGCTATTGATGGAGGCCACATGAGGAAGAGGGGAGATATTTTGTTCTCCTTATACATTTTCTTGAGGACAAGCAAATATTTTGGAGGGGAGGACTGTAATGTTCCAAAATTTTAGCCTCCAAGCTAAATGGAACATTAGAGTTAGCAGCAGCTCTAGTCGGTGAATAAATGGGAGGAAAAGCCCATAAGTCTCCTAAGGAGGAATAAAACACTCCAAATGTGAAATGGGACACTCTTTCTAGCTCAATAAGACACCTCCCTGTGTGAACAGGGTTAAATTCAAGCTGCCTTGACTAAGACAACAACGCAGTTTTAGTGGAGGAAGAATCCAAAGAGGAATAACGCAATTTTGGAGGGAGATGTATCTTGGGATAGAAGCAACCTAATTGAGTGGGGCCAAGGGCAAGAAAACTCATGTCTTATATAAGGATGAGGATGGCAGCATTATTCTTCATGTTGTAGATTATTATTCTTGTCTGCTAAGAATTATTGCTACTTTGATGCTTAGCAAAGCTGCAGTGCTGTTTAGCACTAGGTGTTCCCGAGCGGGAATCCCACCTCTTTCCTTTGAGGAGCCTCATTGGGAGAGTTTGAATTCATCATTACACATCATATTTTTAGTCCAAGCTTCAGCCATCTTCATCAGCACAACTTTGCCAGAGATTGTGTAGTGTTGCTGGGTGCAGCAGTGGAAGGGATTGGAATCCCGACTTTTGTTCTAGTTTATCATTAGAGGAAGGTTTCCTTCACTTGAGAGACCTGTTTGGAGAGCCCCAAAGCTTATTTCAGATATTTGGTATCATACCACACATTTCCCATACATTTCTAGCGCTGTCTCTGCTAGGGAATGCATTATTTTGGAGGCAGTGCTTAGTGCATGGTTTGGTGGCTCCATTGCCGAGTTTCCTTGTGATTGAGAGGTTCATCCTTTCATGGGAGGAAGAACTTGAGGGATATACAACATATCAGACATATTTCAGCATTATATGCTCTTACGATTCAGTTTTGCAGTGATTATTCAGTAATTTTTTGAAGATCACATTTGTATGCAGAGTATTTGACAAGAAACCCTTGCCGGGTTCTCTTGTATTTTGTATGAGGAGACTAGATCTCTGTACTTCAGTATTATTCATTAATATATGAGTATATATATTTTTCTCCCATGTTTTTATGTTAAAAACCTCTTTATATTGCACAGTCCATTGATGCAGCAACTCCGGTAAAATGCAGTTTGGGGTTTTTAGTAATTTTCAGCTACACTAGTGTGGGAGGTCTGTTTAACCCACCTAGTTCCATTTCTTTCTAATATCCTCTTGTATTTATATGATACATATATGTATCCATGGGATCCAAGTGATGATTTCACTGTTTTATTGTATATGTTGCTGGAAATGCATTTTTAATGCATGATTCATGAGCAGTCCTGAAAAAGGAATATTACAGTTTCACAAAGTCCACCTGTGAATTATTCTACATGGGTGGGTTTTGTGCTAGGGACTGGGTGTATTTCAGTCCTTGTCCTTGGTTTATTAATTGTTTTTGGTGGGGAGCTCTTCCGTCAGCATGTCTAGATGCGTACTGGGTCCCCTGAGATGGAGGATATGGTCCTCCCTGCTGATGGTGGTACGACGACGCCCTATTGGTAAAATTTTGCAGAGGTGCAATATGAATCTGGTAGCCAGGTTGCGGGATGTTCTGGTTAGAATCATATGTGTAACCAGGGTACTGAACACTACTACTTAGGTGATTTTGAGTCCATGACCCAATCAAACCATCTGCGAAGTTCGACGTGCTTGGAAATTATTTCTAAGTTTGCAGGTGTAGGGCGTTAGGTAGGATATTGTAAATATATCCTAACTGCATATAGATCAAATTGAGTTTTTGGGCCTTACTGATGGTATCCTCTTCGGATATGGGATTTTGTGTTGCTACATCCTTTGAAATCTTTGCGGTGAGAGTTTTTAGGAACAGGTCTAACAAAAATCGATCGTTGAGTTTTGATTTGCACAAACTATGACGCCGCCACCATTCATGGAGATGGTCCAAGATATGGATGACAGGTGTCTGGCTAAAGTGGGTCAGTAATTCCATTCCAGAATCGTGGTGGATGAGTAACTGAAAATAGGTTACGAACACAGTAGCGAGGGCGCTAAAGGTTCCACGTGTAGCAGATGGTTGCTCCACATACTAGTTCGCGGCTATTCCAGTTATTAGGGTGTGTTGAAATAGTCTCAGTCGAATAGTATCGTCAATGATGTTGTTCAATGAACACCACAGGTGGAATTTCATAACATGATTTCCGGGGTCTTCCGCTTGCTTCCCTTTGAACTTTGGAATGTCTAAAGGGATCTTCGTGGGCATGGGTGGTCATGTAGGGTTTTGTGCAATGGGGTCGTTTGTTATCTTGGTTAAATCTAGTAAGTTTAACGAACCTAAGAAAGGTGATTGCGAGTTTGTAGCCATTGCACCCTATGAAAACATAGTGTTTTGGTTAGGTATAGGGTTTGTCTGTGATGTACCCTGTTATGAGTTCACTTGGCGTCCCGAATGGGTAGCGCTCCTCTGTCCCCTAGGGGTTGTGGGAGGAGTGGTATGCCGTGACCCCATGGTGGTGTTCATCAGTGTGGAATTGGGTGATTGACGAGGGTTCCCAACTAATGATGCCCCAATAAAGGATGGACCAATAAGGGTGGCAGTGTTCTATCTTTGGAGAAAGACCTGTAACCCCTCCCGGTAATGGGGGGAGGTTTAAAAGACATCTAGATCGATGAGGTCCCATTGGGTCCATTCTGGTGTCGACTAGGTATGGTTTTGGAAATATTTGACAGGATAGAGATTACAATCAAAGAAAAAATCCAATCACATACATAAACAAAGCAAAAACGAAAGATAATTTTTCCCTTTAGATTAATCTTATGTGACCAGTCAATCAAAAAATATGGCTTTTGTTTTTTTTGCGTATTATAATCAAATCATAGAAGACCTAATCATCCTCACATGCTCAAATGTAACTGGGCCTTGAGAAGATATCTTGCGAATGCTGGCACAATGTACCGAAAGAACTGGTAATGCCCCCAGTCAACTGAAGAAAATCGGCCAAGGTAAGGGTGGAGGATCTAGTGCTACCTTCATTGTCACCTATAGGGAAGGATACCCTAGTTTTGGCCACTAAGTAACATCGTCCCACGTGAGCATTTGAGTCTTGAGATTTTTAGTAATTCAACTACCAATACCGAGTATTAGACGGGTAAGGTAGCCTCGAATAATACCGCACGCACTGGGCCTAAGCTTAACCCCATTTGAATCGGCTCTCTGTGGTGCTCAGGTTTTCTTTGTTGTGGCAGATAGACAGATTTAAAAGTTCCCTAAAAAGTCAACTTCTTGATGCAGGGGCATTAGGCTCAAAAGTTACTTGTACATAAGTAGACATAGGGGGTCCCATGTTCTTAAAAATTCTTGTAAATATTGATGTTTTGAATAAGTTTGGTAGGGAATTGTAATTGTTCTCAAGTCATTTGAGAACATGAGAAATTGTTTAGGATAGGAATACGAAAAGACAGCCAAGGGTATGAGTCAGTTTAGGATTAGTTCAGTTATTGAGTCTAATTTTAGGAATTAGAAATGCTAAGAGTTGTTGAATTGTTTGGAGATCTAAATCGATTCAGGTCGTCCATTGTGGTATAAATGTAATCATGTAGAGTTAGAGAACTAGAAATTCTTCAGCAACAGCGTAGGAGGATAATGGCCACTGAACTGAATATCTGGCCTGCCATGAATTTGTGAGTGATTGATTTGAGATTGATCACCTGTATTTATATCTATTTATGAATATTTGTTTCAGTGTTTATGTACAATTGTTGGTTTAGTTATGTATGAAGAAATGCTTGAATCCCTGCAAATTATATCTAAATAAGGCTCTGTGATAATTGCAGATATAGTGATTCCTCTAACATAGGAAAGTTAATTAATGTATAAACTCAAGGAAATTTGACCAATATGATCAAATAGTCAGGGGTAGTCAGCCTTGAAAGTGAAGGAGGATCACATTATGAAGTGCTTTCGGGTTAGTAGCAATACATCACTGGAAGACAATTGTTAACTGCAGTTAGAACCTCAGAAAATAAAAAGATGTATGGGTTCATGAAATGCAACAAAAATCCTCTGTTTGCATTAACTCTGCATAAAAGCTCATGAGGAGCGAATTCTGCTTCCTCGTTGAAACCGATCAGTTGATCTGTGGGTGTTAGCTTACAATGGAAAATTGAAATCCCTACCTTCGATGTGTTAACTGGGAATTATCGCCAGTGGTAGCCAAACCACTGTAGAAATTGCGGCTTTAATCTGGTGAAGGTACCGATGGGAGTGATGAGACTTTGTTGTGGACGACGCACAAACCCAGGATGTATTGATCGTGTGGGTGTATTGAATCAGTGTTGAAAAGAGTTCTCAAGAAGGCTGAGATTGAACTGTGCAACAAACCATTGGTGGAACCTAGAGCACGAGTAATTGGAACCTTAAAGGCCGCACAGTAAAGGTGGTTTCTGGTTTTGATCGTACCACTTTCATGGGGTAAGTGGTAATTAGAAAATCAGCATGATTCCATAGATTGGGTGACGCGTGTCCCTGAGCAATTTGAAAAAAACCACCTTCATCGCGCATTATCATTCGTGCATCTAAGCCAAGCGATATCCTTCGGATCATATGGAGCAAGGCGACGTGCTCTCTGTCGTCGGATGTGGAAGGTCGTTGGCGCTGGCCCAGTTCAAATTTATGATGATCGGGACTGTTAAACTAAGGCCGTGGAATTAACCAAGGTATGTGAAATTTGGTTACATTGACAAAGGTTAATCATATATATGTGGCGGTCAATCCTTATGGATGTCAGGTTATTTGTATGAGCGAAGGTGCATATGTGTCAACATTATAAGTGCTCGTCCTTCCGTAAGGTAGGATGGATCTGTATTAGTGTTGGTATTTTAATTAGCTCTTTGAACAGAGGTGGTATTATGTATATTGAGATTGAAGATTCAGGGTACAAAGGGACTGTGGGTATTTTAAACCCCATCAAGTGGTATCAGAGCTGGAATATCTCTTTTTGAAAAAGTCCAAGTTTGGTGAATGCAAAGAAACCAGACTTGTGGAACTGATAAAATTACAACATGCAGAGATACAGTGCACGTGATGAGAGGATGAAAAAAATTAAAGTTCTAAATCTGTTGAAGGGTGACTGCAGATTTGAGGAAAAGAGTTCAGATCCTAAGATCTAACAGGCAGCAAGGATACACAGAATCCCAGTGAATAGGATTTGCAGAGTGAGTGGAGGACAAGATCATGATCTTGCAGGTAATTAACTTGATTTTAAATTGTAGTTGCAGAAGTATGGTTGCAGAAAATTAAAGACAGAGCTTGATAGTGGAGGCAGTGAACCTGGTATTCAGTTAGAGACTAGATAAGGAGGATAATTGCAGAGTTCTGTAGAGAAGGTGAGTAGTGTTTAACTCTGGTTGAAGGATTTTTTGCACAAGTCAAAGTGTAGACAATTGAATACATCTCAGTAGAAGAAGATCACAGCTTTGAGAGCAGTGATAGAAGAGCCTAGCAAGGGAGTCTGAGTAGTGAAGAGAAGTGTGGCAGAACCTGGAAGAATTCCAACAAAGGTTGGGTGAGCAGAGAGCAGAGGTGTTCTTGAGGAAAGTTGCAGAGTGAAGCCTAGTGAGCAAAAGAGAGTGCCCAGAAGGTTCCAACAGACAGTGAACTAGTACTTGCCAAAAGCCGGATCCAGAGGAAGGGATTGGTGAGGTAAGTTGCAGCAAGAGAGCTTGTTGTTGCAGAGGCTTAGTGCAGCTTGTGAGTGAAGAACTCCTAGAGAAGAAAATGGCTACTGCGAGCCATAACAGAGACTACAGAGATTTCAGAGGTTATGAGAGAGGCCACAATAGAATAATGACGGAATATGCCAAAGCAGTTGGCATGAGGAAGAGACTCACAGATGAAGAGTATTGGAAGGAACTTGCTGAGATTAGGGAAGAGTTCAACAGATTGAAACTGAGGATAGAAGAAAGCCAGAGACTTGGTTGGCTCATGAGGAAGAATGTGAAATGGCAACCATTAAAATTTAGGTTGAGGCAGAAGAAGATTTCCTTATTGAGAGAAGAACTCAGAGCAGCTGAGTTGAAAGAAGAAATTTCTTCCTGTGAAGTAGAACAGAGCACAGAGAAGAGTGGAGACCTACAGGAGATCTTGTGAGACATAGTGAAGACTCAAGGCAGCAAGAAGCCTGTCTTGCTGAAGAGGAAGTCATTGAGGAATTCCTGAGTTATTGGACAAGTCCAGATGATGTAGAGGCTTGTGTTCTTGAGTCTGAAAAATGTGAAGTGATGACAGTCTCCATAGAGGAAGAAGAACCCATAGTTCTTGAGGCAAGGATGGGAATTGAAGATCCCATGTGTAGACCTGTTCAAGAAGAAGTGCTTGAGGAAGCAGCCAAGGCTGAAAGGTATTGTGATCTGAAAAATAAAAAGTTGTGTGTGTTTGCAGGTACACTACTGGAAGATGAACAAGCTTCAAAATTTGTTGATGAGAAGAAGACATTGAATCTGAAATCTGTCCAGATCAATGCTGAGATAGTGAGATCTCAGGAAGAGATGGAGACTGAAGAGTCCAATGAAGATGTTTAGTAGATTGATGAAGCAGAGAGAGAAGGGCCAACAAAGGGTTGGTCAAGAACAAGCAGAGGCATAAAGGGTTGTGTAAAGTTCCCGAAATCTACTCCTATTGAAATTGTTGAATTGTATAGGAGGTTAGATTTTCAAAGAAGAGATTTGGAAAAGCAGAGGACCGATGCACTGGATAAGTTGTTGGAAAAGCAAGGCAAGAAGATCTTCATGGATGGAGTTCATGGAGCAGATGATGGAAGGAAGGTGAGACTAGCTGACAGTCTGATGAAGGATGCAGATTAGCATGCTAGGGTGCTGACAGAAGATTTGGAAGGAAGTTCCGGACAACATACTGATGTGTTTTTAGAGAAGAAGAAGGCATTGAAGCATTGGAACTTTATTGTTGATGATTCATGTGTTAATCATGCAGAGAAAGGGGAAGAACAACAGTTGGAAATTGTCAAAGAAATGAATGAGAAGGAAACTATGTTGGCTGAAAACATAGTGAAGGATCAACATCTGGGCATGATGATTGGAGCAGTGGAGATGACTCTGACAGCTAAATAAAAAGATGATGAAGAATTTTTGAGCCTTGAACCCGACTTAGGATTGCCGAGAGAAGAATTGGTGACTAGGTCATTAATTGAGACCATTGGGTCTCATGGTTTTAACACTGACAGTTTGTTTATGTGTACAGGTGATGCAGAAGACAACTGATCCTTTGAAATTTTCTTGGGAGAAAAAAAAATTTTGCTGAAGGAGGATGAGACAACCATGTCTCATATGCAGGGATTTGTCACTATCATTGACAAAGAAGAATTGGCTAGACTGATGGGCCAAGAGCAGATTGATGAGCAGATTTTAAAAGCTGCTGAAGTGAGGAAGAATCAGCATTCCATGCCGAAAGAAGATGAAGATACAGCGGCTAGAGAACTTGATTTAATTTCTGAAGTCAACCAAGGAGATGAGAGGCAATTGTTGAAGATTGCCCACAAAGAAGAAGAAAATGCTGAGTTTAAATTACATCATATTGAATATGTGCAACAAACACAGAAGAGAAGGCTGAGTTGTTTGCTGGGAGAATATGAAGAAGAGAAAGGGATTACAGACCCTGGAGCAAGGATGCCTGAAGCTCTGAAGAAGAGAGGAGCATATACTAGCTTGCAGAATCATATTCTGTTTACTAGTATACTGGAGGAGTATGTCACTGCTGGTAGGAAATTAAATAGTGAATTGTTTTCTGAGAATGAATTTTCAGATGGTGAACAAAAGAAGAGTGTTGCAGAGGGAAATATCCTAAAGGATATTCAGGATGTTTGCACGGAGGCAACATTGGCATCAGCAACACCCATGGTGGCAGCAGACGCAACATGGGGGAGGAAACCTGCAGGAGTAGTAAACATGTTAATAGCATGTGAGACAACAAGAGTAGCAATATTGGCCACGAGAGAGATTGAAAGCAGCAACAAAGGGCAAGATAATTTCTAGCTAGAGGATAAGCTAAACATGGAGATTAAATACATCAGAAGACTGATGACAAGAGTGACTCATGAGCAGCAGACAGCAGCAGGAAAGCATGAGAGTTTCAACAAAAGAAGGACAATGGCAGATTGTGAAAGCATAGCTGGGGGTAGATCGTAGAACAAAGTCTGGAAGCCTGGAGAAGATCAGTTGAAGGATGATGCAGCTGATGGACAACAGCAAACCAAAGTTTGAGATCTTGGAGGCAGAGACTGAGAGCACATGATTAGGAGATCATGAACAATTTGAAGCTTGGGAGTCTGATGCAGGGGCATTAGGCTCAAAAGTTACTTGTACATGAGTAGACATAGGGGGTTCCATGTTCTTAAAACTTCTTGTAAATATTGATGTTTTGAATAAGTTTGTTAGGGAATTGTAATTGTTCTCAAGTCATTTGAGAACATGAGAAATTGGTTAGGATAGGAATATGAAAAGACAGCCAAGGGTATGAGTCAGTTTAGGATTGGTTCAGTTATTGAGTCTAATTTTAGGAATTAGAAATGCTAAGAGTTGTTGAACTGTTTGGAGATATAAATCGATTTAGGTCGTCCATTGTGGTATAAATGTAATCATGTAGAGTTAGAGAACTAGAAATTCTTCAGCAACAGAGTAGGAGGATAATGGCCATTGAAATGAATATCTGGCCTGCCATGAATTTGTGAGTGATTGCGTTGAGATTGATCACCTGTATTTATATCTATTTATGAAGATTTGTTTCAGTGTTTATGTACAATTGTTGGTTTAGTTCTGTATGAAGAAATGCTTGAATCCCCACGAATTATATCTAAATAAGGCTTTGTGATAATTTCTTGAATGGTGATTCCTCCTAACCTTGGAAAGTTAATTAACGTGCCAGACTCAAGACTGTTATTCAAGTCAAATGAATTAAGAGGTGAAATTGGCCTCGAGAAACTGAAGGAAGATCCCCCTTCGTGAAGTGTCGGGTTGTACATGCTACGGAGAACTGATTTAATTCCTTTCTGGTTAGAACCTCAAGGAAGGTCGAAAAGAATCGCCATGGAATTCACAAAACGCCACAGAAATCCTCTATTTGTGTTAACTCTGCATAAAATCTCATGAGGAGCAAATTCTTCTTCCTCGTTGAAACCGATCAGTCGATCTGTGGGTGTTAGCTTACAATGGAAAAAGAAACTCCCTACCTTCGATGTGTTAACTATGAATTATCTCTAGTGGTAGCCCAACCACTGTAGAAATTGCGGCTTTAATCTGGTGAAGGTACCGATGGGAGTGATGAGACTTTGCTGTGGATGACGCAAAAACCCAGGATGTATTGATCGTGCGGGTGTATTGAATCAGTGTTGAAAAGAGTTCTCACGAAGGCTGAGATTGAATTGTGAAATAAACAATTGGTGGAACCTAGAGCACGAGTAATCAGAACCTTAAAGGCTGCATAGTAAAGGCGGTTTCTGGTTTTGATCGCACCACTTTCGTGCGGTAAGCGGTAATTAGAAAATCAGAGCGATTCCATAGATTGGGTGACGTGTGTCCCTGAGCAAGTTGAAAAAAACCACCTTCATCGCGCGTTATCATTCGTGCATCTAAGCCAAGCGATATCCGTCAGATCGTATGGAGCAAGGCGACGTGCTCTCTGTCGTCAGATGTTAAAGGTCGTTAGCACTGGCCCAGTTCAAATTTATGATGATCGGGATTGTTAAACTAAGGCCGTGGAATTAACCGAGGTATGTGAAATTTGGTTACATTGGAAAAGGTTAATCATATATATGTGGCGGTCAATCCTTATGGATGTCAGGTTATTTGTATGAGCGAAGGTGCATATGTGTCAACATTATAAGTGCTGGTCCTTCCGTAACGTAGGACAGATCTGTATTAGCGTTGGTATATTAATTAGCTCTTTGAACAGAGGCGGTATTATATATATTGAGATTGAAGTTTCAGGGTACAAAGGGACTGTGGGTATTTTAAACCCCATCACTTCTATGTTTCAAAATGTAAACTGACCAAGGCGGCTTATTGGATCCCTACACACTTGGTCCTAACTTAAACTATAAATTATCTTGTGGCCCCCGTGGGGAGAGTTTAATGAGTTTAGTTAAGTTATTTTTAGATGGCTTTGATTCAGTTAAGGTGTAAATGTGTGTGAGAAAGAGGTTAAAAATCACATAGTTTTAACATGTGGATATGCGTTGATCCTTTTCAAAATCCCCTATTAAGCTACGTTTGTTTGTTCCTTGTTCAAAAGAAAAACATGTGTGGACATGGGCCGCTTACAATATTGCCTAGATAATCTAAATGATCACCTATAGGGAGATGGTAAATTATCAACAAAGATTTTTCATATGCTTGCCTAGGATCCCCCAAAGGTGAAAAGGTAGCAGAGATTACTTGCTCTCTAAGGATAATTAAATCCTAGTCCTGAATCCTAGTGCCAAAAATTGAACTAAAACTAAAATTAATGACTTTAAACTAGGAAACTGAAAAATATTTAGCTAAGCATGTGTGGACTAGGGCCAATTACCTATGCATTTTTTGGTGTCTAAATTCAAAAAACATAAAATATTTCAGAATGAAAGCTAATTGCCCCTTACTTAAACTATGTGTTCACTTTGCGAAAACAAACTTGAAATTTTAAAACTAACACCTAGACTACTAAAATGTAGCCAAGAGTGAGTTTTAACAAGTCATGGGGCACCTCACATAGTGCTGGTAGATTTCTTATGGGTTGCTAGTCACTTTACAAATATGAAATGAAGGGAAATTGCATAATTTTGTTGTCTCTAGTTTCCATGCGCAAAAGGCTCACACCGACGCGAAGTCTACGTGCAGGTCACTGTTGAACGCGTGCGGTCGGGTGCGTCTGTCTGTGAAAAAGACGTGTGGTTTTTCTGCAAATTTTTTTTTTGGAGCTTCTGAGCTTCAACCTCTCACTAAGGGTGAACAGGCAGAGAAGAAGAGAAAAGGGGTAGTTCAAGCCAAACTCTAGAGAAAAAAAAAAGGTCTCTATAAAAGGCACAACTACATTAACTATGAAGTAAAATAAGTGGAGTCTCCAATCCCGTGTTGGTGGATTTGGTGCACGAGTGTACCAAACCACACTTGCTTAAGAGGATTGGTTGTTTCCTCTTAAGTTCCTGGTCACAGGCAGATAATCAAGGGAGTCAGTAGGTTCATGAACATGCTAAGAAATAAAACATACTAGATAGTGAAATAACATGCATATTTAGAAAGAAAACAAAATTAAACTAAACACATAATGCAAAAGCTCTAAATAGAGTCAAACAACTTCAATAATACAAATGGTGGCAGTTACTTCCCCTCTTATTGAGTGCTATTATGAATAAAGGATGAAATGTTTACCCACTTGCCAAGGGGCCCTTAGAAATATGGAGTGCTAAGACCTGATGCAAGGATGTATTTACCTCTGAACTACCTTGGTGCAAAGTCCCTCTCTCTACTCCAAAGGATTGGATTTGTTGGATGGCCAACAAATGAATCCCCTCTATCTCTACTCTGGATCACACACTGTTGGATTTCTTGGGGAAATTTTTGCCAACATAACATTGTGGTCTCCCTTTGTTCATCTCTTGGTGGCCTTTTATAGAATAATTCAAACTCTCCTTCCCTCTCTTGGTACATTGATGGATAGTGACCCAAGAGAGGAGGTTGATTCCATTGTGTGCTCCCTTGAGGACCTAAGGAGGCTTGGGCAACTGTCCTTAGGTGGCCTCAAGTGTGGGATCAATTTCCTGGAGTGTGCCTTGTGGTCCTGGAAAGTGACTTCCACCACTCTCAGGTCTGCGCAACTTTTTGAGGGAAAGCCATGCAAAGGTGCACATATCGAAGAAAAATGCATGCGAAGGTGAATTTTACTGGTTTCTTCAGTGTGAAATTTGATTTTTCTTCTGGACCTTATAGATTTTTTAAATTCTTTAGATTTTCTAATGTGCTTCAGCCCTATAAATCCTTCTCCCTGACATTTAATAATGCCATCTTTGCTTGTCCGATTTTCCAGTGATAACAAGGGCCATGAATAAAACTAGTCATATATCCATGCTTGTAACCGATATATAAACATATAAAACACCATAAGATAACAACGATTAAAGACACATAATAACAAGTAAATTTACCAATCAAAAGCAAGAGAACTTATCTTTCATTAAACATAGATATGATCCAACTAGGTTCGATAAGTCCACGTACCACTCGATCATAAACATGGTTGAACTGAATATTTATTTCATCCAGTAACCCCCATGCTATATTCCAAGCATGAATGCGCAATCTCATGGGATAAAACCAATCCAAAAAAATTAAGAGATTCCATAGGTTAAACCACCTCCACCCTCACCATACCGTGATCTCACCTAAACTGGCCCTGAGATCATAAAACAAAACTGAACTTAGAATTCCTCCATATTCCTTCACCATCCTTGAGGAATTTTCTTGTGTCCATATTCCTTCACCATCCTTGAGGAATTTTCTTGTGTCCATCCTCAGGCTTTATCATGTATCCCTCCATTACCGGTAAAGGGATTCCTAGGCCTTTGGGATTTTTTCCTGAGACCACCTTCACCCTTGATTTTGAAACCTTCCAACAATTCCAAATCTCAAAATAAAGAATAATCCCATCACACAATGAATACACATAAATGGAAAGGAAAAGCTAAAAACCACTATCAAAACTCAGTAAAACCATGCCACCAACAATAAAAGAACCAAATACCAATATGAACATACCATGCATGTCAAAAATAGCTAGGAAATCATACATGCAATCTGTCACCTGCAAGTATTCCTGTTGAAGCTTGCTTGTTCCAACCTTTCCTTGCTTGATATTTTCTTTCCTTTCCTTTCCTTTTCATTCCTTTGATTGCTTTGCCTTCCTTTTCTTGCTTGATATACTTCTCCTCTTGGTGCCCTTCTCCTCTCTTAGACTAATTCTGAAAATGAACTGACAAAGGGTTTACCAAAAGCCTTCTAACTGCTACTCTGAGGTATTTTTATTGATGAGGCCTCTATTTTTTTCAATTTTCCATTATTTTACTTCATTTTCCTCCTCACATGAAACTTGTGACCTTTCACCTTACTTTTATCCTAATTTCCTTTTTTTTCATAAATAAATGCGCCAAAAATAATTTTTTCCTTTTCAAAGCCTTAGTCATTGCCTTTGCTAATTTACCTTAGCCATAAACACATAAAGTGATTTCCACTAGGGTATCTTGCCAAAAATTTATCTTGGAATATGTGTCCCTTAACCATGGTCTTATTTTTTCCTTCATTAACTTTTATTACATGAAATTTAGCCCGGGTCTGTTACAATGTCCAAAATATTGACAATTGAAGCACTCTATCTCATCCATCAAGGGGGAAAAATGTTTTGAATCCTCATATGAAATATGCCACCATCAATCCTAGGAGTGAATGATATTTTAGATATGAAAGTCAAATCTCTTCTTTATCATATTATTTGTTGTTGTTGGTGGAGCTACTGCTTATTTCCTCTATTATTGTCATTTCTAATCACATCCTTTGTTTTAGTCTCCTTAGGTTATTCTCTGTTGTTATTTCATACAAGCGAGCTTGATTCTCCGTTTTTAAATGTAGGGTCCAATTTTATGGTGCTATTTAGTTACTCCAATTATTGGTATTTTTCTTCAATATGGTTTCTCAATTTGGAAATTACATATTCAAGCACTTCAACATAGTCCTTTTTCTCCTTTTACTTGCTGCTCATAACTTCATTTTTTTTTATTCTACAATTTGAATCCTTAGAGTAATAATCTACTTTGTGAGAATTTTATCTTTTTCATCACATATATGTAATATATTATCATGCCCCTTGCATGCATCTATTAGTCTAGAACTTTCATTTGAAAGTTCTTATATAACATCCATGGCAGATTCATATTCAACCTTAAGGAGCACAAAACTATGACCATAATTTTCTCCACTAATGAGATCTAAATTATTATCATCACAAATATCAAAATCATAACTCAAAAGTAAAGCATTATAACTTATACTTTATATTTTTCGACCTGTTGCACAACTGGTTCAACTAGATCCTCCTTCTCCTTAGATCTCTTCCGCTTCTTATTTTGGTTACTACCATCACTTCCAAATAATAGTTACAGTCTCTCCCAAAAATCCTTGGTAAAATTTAGATCTCCAACTTTCTCTAAGTCTGCATTATGGAGATTCTAGAAAATGGTACGACTTTCTTGATCATTTTTTTGCATTACTTTAGATGAAGACGGATCATTGCCATATCCTTCAAAGACCAATATTTAAATGTTAGATCCACAAGACAATAATTTTTCTTTCGGTGTCTTATGCCAAACCTTATAATTTGGAGTCATGAGTGGATATACTCCTCAAGGATTCATTCTAAACAAATTTGTAAATTTTTTCTAGCAAACCCTAGATCTACTCCTGTTTTGATACCAATAATTATAAATCTTGAGCACTCTAAGAAGGGAGGGGGGGGGGGGGCTACTGATTCTTATTATGTATTTTACTAATTTTAATCCTCAACTAGTTCATACATAAATTAATTAGCATCCCTTTGAACATTAACAGATCATAAGATCATAACAGGTGAATCATATTATCGGAAACCAAAACAACCATAAAAGCAAAAATCAATAACACAACAATCACAAACATGATACACAAGGGTATCTGGTGGAAACCCTTTGCGAGGAAATCACCCTTGTTGTTGTTGCGCTACTCTAAATCTTCTATTATGTTAAGAAAGTGTATTTTAGATAGATTTTAGGCTACCACTAGCTAGGAGAATCGACCTCAAACAATAGTTAGCCTACCTCTAGTGACTAGGAGACTAAATCCCAAAAATATAGTGAGTTGATGACCATGAACTATTCCAGCTACCACTAGGAATAAATGACCATTTTTAACACTCTTACTAGAAACTACTAGCACATAATCACTTCTCCAACTTAGCAAGCACTCAATTTCCCAAGGCCACTGCTCCAAAAATATATGGGGGCCTCCATTACATTCATTTTCAAACTAGATCACCACGATACTATGCTAAAAAAAACACAACTATGAATATCAAACCCTAACAGCAAGATAGTCTCAACATAAACTAAACAAAAACACCACAACAAATATGCTCTTTACTCAAGCAAATAGTGGTTGCAATACATACATAAAGTCTCCAATAAAAAAACCTTCCAATAATATGGACACAACTTATACTCAACCATAACATCAGAAAAACAAACCCTCATACAATAATCCTCCTGCATAAAAAAAAAATCTACATCAAACCATCATTTGTAGCATCACAATTTTCAAACAATAATTGATCAACCATACAACATAATTCTAAAACCAAACAATTGAATCTCCACCCGTGCAATCACAAAAAAATGAGTCACATAACAATGGAGCTACACTAAGCTCTCCATATCAACCATCAAACTCTAAAACAAACATATTCTACCACTGCTTTTCTGAAACAAACACATTCTGCCACTTCTTTTTCTTTGCAACAAATATGATCTTTGGTTACTACATATAACATTCATATATTTCTGAAATTTTGTGTGATTAGCTACAACTATATCATTTCTCTCTTCATTCCCTCTCAATGGAATTCCCTCACATTGAAAAAAGAACCAACTAAATAACCTCATAGCATCCTCATATTTATAACCAACCAAATAACCTCATAGCATCCTCATATTTATAACCAACAAAATAACCTCATAACATCCTCATATTTATAATTTTCTATCAATAAGGTGATGGATAACTCAACATTTCTTTTCACACCAATGAAATTTCTAGAATCAATCTCCTTGACTTGATCTTGCCACTAACTTCAAATAATATTCACCTTAACAATATTCTAAAACATCTAACAAAAACCATGTTAGGTTCCTATATTACTAGTGTAGTCCCTTATTGTGGTTAGTATAGCCCCTTTATTGTTATTTTTGTACCCTTGTAATGCCCATATTGTTATTATTGTGCCCTTACATTATTATTATTAGGTAGGCTAGGATGATATTGTGACCCCATGGACTCCTATATATAGAAGGAGGTTTTTTCATTTGTATCATCCAATAATTGTTCATTTATGTAATGTAAAGGAGGTTTCCTCCCTGAAGTGGTTTATTTCTAAGGCATTGATCTATCTTTTCTTCTATTTTTGGAGCTAGTTTCATAACATTTGGTATTAAAGCTTTCGATTCTAGGGTTTTGCTACTCCCAACAGGTCGTCGTCACATTTCGGTATAAAAATTTTTATACGAAGGTTCAGAAGCTAAAATGTTTATCACGCGAAGCCGAAATCCAGAGAAACTTCATGTAAAAAATTCAGATATTGGTTTCGCAATATTTTTGGAGATATGATCCGTGGAAGTTAAGGTTTTTTCAAGCTCCCGAATTTCATCTCAAAGAGGTGGCTGGGGGGAAATCGTCATAACTCTCTCTCTCAGCATCAGATTGGGATTCTATAAAAAAATGTTTGAAACTAAATGAACAATAGTTTCCTGTGTATCAATCTTAGAGCCAAAGGGGGAAACAATGACATGTGGCACACCGTACAAGTTCTCTCTACTGAACGAGTCCATAATTAGGTCATTGTGGGAGATTGGGCATAACTTTTCCTTGAAGCATCCAAATCAAGGTAGACCAGTGGCATTGGAAAGAAGAGTTAGAGGGATAATATAGGACCAAATTTCATATATTGACGATCTGAAATCACAGAGATAATTCAGTTTCAATACTGAGATCCTTAAAAGCAAGAAAAATGTGTGTACTTTTTTTTTCAAATTGCACAGGTCTTGTTTGAAAAATCAGTTTGAAGTGATTCAAAAATCATATTGAAGCATAGATATAATTATTGGGTTCTAAAATTCCCCCTAAAAATAATTCAACAGCCCTCAGAATACTCTACTATGACTCATTAAGATGAAGAAGTGAAACATGATATATCAAAATTACAAGAGCAAGTGCACCAACTTTCACTCTTCCAATGAGAAACAAAAAATGAAATGGAAGTTTTGAAGAAAAGTGTAGTAGATAATATGGACTACATAGAAGATAAGATCAATGTTATAGAGGAAAAAATGAAAGGCAAGATGGAAGACATGAAGAATAATCTAAAAGCAGACATGGAAGGTTTGACAAATTTGATACAAGAAATGATTCCTAATGGTGAAAATATAGTAGAGGAAACTCACGATGAGAAGAAAATAAATGTTAATCATGATTTCATAAACTCGAATTTTCAATGGAAGACCCACCATATTCCAAAGATCGATATGAGGAAGTTTGATGACAAGGATCCCGTAACATGGATACTATAGATGGAGCAATATTTTGATCTCAATAATGTGCAAAACACACAAAAGGTATGCATTGAAACTTTATATTTAGAAAAAAATACATTTGTATGATATCGATGGCTTTGCTCCCGTAAAACTATTGTCACTTGGTCAATTTTTAAGGAGGAAATGACAGCACATTATGAGGATACAAAGAGCAACACCTTCTTTAGCCAATTGATAAATATTAAACAAAAGGGTTCAGTGGTGGAGCACATTGAGGACTTCAAAAAATTGAATATAAGGGTTAATGATATTCCAGAGGAACAATGGATTGATGTATTTATATGGAATTTTTAGGATAACATCCAACATGAGGTTCACGTTTGGGAACCTGATTCATTGGAGAAAGCATTCAGGTTCGTAAGAAAAATTGAATGTAAAATTATGGCGACAAGGACGCCTACCAATCACATATATAAAGATGGAAGTGTTGCTACTCCTAGACTTCCACAACCTACAAGGTTGACACCACAAAAATTGGAAGAAAAAAGAGAAAAAGGGCTTTGCTACAGTTGTGATAGAAAATACACTAAAGGTCATAAGTGTGCTGAGAAGAAATTATTTTACATAGATTGTGAAGAGGAATAAGAAAATGAACAAGAAGAGGATATACACCAGGAACCAACCCTAGAAGAGGAAGAAATGAGTCTGACCATATCGTGTAATGCATTGGCAGGAATTACCACTCCTCAAACTCTCAAGATAGAAGGACATATCAAAAAGAAAAAGGTAATAGTGTTGATTGATTCAGGTAGCACCCATAATTTTATTCATTGTAAGGTAGCCAAGGAATTAAATTGTTTCCTATACCCAGCACCAAAATTTCAAGTGATGGTTGCAAATGGAGGAACTATAAATTGCTCTGGAAAATGCCATAATATTAAGCTAACCATGGGGGAATATGTATTGACTAGCCCAATGCTTTCCATTCCTATGGGAGGTGCTGATGTTGTACTAGAGTACAATGGTTACAATCTTTGGGGATGGTAGCTTTTAATTTTCAAGAACTTTTCTTGAAATTTTTTTCAGAAGGAAAGGAAGTCGAATTACGGGGTATTGAAGGGAAGCCAGGAAGGATAATAAGCTCTAATGTCATGACAAAGCTTCTAAAGAAAGAACAATGAGGCGTAATTGCACAATTATGCTTACTAGAAGTTCCAACATCAAAATCATCTATTCCTGCAGATCTCCAACAAGTATTGGACAATCATTCCAAGGTGTTTGAAACTCCCAAAGGACTCCCACCTATTTGTGATCATGATCATGCTATTCATTTGATTCCAGGAAGTGTTCCTCCAAACATCAGGCCTTATAGATATCCTTACTTCCAAAAGAGCGAAATTGAACGTATGATTGCAGAAATGTTAGAGGCGGGTGTAATTCAACCTAGTCAAAGTTCTTTCTCTGCTCCTGTAGTATTGGTACACAAGAAGGATGGATCATGGCGAATGTGTCCGGATTATAGGGAACTCAATAAGCTCACTATTAAAGATAAATTTCCCATTCCTGTGATTGATGAATTATTGGATGAATTACATGGAGCAATTTATTTTAGCAAGTTGGATCTTCGTTCAGGATATCATTAAATTAGAATGAAGACTGAAGATATTCCAAAAACAACATTTTGAACTCATGAGAGTCATTATGAATTTTGGTCATGCCTTTTGGCCTTACCAATGAAACTCTACTGGGTTGATGAATTCCATTTTCAAACCCTTCCTTAGAAAATTTGTGTTAGTATTTTTTGATGATATACTAATCTACAACAAGTATTGGAAGGATCATGTTCAACATGTTGACATGGTGCTCAAACTATTGGAGGAGAAACAATTATATGCAAAAACCTCCAAATTTTTCTTTGGAGTAAAGAGGTGGAATATATGGGTCATATTGTATCTCACAAGGGTGTTAAGGTAGACCCTAACAAAATTAAAGCCATTAAGGAATGGAAATTCCCAACAACCATAAAGTAGTTGTGAGGATTTCTCGGGTTAACAGGGTATTATCGCAAGTTTGTTAATAATTATAGGATAATAACAACACCTCTAACAACATTATTGAAGAAAGATGCATTTTCATGGACTCTTGAAGCAACTAAGGCCTTTGAACATCTTAAAGAGGCAATGTGCCTAGCATCGGTCTTAGCTATGCCATACTTTAGAAAAACCTTTATTGTGGAATGTTATGCCTCAGGAAATGGAATTGGTGCAATTTTGATGCAAGAAGGAAGACCCATTGCTTTTGAAAGTCGTTTAATCAACAGAAAGTATTTATAGAAATTTATTTATGAGAAGGAAATGTTGGCAATACTACATGCACTAAATAAATGACGAACTTACCTAATGGGAAGACACTTCAAGGTAAAAACTGATCATGATAGTCTTAAACACTTTTTGGAACAAAGACTATCCTCAGAAGGGAAACAAAAATGGGTCACAAAGATGTTGGGTTATGACTTTGAAATCATCTACAAAAAAGGGAAGCTAAATGTTGTTGCAGTTGCACTCTCAAGAAAGGATGAAGAGTTGGAAGCATTGCTTTTTTCCATTTCTATTATCCAACTAGGTTGGATAACCAAAGCAAGGGATGAATGGGAGAAGGATGAATAAGTGTGGTCACTCATTCAAAAGTTGTAGCAAGATCCTAGTACATATAATACATTTATTTGGAAAAATTATTCCTTATGGTAGAAAGATTGCTTATATAATTGTAAGAATTCCCAACTAAAACAAAAGATTCTTTTGGAATTGCACACTTCTCCTTTAGGAGGACACTCAGGATTTTTAAAAACTTACCACATGGTGATGTAATATTTTTTTTGGGATAGCCTTAAATATGATATTCAAAATTTTGTGGCATAGTCTTCATTTGTGAGCGAAGTAAAGTTGAGACAATTAAGACCACGGGTCTTCTACAACCTTTATCCATTCCAAGTCAATGTTGGGAGGAGATTCCAATGGATTTTATCATAGGTATACCTAAGTCCAAAGGAAAGAGTGCCATCATCGTGGTATTTGATAGACTTACCAAGTATGCACACTTTTGTGCATTATCTCATCCATTTAAAGCAAGTACAGTTGCTACTGCATTTATGGAAACAATTCAAAATCTACATGGAAACCCAAAGATTATTATAAGCGACAAAGATCCCATTTTTACTGGAAATTTTTGGATAAAATTATTTTCTTCTTTGAGTACTCAACTAGCTCATAGCTCATCTTATCATCCTCAATCTGATGGTCAAACTGAGATAGTGAACAAATTTTTGGAAGGATATCTTCGTTGTTTTCTATCTGATAAACAAACACAATTGGTCAAGTGGTTACCTCTAGCTGAATGGTGGTATAACACTTCCTTCCATATTGCAACAAAAATGACCCCATTTATGGCACTTTATGGATATCATCCACTGTCCAATACATCATATTTAAGAGAAAAATCTAAGGTTAAAGTAGTGGAAGATGACATCGAGCATCAACAACAAGTTCTCCAAATCTTAAAGGATAAACTAAATTTGGCACAAAATCGAATGAAACAACAGGTGGATCAACATTGTAGTGAGAGAAGTTTTGATGTAGGAGACTTGGTATTTTTACGACTACAACCATACAACAAAATTTCCCTCAAGCAAGCTAAGAAGGATAATAAATTATCGCCAAAGTACTATGGTCCTTACAAGGTGTTGCAAAAGATTGGTATTCTTCGCAAGTGCATCCAGTTTTCCATGTTTCATGCTTAAAGAAGGTTATAGGTGACAAAATTCGAGTTCAAATCATATTGGAACCTGAAGTAGTTACTAAAACAAGAACTCGACAACTACAAAATCGATATCCCATCAAGTGGAAGAACAAACCCACTTAAGATTCTACATGGGAGGATGAGAATTTTATACAAAAGCATCGAGAGCTACTCAAGCATTGATGACAACACTTTTTTGAAGGAGAGGGGCATGTTAGGTCCCTATATTACTAGTGTAGTCCCTTATTGTGGTTAGTATAGCCCCTTATTGTTATTGTTGTACCCTTGTAACCCCCATATTGTTATCATTATGCCCTTAGATTATTATTGTTAGGTCGGCTAGGATTATATTGTGACCCCATGGACTCCTATATATAGAAGGAGTTTTTGTCATTTGTATCATCCAAGAATTGTTCATTTATGTAATATAAAGGAGGTTGCCCCTCGAAGTGGCTTATTTCTAAGGTGTTATTCTCTCTTTTCTTCTATTTTTGGAGCTGGTTTCATAACAAACCATTTGAAAAACAAATAAAACAATTGAATAGGAATCCCTAGAAAAATAATTCGAGGATATAGAAGTGGGTTTCCTTCATAAGACTTGCATATGCACTATATTTTCCTTTACAAAACCAGAGTATACCCCTTAAAACTAAGTTTTCTCATGACTTTTGTAGCCCGACTTTAGTAGGATGCTTGATATACTAAGCCAACTTTATCCATGACTATGTAATACCATGAAGCTCACTAATAACCTTCAAACAACATAGGTATGGCCCAATATAAGGCATAGAAATTGTGATTACATGAATACATGAGGTCACATCCATCTAGTAGGTCAGCTTTAGGAGTGAACATTAGAAAACATGGCAACTAACCCTTTAACACCATGATAAACTTCTGCAAACACCACTACATACATTATGAATGTATCACTACAAATATGTAAGTCATGATATCCATTTAGTGACATCAATGGAAACACCAACATGCCTTGGGGGTTACTGGGAATACTAGTTTGCCACTTATTGAACATACCTACTTGCCATTAACATTGCATTATGCTTTTGTATAGATCAATTTGTACACCCATGTGAACCCAATGACCTATTTTTTGGTAGGAGGATCCACCAACTCCATGTTTTATTCCTATCAATTGCTATAATCTCTTCATCCATTTCTTTGTACCATGCTTTATATTTTAATGCATCTCCAAAATATCTTGGCTCTACTTCAATCTCACATCTTAAAATTTGTAGATTTTACCTTTATTGGACAAAAATAGGAATTTAAGTTAAAGAAGAAGATGGAGTGGATGTAGTCTATTTGGGCTACTCATTGATATAGCAACTATAAATAAGACTACTAATATAATCCACACCAACCTTTAACATGGATGCCCACTACTTTCAATCACCCTCTCTCATTTGACTATTTTTAAGAAAGATGTGAATGAACTCAAACACACTTAATTGTATATGATTCATGAAATCATAAATTAAAATAATGTACTCTCTACCTTATTATCTTTCTATAACAATGTAAATGATATTCACTAGATTCTTGCAAAATAATTAAGAAACATCTAATTCCTTACCATTAAATATAGTTCCTCTAAATATAAAAATAAAATTTATTAAAACAATTAATTAAATTTTTTAAAAATATAATTAAAAAAAAACATTTAATAAAAAATAAAAAATATTATAAACTTTTTTATAATAAAAAACAAAACAAACTCGATTATGAATATTTTTTGTAATTATATAACACCATTTACAAACTTTCTAAAAGTCACATTTTGCCTCTCGAAAATATCTGAAATATATAAACAAACTTATCACATACTTAAAAAACTCCTTTGTTTATAAGATACATAATATATTTAATTGCATTAAAATGATTTAAAAAATCTGGAATTTGACAACTTTAGGAGTTAGTATTTCCTAGGAGTCTTTAAGTAAGACTCTTCACTCATCAAATATAACAACTTTCTTATCAAATGTTTTCACATCATCAAATTTTTAAATATAATAATTAATGAATTTAAGCATTTGCCTATTTGATTTTTCCATTTTTTTAGTTGGTGATCAATAAATTATTTATCTATCAATTTAAATTATAAAAAAATATTTAAATAAAAAAACAATTAAATTTTTTTATTGAGTTTATATGTTTATTAAGTTGAAAAGCTTATTTTGCACTCTAGTGTAATAAAGATGTGTAATTTTGTTTGTTACACTTATTTTAAAATTAAAATAAAATATTTTTTAAATAAAAAATTGTTGAATACAATTAAAAAACAAAAATGAATATATGTGTTTAGTTTGTTTAATTAAAAATATTCTAAAACATCAATAATGTCATTTTCATTTTGATTGGTCATAAATATTTAGCTTTGTGAATATTTGGCTTTCACAAAAGAAAAGAAAAGAAAATATATCTATAAATAATTTTTTAAGTTACCACTCACTGTTTTATACCCAATTAATTTTTGAAGAAGTTGAAGTTTTGAACAATTATATATATATATATATGATCTATCAAAACTATTAAAAAAAATAACACTCTAAAAATAGTTTGCACTTAAATCAATTTTATTTCAAGATTCTGGTTAGATGGTTATATTGATTTGATTTTTAGGCTCTTGCTAAATAGTTAAGATAATAATTTAAACTTAATTAAATTAATAATTTTAATTCATGATATTAATAAAAAATTTGTACTTTAAAATAGATTTGATCTCTAAGCTTTTGTTAGATAATTATATTAATGTGATCTCTAAACTTTTGCTAATTAATTAAGATAATTAAATTAAATTAAATTAAATTAATAATTTTAATTCATTTCAACCCAACCAATATATAATAAAAGAATAACAAAATATTGAAATGCATTTTTAATAAATAAATAAATATATATATTTTTTTTCACTCTACTATTATTGCTTCATTATGAAATCTGCTGCCTTCAATGATGATCATAAGTATGTCAAAAATATATAAACTAATCATTACGCAGAACATCCTTGAATTTGCACCAGTTCCCATAGATGCGGATAAATAGATAGATGCACCAGTTCCCACATATTTCTAGAACCACCAGAATAATAGTAATGGGGAAAGTACGAGTTGCTCTTCTACTGGTATCTTAGGATATAATCCCAGCAGCGTTGGGCTCTGCTACTCGATAGCCTTAATAATATAATCACTGAAGTATTAAGAGATGGATATAATGGGTTTGATGAATCAGAAATGAAAGAGTATAATAAAGGCGAGTGTAGTCGTTAGCGAATTTTACATTTAAAATAGAATTGGCCAAAAAACATTAATGCACTGTATATTTGACTGTATATCATTTTACAATATATCTTGGTTTGAAAGTATACAGAAAGAAAAGAGAATAAAGAAGCTAGAGATCCAGGCATAAAATTATAAAAGCTGCTACAGTCCACTATTACTTATTGAAAAAAATCCCTGGAGCCGCTACAGTCCACTATAACTTATTGAAAAAATCCCTGAAGGATGTTTCAAGGGATTTCAACACAGAGAAATGACCAAAATCTATGACATCCATTTCATAGCCAAAAACAGTTTCAATACTATGCAATTCAAGCGAACACTATACTGTTACACACGGCTTTTCGATTAAGCTGTAGCGACCCATATATACTTAAATGCTTAGATGGTACCATAAGTTGCTTCACCCTTTTTTTCATCTATTTCTTTTTTTCAAATTTCGCATTGAGAAACGCTTTTTACGGCCACGAGCTTTCTTCCCACCTCTTGATCGGATGGCTCTATCTACATCTTGAACATCCGGCTCTGATTCATCTTCGATCTCTATTATCTCTCCATTACCTTTTTGTACATCTTCTTCTATCTCTATTGCCTGCACTTCATTAGCTTTTTGTACAGCTTCTTCTATCTCTATGGCCTGCACTTCATTAGCTTTTTGTGCATCTTCTTCTATCTCTATTGCCTGCACTTCATTAGCTTTTTGTACACCTTCTTCTATCTCTATTGCCTGCACTTCTTTTGCTCTTTTGGCTTCATCAGAACAATTTATAAAACAAGGGTTTGCACTAGATTCGTCGTCCATGCTGTCCGAAGTTAGGTTTCTCTTCTTTGTAGAGCAACCTCGGAATACCTCAGGATTGCTGGATTTCAGAGTTTCTTCATCACTCAAAACCCTTATTACTTGCCCGATGTTTAGGTTTTTCTCCTGCATAACATAGATCGATATTTACAATACAAAATTGTGAAACCAGTCGTCTCCAGCAAATTCAAACGCATTTCTAAAGAACCATAACATGAAAACCTAAAGAGATCAAGAAAACCTAAAGATATGACGAAGCAAAACCTAAAAAGATCAAGAAAACCTAATGATATGACGAAGCAAAACCTAAAAAGATCAAGAAAACCTAATGATATCAAGCTAAATTAATGAAGCAAAACCTAACTAGATCAAGAAAACCTAAAGATATAATGAAGCACAACCTAAAGAGGTCAAGAAAACCTAATGATATCAAGCTAAATTAATGAAGCGAAACCTAACGAGATCAAGAAAACCTAAAGATATCAAGCAAAATTGAAGAATCAAACCTGAGGCACTGAAGTCCAATTTCCTCCTCCTAGCCACTCTTGAGCAGGACGTAAGTACGACAGATGATACGCTGTTAAGATTTTCGTATGAGGGAAAGAAACCAACCAGAGGTCGTGACCCTCCCATAAAATCTGCCTTACTATGAAGCCAGGCCACCAGGAATCTTTCTCTCTAGCTTCTACGGCTATTCCATCTAAGCAATTGGAAGAGAACTCCCTGTGTGGAGGAATGGGTCTTACATCACTTAGAAGGACCTCCACTAATGGTTTCCCATCGTTTCTTATAAGCTTCTTAACATTTTTCAATGATTTTTTATTACTCTTAACCTTTGTCATTGACTTTTCATTACTCTTTAAGGACTTGTTTAATTTTACTATACTAACATCTCCTTGAATGCTTTTAACTATTCCTTCAATCCAAGCACCTTTGTATCCTTCCTCATTGCAACGTACCTCTACTTTCATTCCTTCCTTCACTGCCATTTCCTTATTGCCAGGCACCTCTACTTGCACTCTTTCCTCCACTGCCATTTCCTCATTGCAATGTATCTCTACTTGCATTCCTTCTTCCACTGCCATTTATGTCAATTTTTAATATTTTTATTTCTTTACAGCTATTTTATTGTCAACAAAGGGATTTCAACAAAGAGAAAAATAACTCAGATCTATATAATCCATACTATCCCTCTCAAAACCAAGACTAAGAAAAATGACCGAGGTCTGTAAAATCTATGCTATCCCTCTCAAAGCCAAGACTGTTTAGGCTATTCGAACAAACATTACTAACTGTTATGCATTGCTTTTCGCTTAACCTGTAGCCACCTATATATACTTAAATGCTTAGCTGGCTTCTTACACCCCGATTCGAGCAAACATTATTAACGGTTATACATTGCGTTTAGCTTATATATACTTAAATATAAGCTTTCTTCAAACTTCTTAGTGGCATGGATTTATATACATCTTGAACTACCAGGTTGAGTTCATCTTCTACCTTTATTATCTCTTCATTAACTTTTTATACATAATTTTCTATGTGTATTCTATGAATTTCTTTGGCTTCTTTGTCTCCATCACAACAATGTCGGTATTTTTTAGTTGTTCAAAAATGACATGCTAATAATAAAGACATGGTTTGTATTAGATTAGTCACCAACAATTTTGTTGATTCCATGTTGTTCTTAGTTAGGATTTTCTTCTTTGTAGAGTAACTTTTAGATACTTTTGGTTGGTTGTGTTGAAATTATAAATCCATCTGCAAAGTCTACGCAGAGGACAGTCGCTTTGAAGAATTTTTGCAATGGCCGCTTTCCATTTTTCGTCTCCAGGCTTTCTGTACTCTGGCCGCTTGCTAAAATCGTTGAACAGTCTCTGTATTTTGAAAATAGAGTCTTAAACCAAAAACAGAGCATTTGATTGAACGCTGGAAGGTTTTTGGTTTGAACGATTTGGGCCACGGGAGCAGTTGTCCCACTTCCACTGCAGAAAACACATGGTCCCAAAGTTTTGGAGCCAATGCGCAATGCCAAAATCCGGACCTGAACTTTCATTAAGCCGCAGTTTATAGAGTTTTCGGGTTTTATTTTGGGCCCATACACAAAGCCTGATTTCAGACCTGAAACAATTATACACCACGCCCTAAAGAATTTTCGGGTTACAAAACCCGGTTACGTCAGCAACCCTTTTGCGGACTTGATGAGCGTTTATAGGCACGATTTGATAATCCATTACGCGTCCAAATGATGATGTCACGCGACTCATTTTGTAACACGAATTTGTTTATTGCAATCAAGTTTAAAGTCGTTGAAGTTCGGGTGTATTGTTTTGTTAAGGTTTCACGTTATATTGTTTTTGTTTATGGAATGGATGAAATGTTATGTCAAACATTGGATATGTTAAGTTTTAACATATATCAATACATATACATACGCCTTTGTAATTGTGGGCCCGAGAGGCTTTTAAAATAGGTCTATTTCATTTATAGTTTTGTTTTAAAAATTATTTTTGTTATGTTGGTATATATGCACTACGCTATATGAAAAAGAGTAAGTAAATGTAATTAACATACACAACAGTGTACTGTTAAAAAGACAGACAGAGTCTATTGCAAAGACAGAGTGTGAAAGCCCGAAGGCTATTGTTGGAGAAAGATAGAGTGCATTTTGTATGTGAGACAGAGAGAGTATTTTTGGCACTGCGTCTTATAGAAGTCCTGTGTGTAATTCATCAATAGAGGAAGATTTTGTAATAGTTTCGTTTTAATGAAATAGAATTACAGTTTGTGCAAACTCTGTATCTCAGAAGCAAATTTTGTTTTTAATTTCTTTGTGTTAGAAGGAAAGTATTATTCTCTCTATATTGTTCTGAAATTCTCAGAAATTCCAACATGGTATCGGAGCTAGTCCAGGCTCTTTGAAGGTGTCAAAGAAGCTGAAGGAAGGATTTTTATTGCAGCAGCTTCTCCAGCAGAGTGAAGTCTCAGTCAAAAAAATCTAAGGTATTCTCAAAACAGATTTTTGTGTTATTGTTTGAAGACAGTCAGTTTATTTTATAAATTCACAATCAAGTATTTGAAGCATAGTTCAGAGTGTTAGGCATGGCAGGAGCTAGCACAAGCATGAGTATTGGTAATGCTCATCTCCCACAATTTAATGGGAAAAACTATGATTATTGGGCAATCACCATGAGAGCACTGTTTGCCTCTGAAGACTTATGGGAACTTATTGAGGATGGTTTTGAAGAGCCAGCAGATGAAAATGAGTTTAATACCTTAACTTAGGTAGATAAGGATTTGTTGAAGAGAAATAAGAAGAAGGACTCTAAAGCCCTCTTCTATTTGTATCAAGCAGTACATGAGAGTGTTTTTCCAAGGATAGCAGCAGCTAGGAGATCCAAAGAAGCATGGGAAACTCTCAGGACAACCTATCAAAGCATGGAGAAAGTGAAGACAACAAAAGTACAACTGATGAGGATATATTTTGAGACTCTCTGCATGAAGGAGTCTGATAACATAGACTCATTCTTCACACATGTGATTGGAATGGTCACATAGATAAGGTCTCATGGAGAGACACTTGGAGAAAGAAGGATTGTGGAGAAATTTTTGAGGAGCTTACCCTCAAGGTTTGATGTTATAGTCACCACCATAGAAGAGACAAAGGATCTCTCAAACTTTTCAGTTGATGAGCTTCATGCATCAATGATGACACATGAACAGAGGTTGGGTAGAAATGAAAACTCATCTTTGGAGCATGCCTTCAAGACCCAAATGTCCTTTGGAAGAGGAATAGATTAAGGCAGAGGAAACAAGAGAGGAATAGGCAGAAGCCAAAACAGAGGAGGAAAAAACAATCTAGTAAATGCTCAAGGAAGGGGCAGCAATCAAAATTAGAACCAAGGCCAAAACAATAGCCAGCAAAGTGGAAAACAACATGTTCATGGACAAAGGTATGATAAATCCAATGTCCAGTGTCATTATTGTAAAAAATATGGGCATTATGAAAATGAATGTAGGAAGAAGAAGAATGATATGGGTAATAGACCCAGTGCAAATTTCACTAGAGAAAATATCAGCCAAGATACATTGCTTTTAGCATGTAATATGGCTGAGGAAAAGAGTGAAGATTTTTGGTTTCTAGATTCAGGTTGTAGTAACCATATGACAGGAAACACAGCCATGTTTTCCATGTTAGATGATAATGTGAAGTCACAAGTCACATTAGGGATAGATAGTAAAGTTTCTGTTATGGGAAAAGAATATGTAGGTGTCTTAACAAGGAAAGGAGAAAAGAAATCCATATCAGATGTTTACTATGTGCCTGGAATGAAATGTAACCTCTTAAGTATTGAATAGCTTGTTCAAAAGGGGTACAATGTTTTCTTTGAAGATGATTTATGCACCATCATGGATAAACCACCAAGCAAACAATGTATTGCTGAAGTGAAGATGACAAGGAACAGAATGTTCCCTCTTAGGATGAGGGAAAATTTGAAGAATGGAGAAGAAATAACAACAGTGACATAAGAGGCTTTCCAAAGAGAAGAAAAATATGAGAATTGGTTATGGCACTTGAGATTTGGACATCTCAACTTTAGAGGTCTTAACTTGTTGCACAGAAAAGGAATGGTAAGAGGATTGCCATTGATTGAGAAACCAGACAACCTTTTGAAGGTTGTATCTTGGTTAAACAACACAGAGAAAGTTTTCCATTTGGGAAAAGCATAAGGGCAAAAGCACCCCTAGAAATTTTCCACTCAGATTTATGTGGACCAATGCAAACACCATCACTTGCAAGCAGCCACTATATGTTAACTTTTATTGGTGATTTTACAAGAAAAACTTGGGTTTATTTTTTGAAAAATAAAAGTGAAGTGTTTGAAAGATTCTGCAATTTTAAAGCACTTGCGGAGAACCAAAGTGGGCAGCATATCAAAGTCCTAAGAACTGAAAGAGGAGGTGAATATATCTCTAAGAAATTTCTGCGTTTTTGCAGAGAAAGTGGGATTCATAAGCAATTTACAGCAAGGTAAACTCTGCAGCAAAATGGAGTTGCCGAAAGGAAAAATAGGACAATCATGGATATGGTAGGAAGTATGCTAAAGGCAAAACATTTGCCAAATGATTATTGGGATGAAGTTGTACATTGTGCAGCGTATATCTTGAATAGATGCCCAACAGAAGAAGTCATGAACAGAGTTCCGGAAGAGGCATGGAGTGGCACAAAACAAGGAGTCACCCACATGACATTTTTTGGTTGTGTGGCTTATGCACACATTCCAGATCAGCTAAGGAAGAAGTTGGATAGCAAGGGGGAGAAATGTATTTTTATTGGATACAGTGAGGAGTCCAAAGCTTATAGGTTGTATAACCCATCCACCAAGAAGTTTATTGTGAGCATATATGTTCAGTTTATTGAAGAGGAAGCTTGGGATGGAAGCATTGAGAAAACAATGAATGTTAAAAAATATTTGTCTCATGATGAAGATGATGAAGAGATGGCTGAAATACATCCCTCAATAGCAGCACCAACACAAGGAAAACAAGGGAAACCCTTGAGGAGAAATGAGAGTGCTTCTCCAAGCACACCACAAGGAGGAGATTCGAGTGCTACTTCAAGCACATGTACACCAAATGAAAGAGGAAAAAAATTCATAAATTTAAATGACATTTATGAGCAAGAGGTAGCAAATGAAGGTATGAACTCTTTATTTGCTTTGTATTGTCATGTTGATGATCCTATTAATTTTGAAGAAGTGAAATGGATAGAAGCTATGGATGAAGAGATTAATGCCATAGAAAGAAACAAGACATGGGATTTAGTTGAACTCCCAAAAGGTAAAGAAGTAATTGGAGTTAAAGGGGTCTACAAGACCAAAAGTAATGCTGAAGGAAAAATTGAAAGAAACAAGGCCAGACTTGTTGTCAAAGGGTATAAGCAGCAGCATGGGAGAGACCATGAGGAAAATTTCGCACCGGTTGCAAGAATGGAAACCGTGAGAGTAGTGTTGTCCATAACAGCACAAAACAAGTGTAAAGTTTACCAAATGGACGTGAAATCAACATTCCTAAACAGAGTGTTAATGGAAGAGGTTTATATTGAACAAACTCTAGGCTATGAAAAGAAAGGCCAAGAACACAAAGTGTGCAGATTGAAGAAAGCTCTTTATGGGCTAAAACAAGCACCAGGAGCATGATACAGTAGGATAGATTCCTATCTATTGGAAAATAGGTTTGAAAAATGTGAGGGAGAACCCACCTTATACATCAAGGAGAAAGATGGTAAGATGCTCATTGTTGTGTTATATGTTGATGATGTGATTTTTACAGGTAATGATGATTACCTTATTTAAAATTTTAAAATAGTCATGAAAGATGAATTTGAAATGACTAACATGGGCTTGCTGAAATAATTCTTAGGAATAGAAGTAAAGCAAAATGAAAATAAAATTTTTATTTCTCAAGAAAAGTATGTTAATGAAGTTTTGGAGAGATTTAACATGTAGGATTGCAAGGCAACAATAACACCCACCGTAATGGGATTAAAACTCAGCAAAGAGGACAACAACAAGGATTTTGATCCTAGTTTGTACAAGAGCATAGTTCACAGCCTCATGTATTTGACTGCAACTAGGCTTGATATAATGCATGCTATTAGTTTGATTTCTAGATTCATGGAGAGGCCAAAAGAAGCACATTGGCAGGCAGAAAAAATAATTTTGAGGTATGTTAAAGGAACTAAAAGGTATGGTATTTTGTACACTACTTCAAAAAGTTCAGAATTAATTGGATACATTGATAGTGATTAGGGTGGAAGTGTAGATGACCGGAAAAGTACTTATGGTTATTTTTTTCACATGGGTTCAAGAGCCATTTCATGGGCTTCTAAGAAATAGCCTATTGTAATATTATCTACAGTAGAGGCAGAGTATGTGGCAGCTACAGCAGCAGCGTGTCAAGCAGTGTGGATGAGGAAAATGTTGAGAAGTTTATGCCAAGAGTAAGCAAAAGGCACAGTGATTTATTGTGACAATAGCTCAGCTATTGCATTATCAAAGAATTTTGTGTTTTATAAAAGAAATAAACACATTGATACCAAGTTTCAGTACATCAAGGAATTGGTGAACAATGGAGAAATTGTTTTAGAACATTGTAGGACTCAGGAACAGTTTGCAGACATTCTGACCAAGCCATTGGGGCAGAAGAGTTTCAAATATTTGAGAAAATGTTTGGGTATGACTGATAACCCAGCAACTGAATTTAAGGGGGAGTTTTGAAATTATCAATCCATCTGCAAAGTCTGTGTAGAGGACTCACAGCCGCTTGTTATCTTTTTTTGAAGAATTTCTGCAATGGCCTCTTTCCACTTTTCGTCTCCAGGCTTTCTGTACTCTCGCCACTTGCTAAAATCGTTGAACAGTCTCTATATTTTGAAAATAGAGTCTTAAACCAAAAACAGAGCATTTGATTGAACGTGGGAAGGTTTTTGGTTTGAACTATTTGGGCCACGGGAGCAGTGGTCCCACCTCCAGCGTAGAAGAGACGTGGTGAAATGGTATTCGCTCACAAAGTTTTGGAGCCGGTTCACAATGCCAAAATCCGGACCCAAACTTTCATTAAGCCACATTTTATAGATTTTTTTGGTTTTATTTTGGGCCCGTAGCCAAAGCCCGATTTCGGACCCAAAACAGTTATACACCACGCCCTAAAGAATTTTCGGGTTACAAAACCTGCTTACGTTAGCAACCCTTTTGCGGACCCGATGAGCGCTTATAGGCGCGATTTGATAATCCATCACGCGTCCAAATGATGATGTCACGCGACTCATTTTTTAACGTGAATTTCTTTATTGCAATCGGGTTTAAAGTCATTGAATACCGGGTGTATTTTTTTGTTAAGGTTTCACGTTATATTGTTTTTGTTTATCGCGCAAATGAAATGTTATGTCAAACATTAGATATGTTAAGTTTTAACATATATCAATACATGTACATGCGCCTTTGTAATTGTGGGCCCGAGAGGCTTTTAAAATAGGTTTATTTCATTTATAGTTTTGTTTTAAAAATTATTTTTGTTATGTTGGTATATATGCACTACGCTATATGAAAAAGACTAAGTAAATGTAATTAATATACACAGTAGTGTATTGTTAAAAAGACAGACAAAGTCTATTGCAAAGACAGAGTGTGAAAGCCCGAAGGTTGTTGTTGGAGAAAGATAGAATGAATTTTGTATGTGAGACAGAGAGAGTCTTTGTGGCATTGCGTCTTGTAGCATTCCTATGTGTAATCCCTCAACAGAGGAAGATTTTTTAACAATTTCTTTTTAATGAAATAGAATTACAGTTTTTGCAAAATTTATCTCTCAGAAGCAAATTTTGTTTATAATTTCTCTGTGTTAGAAGGAGAGTATCATTCTCTCTATATTGTTCTGGAATTCTAAAAAATTCCAATAGGTTGTGTAATTTCAAAAAAAATTAGGCACTAAATTTTTCAGAAAAATTGAAAGGATAACCAATTTTTCCAATATAACCAGTTTTTCCAATATAATACTTGTCCCAAGAACAAGGAATCTAGTAGAATTTTGGTTAGGATGAGATTTGTCTTTAGTATACTTAAATATTTTCTTGAGTTTTGAGATGTTTGAAAACTATTTTAATATTCTTTTTGGCTAAAATCTTGGAGATGTGATCAATGGTTCGTTTCATATAAGGAGAAACTATCCCAATGGGTTGAGAAGAATTAGAGTCCTAAGATTTTGATTTATAAATGGATCCACATGCTTTATTATTTATGACAAGAGGAGTAACTATTAGCTTTAAAAGCTTGGAATAAATGAGATTTTCCTTTAGAAATGAATTGAGAATCATATATTTTTAAGGCTTTGGAAATAAGAGTTTTTAAGACAAATAAGTTAACTCTTTAAGACAAATTTTAAAGGGACAAATAGTTTTTCCAATGTAATACTTGTCCCAAGAATAAGGAATCTAGTAGTAGACTTGTGGTTAGGATCAAGCTTGAGTTTTGAGAGGCTTGAAAACTGTTTTAATATTATTTTTGGCTAAAACCATGGAAATGAGATAAGTGGTACCTTTTATATAAGAATAAACCATCCCAATGGGTTGAGAAGAATTATAGTCCTAAAATTTAGAATTATAGATAGATTGAAATGTTTTATTGATTTGAGAAGAGGAGTAATTATTAGCTTTAAAAGCTTGGAGTAGATGGGATTTTTCTTTAGAAATGAATTGAGGGGCATATATTTTTAAGGCTTTGGAACTAAGAGTTTTTAAGACAACTCATTTGCTCTTAAGACAACCAAGTTAAGAGATTCTCTTCTCTGTAGAATTAGTTTCTCAAAACCCCTTCCCCCTTCCCCCGCCCCCCCTCTTCCATATAGCTCAAGAGATTTATCAAGATTGTGGTCTAATTATTCTAATCTCTAAGCCCCCAAACCTAATCTTTAAAATTAGAATTTGAGGCCTTAAACAATCTTAATATTAATTCCAACATTCTTATCCTCAAAGTTGAAAAAGGTAATGTTTTAGTTATTATGAACACTTTGGATTGTGAATATTTTTTTTTTTTTTTTGATTTTATTTCTTCCTCATCTTATAATATTCTTCCCAAAAACCCCATTAAATCTATCACTCAAAGTGTCACCCAAGCCATTAAATACTCCTCCATTAACCCAACCATTCAACATTTCCTTATCAATCACACCCCCCAAACCCCAAAAATTTATGGTCAACCTAATATTCACAAGCTATTTTTCCCCATAAACCCATTGTGAGTGCCATTGGGACCCTACCCATGCCCTTGGAAAATATCTAGCCAAAAATCTATAGCATTGTAGGGTCCACCAACTTGGTAAGACTAAAGACCTCCATATCTATGACCAAGACATCTTAGTCAGCTTTGATGTTGTTTCCATTTTTACTAAAATGTGATATGAGGCCATTAACCTTATATCTTATCTTGTTGACTTTGAAACCCTCAATATAATTCAACTATGCCTCTCTTTCACTTTATTTTCTTTCAAAGGCACCATTTATAAACAAACCAAGGCACAACAATGAGTTATTCCCTTTCTCCCATTATAGCTAACATTTATATGGAGCAATTTGAGTGGCTAGCCCTAAACTCTTGGCACCAAAAGGAAAAAAGTTGGTATGGTTTGTGGATGACACTTTTGATTTCTCACAACATGTCCTCCCTCCTCTTCATGCAATTCTAGCCCACCTCAATATTATCTCTCACTACATTCAATTCACCATGGAGATTGAATCTCGCAATTCCATTCCCTTCCTAGATGTCCTTGTTTCCCCTCTACCTAATAGATCCCTAACCCATCAAGTATTTATAAAAAAGACATACCCTTGGATATCTTCATTACCTATCCCACCATCACCCTTCCCAAGTGTGTTAAAAATTCTTATTTCCCAAGCCTTGAAAATCTATGAGTGTAAATTCCTTTCTAAAGAAAAAGGCCATACATTCCAACCTTTCAAAGCTAATGGTTACTCATATCAAACCAATAACACATTTTAATCCATTCATACTTCTAAATCTTAAGATTCTAATTCATATCCACTGGTATTGTTTATTTTCTGATTTACAAGACACCACTCATCTCATTTCCAAAATTTTAACCAAAAGGAATATTAAAATAATTTTCAAACCTCTCAAAAATCTCCATCAAATATTTAGATCTACTAAAGAAGAATACATCTTATTGGATTTTATAGGATTCTACCACATTCCTTGTTCTAGCTACAAGTTTTAGATGTCTACCACATTCCCTGTACTTTCTACAAGTTTTAGATTGGACAAAAGGGTAGTCTCTTCAAAATATTTCTTAAGGAACACATTGTTGATAAGGACCACCATCAATTGTATTTGTACAAGTCCACTATTGTTGAACACTCTTATAAATCTAAACATTTCATTTGCATTAATAAAGTTAAAATATTTGGTTATGTTCCATTCTATAATTCTAGGATCATCTTGGAAGCTCTTGAAATTGAGAAGAACCCAGCCAACTTCAATAGAGAAAATGGCTATAACCTAAGCCAAAATTGTTAGCCATCAAATATCTCATTAGATATTTCTATATCCTTTCTCATGTACTTGCTTAATTTATTTGCAATTATATCTCTTTTTATTCCCCTCCTATATAGATTAATATTTTTTCAATCTCTTTTTTTATTGAGCTAAGAGGCTCTCTAGATCCCAATACATGGGGCATGTTGTCACATAAGTATATATATATATATATGTTGTGCCTAAAGTTACTTAAAAAAAATTAATAACATTACTTTAAAAATAAATTTGAGCCATAAATAAAATACTTCAACTTTCACTATTATTTTAAAAAATGAGATAAAGTAATTGAAATAAAAAATAAAAAATTAATGTAATTCATGACTTTAGTAAGCTAGAAATATGTGAAGTAACATAATGTAAACACTTTAACTGTGCTAAAATCAAATAAAAATAACAAAACAAAAATAACACTATAAAAATAAAATAAAAATGAACCATGGTATTAACCCATGGTTTGAAGAATTAATAGTATTGACCATGGTACTCAGTGGAATATAACCTATTTAAGGGAGAAATTAAACTAACCTACATCTATATTAGTTTGATTTTATATTTAGAAACATAATTAGCTATAAAAAATGATGATGTTGGATCCATGTATGTTATAATATTACAGTTTACCCAATATTTTCCTTCAACAAGTCCACTTCTTATTTAAAATTTTCTTTATATTTGAAGTTTGAAGGAAAACAAACTCAACTATAAAATTAGGAGGGGTGAAGGGGAATATTGAGTAAAATGTAGTATTTAGGGCTCATCTGGCCACTTTTTATTGGGTAACATATCATATTGAATATTAGATTTTATCTAAGATTTTCCCTTTTACTTTTTATTAAAAAAAATCTTTATATTTTAAGTTCATAAGTAAACTTAAATCTTATGTAAATTTTTTATCATATTATGATAGATATATTGTAGTCTTTAACATTTTGACTCATAAAAAAAATAAAAACAAGGTATTAATACTCATATTTATAATAATAATTATAATTAATAATTAAACTCTAGGTCCATATAATATATCAAGATCCATATGATATATCAAGCACTAAGATAAATTATATTTCTTGAGATAGAAATCTCTCTTAAAATGAAAAGAAATTCCATCCCATTCATGGTAAATCTAGAATTAACATGAATCTATAATAATATATATATTTCTAATTTCAAAAATAAAAATAAACAAATAAATAATTTTAATCATAAATTATCCATTCCTATCATATGCTTCTTCATTTCTATATTAATTAATTTATTCACTCCGCTTTTTTTTAACTTTTATTCATTTGTGTTTCTTAAGACTATTACTTTTACTTTTAAATTTTAATTAAAATTTTCCAATTGAATTAATTTTTATATTGTAATTCATTCATTATTATATTTCCTTTGGTTTTCTACAAAGACTATGGGTTATTTTTTTATTTATTAAATTTTGACCAATTTTTCTATATTAATTTTTCTCCTTTATTTTAAGTTAATTAAATAGTTGGCCATTGATCTAAATTTTCTATTCAATTTTAAATATTGTTAATTTTTATCCAACCTTCTAAAATTTTAAAATTTAATTTTAACTAAATGGTGGACCATTGGTCTAAATTTTCTATACAATTTTAAATATTGTTTGATTTTTATTAATCTTCTTAAATTTTAAAATTATAATTAAAAAATTGACTATTGATCTAAATTTTATATTCAATTTTAAATATTGTTTAATTTTTATTCAATCTTCTTAAATTTTTTCTAATTAATTTTAGAAATTTTATTTTAAATTTTTTTAATGGTTCCTTATACATATTGGAATTAGTGCCATTTAGAAACTTTTTTGATATATTAAGCTTTACATTGATATTATCTTTCAATGGTTTAGTCTTATATATGTTTTTGGTAATAGAAAGCATTGAAATAATATCAATCCTAATAGTAGTTTTCCCACAATGACCAACACATACACAAACTTTCCAAACTTTATATATGATATTATTTAAGCCAATGGACTTGACAGACTATATAGTAGTTTCAATGTGAGGGTTTCTCATAATTATCAAATAAAGTTTAAACATTTTGACAATTAGTATATATGAACAAATGAATTACCATAAAATTTGAGACCATCTTGATACTCCATCAGAAAATCCAAGTAAGGGTTGGGTGAATGCTTTTAGTAACAAGTCTTTTGGTCAAAAATTTAAAGTGGTTGGGTTTGTGTACGTTGACTCTAGGGTTGACTCTAGGGCAGGGCTTCCTTGGCCCTTATGAGTAGAATTTCTCGAGGTAAAGGCCGTTGATTAGGTTGTTGAGGCACGCCCCATTTGGTTTCATCAAGATGTATGGCCCCTTGAGTAGGAAATTTTTTATGATATAGGGTCCTTTCCACAAGGTTTCGAACTTTCCTAGCCTTAGGGATTCTTTTGTGACATCATAGCGGAGGACTAGCTCAACTAGCTTTCCCTCGGTGAATGAGCAAGGGTCGATGTGGTGGTCAAATGATGATTTTACCCTTTTCTTGTGGACCTTGTGTTTCAGGGATGATGCAAGCTGAACCTGCAATACCCAGAATCACACTCTTCTCATCCAAAAAAATGAATACATCAAAACTGTCCAAATAAAATCTTTGATTGCTGGCAATTTCATACACTATCTTGTGGAAGCTTATAATTAAATCTTCAAAACTCATGATTCAACATACATTGAAATCATATTTCAACTTCAATTAAATTGTAACCGCGCCACCATTATGCAATAATAACATGCAATTCGCTTTAAACTTACCACACATCCCTTTCATTTCCCTGTCGCACACTGATTCATACTTCCCATCCATTTGACACCATTTAACAACTTATACCCGTTTCAAATTCATTACAACAATTTTGAATCTAATCGATCTGATCCCTAAATTAACTTGCAAATAGTCGACCCTTAAACTTTATTCATAAATCGTGTTGAACGCACTTACCAACAGAATCTTATGAAGATTCTTATGCTCAGATCCGGTAGATCGAACAAACCAAACACACTTGCAATCAAAATCTCTGTATGGCTTCAATTGCAAAGTATTCTCCACTACGCAAATGTAATATCATTCCACAATTCCTATATGATATTATCGAAATCGCCGATCGCAATTCCTTTTAATGCCACAATTTCCACACCTTAATTCACCATCTCCATCGATTTTAACTCTGGAAAATAATGATCGAACAGAATTTTAATTGCCCCTGTCAAAGACATCAATTCACAAACCCAAATCACCTGATCCAATGATTTGGATGGATCTCCCTTCCACTGTTAAAAAACGCTCCAAACTCTGGTTGATCTGACAATTAAAACACTTCGCAAATCGAATAATTCGATATGCTATTAAATTGACATTCAACTGCTCTGACGCGATGTCATTACCCTTGTGTGATTCTACTGCACTCCAACACGATGTCATTACCCTTGCGCAATTAAACTGCACTGTGAATTCAATCTGCCCGATATAATAACAATCGGTGGTCTTTTGAATCACTACTACAAACATTACAGTGTTTTGACACTTCTATCATTTCGATGCGATACCCCTCAACCCAATGCACAATCTCAACAATTGAATGCCGCAATAATGGTTTGTAGATCCGTTCTGACTTATCAGAGATTGGAATTCGCACTTACAAGTGTGCTTTCACCTTTTAACTTCTCGCTTTTTTGACCTGATGCAATGTATTGACCACGGACCCGAATTCACATCGCCGATGTGAAATTTCTGGAACCGCATCAATTTAAAACTGATTTGTAATCTCCGCCTCCATTTTTATCGCAATATTATGGGATATGCAATTCTTCCGCTCCGATGAAAATTTTGCAGACCCGATACAGCTAACACAGTATATTTTCCTTTGATGATTACCGACTTACACAACGCCGATACAGACTTTCTGAATCGATTCAATTCAAAACTGAATTTAATTCAACTCCGTTCCGATAAGAATTTCCTTCAGAATTCCTATGTTAATGTTTTTTTTTTTCGAACTCACCAAATTCAACAGCGCTGAGATTGAAATAAAACACAGAATTTACAATAGAAATACAATCGAAACCCACATCAACCAAATTCTCTGTATACACAATGTTTAAATCAACAATCTTTTCATTCGATTGTACATATCACAGTCATAATTAGAAAAACGAAAACAATGATCACTTTTGGCTCTTTTCTTCAATAAAAAACTACTGTTTCACACAAAACCAAATCCTCCTACCATTCTGAGCTTTCGCTCTACAAAATCACACCCTATGCAGTCTCTCTTCTACGAAGAAATATCTTCATTTATTACAATTTCCTCTCATTAATTCCACTAACAAATCGATAACATCATCTTCTATTTTTAAAAATCCTAACAAATAAAATCTCCTATCTATTAGCACTCACACACACCTGTTATAACAAATCTTATCAATAAGATAGTCACGCTTATTACAATAATAACTAATTATTTGTGAAATCGACCTCCTCAATAAACTGGATTTGAACACACAGTAATGAAATTCACCCTGTCAAGCCACAACATGTGCACAATTTTCCACATTGTTGGCCAGTTCCGATGCTCCTGCATCAGACTCCCAAAGTTTAAATTAACCATGATCTCCTAATCATGCACTTCATGTCTGTGTCCTCCTGGATCCCATACTTGGTTTGATAGTCTGTCCTTGGTTACCGCTGTTGTTGTTTGTCCCTCAAGTCTCCATTCTTTATGTTGTAATGCCTTACTATCTGCTGCTGTCCCTTTCACATATTTTGCTGTTGTTTTGCTCACTTTAATTTTCAATTTTACATTCCCTTCACCTGTATCATTTCTTCCAGCCAATCTTCCTTTCTTCTTCTGTCTTGCATTTGTTTTACTGGAATGTTGTAGTATGAGTTTCCACAACCCATCCAATTCTTTGTCCATTTCACTTCTCATGTGTTGAATACTATTCTCTTGTAACTGATGGTGTTTTTGAATTAGAACAACATAATCTCTGTGCCAATATCCTTCCATATACATTTCTGAAATGTAAAAATGCCTTTTCCCAGGTTCTTCTTCTGGTTTTTTCATTCACGACTTCATCATTTCTTGCTTCAAATTCCAGCATACCTTCCATTAATCTGATCTGTTCTTCTTGGTTCAGATTGACTTCACATTGCCCTGTTCCTGCATGTAAATATTCATCAAAATTAATCAACTCAATAGACACAATTGCTTTACCTGGCTTCCTTATCAAAAGATTCGAATTATACCACAAATTTTCCATCTCATCTGGAAGTTCTTTCAAAAGTTCTGCACAATCTTTACTAACTGTATTGTCCACAATTTCTGTCTTTAATCCTTCTTTACTCTGCATATGACTATGAGTAGTCATCTCTTCATCTGTTAATACAACAGTCTTCAATAACTATTTTTCTTTCCTCAAGTCGATATGACCTGCAAACACAAAACAACCTTCAGTTTTCAAAATACAATACCTTCCATTTCCTTTTGATGCTTCAAGAATCAATCCTCCATCATAGATCCTTTGGATTTCAGCGGATCCTTCTTGTGGTGACTTCAAATCAATATGAATTTGTTCAAGTTTCCTGAATTCGTTCATCAGTTTGCCATTCAACCTCTATTGCAATAGCTTCCACTTCACCCTTTTCTTCAATCTCCATCTGTATCTTCGGTCTTCACTTATCTTTCTTTGTACAGCTAGACCAATTTCTGGTTCTTCATTCTGCTGCCAGCTTCTATACTTCTGCAATTTGATACCTTCCTCAAATTCACTCTCATGTAGCTGATCATTCCTTCCAAATTTCTGATTACTTCCATCTTGCTGAGTTAATATTTCTATCTCCTTCATGCCTTTGAGGACATAACTCCCTTGTTGCTCCTGATCTTTCATCTCACCTTCAAATAATCGCTGCTCAATTTCTCTAATTTCAGCATCATATTTATTAATGCTGTCTTCTACACCTTTTCCTCCAGCAGGTTCTGTAAGCTTTATTTCTCCTTTGGGTTCCTCGAGTAATCTTTCTAAGAATTCTATCTCCTTGTGAAATCTCTCCAGCAGATCATCACAATTTTCATTCTTAGCTTCATTCTTTTCTTGGTAATCCTCCTGAGTTGACCTGTTTTCCAAATTATCATATTGCAAGCATCTTTCATCAATTCCATTAAAAAAATTCATTGGTTTACCTTCTTGTAGTCCCACCACAGAATTATCATTAGACTTCTGGCCTATATCAACCTCATCTGACTGTTTCACACCAAACAGGATTTCATCTATGAACTCCTTCTGTTTCAATAGATCAACGCCTTCTTCATCTAAAAGGGATTCTCCATCATACTTTACCTCAAGAGCTTCATTCCTAGTTGTGACAATTTTAACCAACTTTCCATCATCCTCTGCATATCCTGCAAACATACACAAACTGTAAGAATCAAAATCACAAGGCTTCATTGCCTCATCTGCTTCCTTGGCCAACATATCTTCGAATTGTTCTGAACTCTGCCAATAGTCCATGAGATCTTCAGCTGACCTCTCATTATCCTCTTCCCCCAACATTTCACCTTGTTCAGGTCTACAAATGGAAACTTCCAATTCTACCTCTTCTTCTTTGAGTTTCTCTGATTCCTCTTGAGCACTCAATATCTGCTCAATCTTTCTCCATTCTTCTACTATCTCTAACTTCATTTGCTGATTTCTCCTTTCTCGTAGCCTTTGCCATTTTACTCTTTTCTTCATGGTCCAAACACTTTTCTGCAGCATCTTCATCAACATTCCAATCTGGAAATCTATCTCAGCTTTCTCTCGATCAAACTCTTCTTGACTCATCCTCATGCCATTTGCTTTGGCATCTTCCCTTCTGCTCTGGCTTCTTTGTGAAGTTCTGCTATGACTATCTGTAGTCATTTTCTGCTCCTCTCTTTCCATGAGCTCCTCGCACCTCTGCAACAAGCCTCTACAACAGTAAGTCCTCCTTACTACAATCTTACCTCACTAAGCTCTCCTCACTCAGTCTTTTGGTAAGCACGATCCCCTATCTGGAATCTTCTCTTGAGCAACACCTTTGCTCCCTCTAGGCTTCTGCAATCTCTCACTCTTTCTTTCGAGAACACTTCAATTGTCCTCTCTGTCCAATCTCTTATTGGATTTTTCAGGTTCACTGCCACTTCTAAGGGCTTTCCCTACTCTTCTTTTAAGAACACATCCGGTTCCTCTCTCACAACTTCTTTGATTTATATTGTTGTAGTCTTCACTCTTTCAACATGCTATTGTTTCCATACCTCTGTAGTTTTAAATCTTCATCAGCAAACATTCTCTTTAATTTCCACAGAGCCAAGCTTTGATACCAAAAATGATGCAAGCTGAACCTGCAATACCCAGAATCGTACTCTTCTCATCCAAAAAAATGAATACATCAAAACTGTCCAAATAAAATCTTTGATTGCTGGCAATTTCATACACTATCTTGTGGAAGCTTATAATTAAATCTTCAAAACTCATGATTCAACATACATTGAAATCATATTTCAACTTCAATTAAATTGTAACCGCGCCACCATTATGCAATAATAACATGCAATTCGCTTTAAACTTACCACACGTCCCTTTCATTTTCCTGTCGCACACTAATTCATACTTCCCATCCATTTGACACCATTTAACAACTTATACCTGTTTCAAATTCATTACAACAATTTTGAATCTAATCGATCCAATCCCTAAATTAACTTGCAAATAGTCGACCCTTAAACTTTATTCATAAATCGTGTTGAAGGCACTTACCAACAGAATCTTATGAAGATTCTTACGCTCAGATCCGGTAGATCGAACAAACCAAACACACTTGCAATCACAATCTTTGTATGGCTTCAATTGCAAAGTATTCTCCACTACGCAAATGTAATATCATTCCACAATTCCTATATGATATTATCGAAATCACTGATCGCAATTCCTTTTAATGCCACAATTGCCACGCCTTAATTCACCATCTCCATCGATTTTAACTCTGGAAAATAATGATCGAACAGAATTTTAATTGCCCCTGTCAAAGACATCAATTCACAAACCCAAATCACCTGATCCAATGATTCGGATCGATCTCCCTTCCACTGTTCAAAAACGCTCCAAACTCTGGTTGATCTGACAATTAAAACACTTCGCAAATCGGATAATTCGATATGCTATTAAACTGACATTCAACTGCTCCGACGCGATGTCATTACTTTATACACTTCATCACATCCACATATGTTGCCCTTGCGTAATTAAATCGCACTCCTCGAATTCAATCGCCCCGATATAATAACAATCGATGCGATACCCCTCAACCCAATGCGCAATCTCAACAATTGAATGCCGCAATAATGGTTTGTAGATCCGTTCCGACTGATCAGAGATTGGAATTCGCACTTACAAGTGTGCTTTCACCTTTTAACTTCTCGCTTTTTCGACCTGATGCAATGTATTGACCACGGACCCGAATTCACATCGCCGATGCGAAATTTCTGGAACTGCATCAATTTAAAACTGATTTGTAATCTCCGCCTCCATTTTTATCACAATATTATGGGATATGCAATTCTTCCGCTCCGATGAAAATTTTTCAGACCCGATACAGCTAACACGATATATTTTCCTTTGATGATTACCGACTTACACAACGCCGATACAGACTTTCTGAATCGATTCAATTCAAAACTGAATTTAATTCAACTCTGTTCCGATAAGAATTTCCTTCAGGATTCCTATGTTAATGCTTTTTTTTTTTCGAACTCACCAAATTCAACAGCGCTGAGATTGAAATAAAACACAGAATTTAAAATAGAAATACAATCGAAACCCACATCAACAAAATTCTCTGTATACACAATGTTTAAATCAACAATCTTTTCATTCGATTGTACATATCACAGTCATAATTAGAAAAACGAAAACAGTGATCGCTTTTGGCTCTTTTCTTCAATAAAAAACTACTGTTTTGAGCTTTCTCTCTACAAAATCACACCCTATCCAGTCTCTCTTCTACGAATAAATCTCTTCATTTATTACAATTTCCTCTCATTAATTCCACTAACAAATCAATAACATCATCTTCTATTTTTAAAAATCCTAACAAATAAAATCTCCTATCTATTAGCACTCACACACACCTGTTATAAAAAATCTTATCAATAAGATATTCACGCTTATTACAATAATAACTAATTATTTGTGAAATCGATCTCCTCAGTAAACTGGATTTGAACACACAATAATGAAATTCACCCTGTCAAGCCACAACATGTGCACAATTTTCCACATTGCTGGCCAGTTCCGATGCTCCTGCATCAAGGGACTATCGTCATCTTTCATTGATGAGCTCTAGTTAGACTAGAAGTTGTTCTAGAGGCTGGGTATCATCGAGGAGTTCGATGGCAGCATGTAAATTTGGGATCTTGCAGGAATCAATGAAAAGCGTAGGGTGCCCTGGTTTTTTACGATGGGAACAGGTTTGGGATTCCATGTCATGTGGGCGGCCCAAGTCCTGGTTCCAAATGATGATACGAATCACATGTGGTGTATTGTGTAGTCAGCGTTTGGTGGGGGGGGAATCTCCGTGATGGGAGCTTGCGTGAATGCAAGGCTAGTTCCCCAGTTAGGATGGTAAATTTCCTATCGGTGGAAATTGTGCCTCATACAGAGGTGCCTAAATGTTTCCATTAGTGGGCATGCCTCTCGCTGGTGATGGCCAGTGAAAATGGTGCATGGTACCACTGTGCCAACTAAGTAGATTATGTGGGAATCAACACTACTCTTCATCCTGGATGTGGATGCTTGGAAAGGATTTGTTGTAGAAGATGAGGTCTTTTGCTTCCATTTCCATATCGTTGGCGTGGGTGTGTCTAACTCTTTTGGGGAGTGTAGAATCAACGTTGTTATTGCCACTCTAAGCTTTGGTAGAAGTTCACATTTAGTTTTATGATGAAAGTGTGAAAAAATCAGGCAATAAGTACGTGTAATTTTCTCTTGGTTAGAGAGAATTCTCTATGGGAGAGACAAGACTGAATGAAAACTTCTTGCAAGGTGCTTCATTTCTTTGCACTGATTGACCTGGTGGCCAATCAGGTCGCATAGTTTGCATGTTATCCTAGGTTGGACCTGGGTCATGCTTGGTTTGTGTGCCGTTCCAGTTTTCCCATTACACCGCTGTGGGTACGGGGTTGATGGCCTCAGGGTGATATAATTTCTATATTGTTTAAGGAGATCATATTATTTCTTCGCTAATGTATGTATCATATCAATTAGAGGACGTACTCATGGGATATAGGTACAAAAATGTTCATAGTGATTTCCCTGACATACTAGGAAAAATAGCCTAGATATGGGGCGCCCACTGTGCTCAATTGGTGGTGTGACGAGGTACCAATGTTACAGCACTTCTAAGTCAAGGCAGGTGGCGACCACATGATTGGGTGTTTTACATAACACACATGTTGGTCTTCACTGAAGAGAGCAGTTGGGGGAAACTAAGGGTTCTCTAATTGGTCGCTTCTCAGTTGACAGAAAGAGGATGGATTTTCTTGACACATCTTCTTGGGTTGTCGAGATGTTCATAGATTCTGAGTCTAATCCATCTTCTCAGGAGAGGCGGCCTATGGTTGAGCGCAAACTAGTTAGCGCTAAGTGGAATCAAGGGATATAGTGGAAATGGTGCACCAAGTGGTTGCCACCACATATCTGACATGAATACTAGGTGTCCATGTCAGTGCGATATACTACATGAACTGGATACCATCACTGGAACATTTCTTGAGCTGGAAAATTGATTATGAAATGATCGCGCTCATCACAGAGCACACAACACTCAATGGGAGGAGGAGGTATGGATGGGAGTCTTTTCGGTGACTGTTGTCGCTCTTGTAGGTAAAGGATGGTGCGAGGTTCATACTCAATGAATCGGTGGAGGGATCCTCTTAATAGGATCGATCGATGGCATGTAAAGCATGCCTATATTGTGGGATTTCTGGGAAACGATGGGTGTAGTGTTCATAATTGCTGTAGATAGCACATGTTTGATTGGTGCACAATGCTTTGCCTTGATTTTTGGTGGCAGGTTCATTTTTATGGGAACATGGTGCTGTGATGTCTATCTCAGAGCTAAGGAGTAGCTTTAATTCATCCATTTCTAGGTAGATGTGTGTAGGGTGCCCTAATACGTCACATATGGCGCAGCTGAGTGATTCCCATTATGTGGTGGGAGTCTCCACCTTCTTTCCTCTTCTCGCTGGTTTCTTAGTCGCAACCATCAGCTTTGCGATGGGAATTTCCTTTGAAGGGATGTTTGCGACAGTCCACTGAATAGTTGGGGCTATTTTAGGATTGATGGGGATTAACCCCGTAGAGGTGATGTGCGCTACTCCCATTGGAGTGGGTGGGACTAGCTACCAAACAGGTATCGTGAATGAAAATTTTAGTAGGACCACCGTGGGCATGACTTGCTGCAATACGGAACTAGCTGGGGGGCAAAGGAAAGGAGTTTTGGAGGTGACGTAGGCTATAGATGCTGTCGTGGCCGAGGAATCAGTGTCATTGCTGCTCGTGTTCGTGTCTTGACTAGCTTCGGTGCTTGATGTGGAAATCATGCACACTGGAGCCCCTGTGACATCAGGTGATGAATCAGGTATAATAGGGGGTGTTATTTGGAATTATGTATTACGGATAAAAAATTATTCCCTAGAAATGTGCTTATCTAGAACAATAGATTAAAGACTTTACAACTACTTTTCGTACCTATGAATAGACACACAGAATGAAACAATAATCTTACTTAGAGACCAAGCGCTTCCAAAGTCTCCTTCTATTGCTTTTGTTATAGCTTCAAATTCCAACCGGCTTTGCAAAATATTTCCTACAAGAATGAACACTAAATAACAAGAGATAGCAATAATACAAATTTCTATTCAATTTATTTAGATAAATCAATAAAGCATAAACAATATACATCAAATAAGAACTCATAATATGGAAAATCAAAGCTTATAAAGATTCATATAGGGAAAAGTAAGTAGTAATATTTATTAATGATAGAAGGGGAGGTTACAACCCAGTGATTGATTTAGTGTCACCATCTCTAGCTGCATCCCAGCCTCATCATAATGCAGATATCTCCAGCAATATGTCACTCAAATCAACTCCTAAATTGAAATTCCACCAGCATTTCTATACTCAAATTATTCCTTAGCAAGCACTAGGATATGTGCTCAATTTATAAAGGAGCCAAAGGTAGTTTTACAATCAATGACTTTCTAATAATAGGCAAGGCATGTTCCCAATCTTGTAGAGATCAAATGGACACATGGATTTGAAGTTTGACACATGTGAACTCTTCTAGAAGGCACTTGCCAAGTGGAGATTCTGGAACAATCAGAATTTCGCTCCCAATGTGAACAACGCACTTGTGAATGTCAGGAAGTGCTTTGCATAGCAGCCTTGAATGGGGCTACCTGCATATGCAATGAACTTTGTCCCTTTAGAGTCAGTGTTGATGATATATCATATGATATATTATAAACTTCAAAACTTCAAAACCTTTTCAAATGAAAGTCATGTATGATTTGTCTTGTTCTTTGTCTTAGGGCATGTAGAAACTGAAATGATAGGGGATGATAGCACCTATTCATTGGTCTTGGAGATCATGTCTAGTTAACTAGGTCATTGGGAATGGTACCCAAATTGACCTATAACAATTTCCCCCTAAAGCATGAAATCAGAATAATAATAACAATATTTTGATTGAGATACTTTACACTGTGATGGGTTGGAGATGAAGCGGAGTGGCGACCTGCATCAATATTACAATAAATTACATCATGATATATCTTCTTTGATCACGAATTGTTTAGGGTAGGCATTCCCATGTGTTGGGCTAGAATTGTGAATTATGGATAAAACACGCTTCCCTAGACAGGAGCTAGTTTAGAAAAATAGATTAAAGACTATATGAATATTTCTCCTAACTAAGAACAAACACACATAATATATTAGAAACTTACTTGTGATCCAAGTTCTTCTAAATGGTTCCTTCTGTTGCTTCCGTTGTAGCTTCAAATTCAAGCAGTTTGTGTGTGAAATTCTTCCTGCAAGAAAGAACACTAAAACAACAAAAGATAGCAATAATACAGATGTATATTCATGTTAGTTATCTAAATCAGTAAAGCATAAAACATATACATCAACCAAGATCTTGCAATATAGAAAATCAAAGCCAATACAAATGCATATAGTGAAAAATAAGCTATACTCTTTATTGATGATAGAAGGAGAGGTTACAATCTAGTGGTTGATTTGAAGTGACCCTTCTAGCAACATTCCTAAGCCTCATCACAATATAAATCTCTCTAGTGGTTGTTACACAAATCTTTTTCTCAATTGAAAATTCTCTAGCATTTCTCTACTCAAATTATTCCCTCCCAAGCACTCAGATCTATGCTCAATTTGTAGAGAAATTGAAGGTTGTTTTGCAATCAACTACTTTCCAATAATAGGCAAGACATGTTCCCAATCATTTAGATGTCAAATGAACAATTGGATTCGAAGCTTGACACATGTGAACTCTTCTAGAAGGCACTGGGCAAGTGGAGATTTTGGAACAATGAGAATTTCGCTCCCAATGTGACCAACGCACCCATAGATGTCGGGAAGTGCTTTGCAGAGTAGCCTTGCATGGGGCTACCTTCTTATGAAACGAACTTAACCCCTTTAGAGGCAGTGTTGGTGAGCTCTCATATTCTATATAATAAACTTAAAACCTTTGAAACCTTTTCTTGATGAAAGTCATGCTTAATTTTTCGTGTTCTTGTCATAGGGCATGTAGCAATGTGAAATGATAGGGAATGATAGAACCTTAGTGATTTTTCCTGGAGATGATGCCCAGTTAACTAGGTCATTGGGAATGATGCCAAAATTGACCTATAACAAATTCCCCCCTAAAGAATGAAGTCAAAATAATAATGATAACTTTTGATTGAGATGATTTACACTTTGATGGGCTTGGAGATGATGTGGAGTGGTCACCTGCATCAACCTTACAATACACAATATCATGATTTATCCTCTTTGATCATAATTTCTGAGGGTAAGCATTCCCATGTTCAACACATAAACAATCTAATAACATCTACATAATTCATAAAGTCGTCTTCATTGGAATGTTGCCCAGATGCAGACATGCCTATAGATATAGGCCCATGTTTGGATGAAAATCAGTATGTAAGGTCACCATACAGAAGATGTGTACAAAAATCCTAAAATCACAACTCGGATGGATGAAACTAGATCTGGGGTGTTCTTATCTCATTCACTCGATCATTCAAGTACAAGTCTAGACATGTGAATATATGATTTGTATTAGAACATGGAAAGACATTGTTTGATTACCAGCCAATAATGTGAGCTGTTAACAAACGTGAGAGAACCACCTTTAATTTCAATGGCCCTCAAGGTACTGCAATACATTTCGTAAGGTGTGAATACATGATTTGATGTCGAACGCCAAACAAAATATTTTTGTCAAAGGTACGGAAGTGAGGATCTTGTCGATGCTGTAACAAGCCTCATGGTACTGGAATACGATGTTTCTAATTGAACTTCCTGGATATTGATTTGTCGTCGACACTAAGCCACCTTATTGCGAAATGGGAGTTACTAATTTCGAAGACAAGGGTATGACTTGATATAGCAATTTTCAGGGATGACAATCATGAGAATGAAGGTTTATGAGTATTGCAGAAGGATGAAGTATTCACTGGATGAATTCTCTTAAACATATCGGTGACACTGTGATGAGTTGGCAGCATTGACCCAAAACCGAAGTGAAGGTATGATGAACCATAGGTGTGAATGAACCGTTAAGAATATTACCCAACCTAAACAGTCACAGACATGGAGTGAAGGAAGTGTCATGTTCAAGAGCAAGTTGCTACCATAAAGAATTCTTGCTCATTTTTCCCAAATTTTCCCTGGTCATTTGTCGACCAGTACCTCTTTATTTTTTAACAAGCTTGAGGAGGATAACATTTGCTTGATCTATAATTCAACCCTTCGGGCGAATAAAGTATCACTATTTAATAATTTAATGAGTCTAGCGATGAATAAAACTTGATTCTTGCCATGATCGACAAGGCTGTCGCTATTCTATGTTTTAAGGAGCTTAACGACAGTGATAGCTCAGTCCTTTTTCATATTTAGAGAGTTTGAAAAAGAGGATGAAAGAAAACTCCATAAGTACTTTTTCGTAAATTTTTCATTGAGATCCAAAAAAGTGTAAAATAATATATGAGAGAACCTCTTTGGTTATGTTTAACCAAGGTATTCCTTTTTCGTAAATAATCTATCTCATTCTGGAAAAGGGTATAACTTATAATTAGTAGATATCTATTCATTTACTTTTACGAGCTTGAAAAGACAAGTGCTCGGCAATCTTTTCATATTATCGGAGTCTGAAAAGATCTGAAAGAAGACTCCAGGGGTTCCTTTTTTGCTGTTATCGAAGCTCAAAAAAGAGATAAAAGTGCTCTTCAAATCCTTTTTCATTTTTAACAACGCTCGAAAAATAAGGAGAAAAAGTATTCTTTGTGGTCAAGTCATTCTTTGAACAAATCTGCATGACTAATTTTTTCATCATTTGTATTTCCTATTCAAAACAACATCAAATGGATTAAAAATACCTGTTTCATGATAAAAACATAATAAAACTATAGTCATAGCAATAAATTTAACTTGCAAATAATTAAATGACTATAAAAGTAGTTCACTCTTCATTTTTACCATTCCATAGTTACCATTTTCATTTTGGAGCTCTGAACCTGATTTTGCCCCCAACATTTAGTCATTGATTGTGATCGTTTCTGTGGACGAATTTCATCGTTGTTTGATCCAGGTTAGTACTATGAACCTCCTATTTCCTTTGGTATTCATTTCATCTCCAATTTCTGCAAAATTTTAGGGTTTAAGGCCCTTAGGGTAAATTCCGCCCAAATTGAGGGCAAAACACCCCTGAATATCGAAACCTGCATTGCATAGTAGGTACAATGAGGGGTACTTGCATGTGAAATGCACTGTCTCTTGTTAGGGAGTGTGTTGGGCACAATTCAAGCTTTTTATTTTCATGTTATGCCCAAAATTTGCCTAATTTTTTGCAATGAATGGAATCTAATGGATCTTATGGTTGTATTTAAGGTTTCCATCGAATTATAATGATGATTACATGGAGGGAAAGAGAAAATGAAGAACAAGATCTGATTGCCTTAAACGATCTAGGTACTGTAAGAGCCCTAAGAGATTATGGACTACATAAGAACTTCAAATTGTCAGGAATGAGGCAACAAATAGAACTCTTGGAGTTCTTAGTTCGAGCATGGGATCCAGTGATAGAGGCATTTCATATTAAGGATCAAATAGTTCCTATGACAGTTGAGGATGTGTATTTTCTCACAAGTTTTTCGAGGAGAGGTTTGCCCATTTCACTCTCAGGGTCTACTGTTGCAGGAGAGACTGTGAGGGATTATATTATGTAGTATTTCTATCTAGGGGCAGAACCTAGCAAAGATGGAAAAATAAACATCCAGGATGTGAGAGATTTGCCTTTGAGAACCATCCTTTTCACAATAGCTAAACTTGCTGGCATCGTTTCACTACATGTAGCGAACATATCGTATATGCAGTATGCGCTAGAGTGCTCAGAGCCAACAATATTCAACTGGTATGAAGCCGTTCTTTCTCAAATAAAGGAACAAATGAATAAGGCAAAGGGATGAAGGAAGAAGAATATCAGTTATGGTTCTATCCTTATATCCCTCACTTTGGAACGGATTCCACTGATGCAACCACAACATGTGAAACTGGATATAGCTAGTACTAGAGATCCTCGGATGCAGAGATGGGTAGAACTCATGGGTCGACATGCAGGCCAATCAACTGTTGTGTTCTCTACTGAATTATTTTCCTGGTTCTAATGACAGATTGTTGCCATCGATACACAGGTGTTGATTTTCTAGGAGATCCAGATCTAGCATTACTAGAAGGCGCTCAGTGGGTGCAATAGGTAAGAATGTTTTGACCATGTTTTTTGATTTTCCTAAGTTTTATACAATGTTTTTGTATTTTTATGTTTTCCCAAGGCTAAACTAAATGTTTGATGTAATGCATATGTTGGTCGTGTTCAACCAGTTGTGGAACCAGAGTGGAAAGTAGATGTGCCAGCAGTGAGGGATGTAGGGAGAGAAATCCTTTAGGACCTTGATATGGTTGAGACTTTGACTGAGCTTCAGCAAAACATAGAGGGTTTGACCTTCAGGATTCCGTATTGCCGAATTTAAGAGCTACCTATGCGATTGTAGCGACACACTATTGGAGTTCCTAACTACTAGATGTAGTTACTTTGTAGGATTGCTAGATCTATAACAGGTTTCCACGAGCACCACTAGTTTACTTGTGACATTTTGCATACATTTTGAGGTCAGATAACCAATGTGTCTTAAGCACAATTTTTTTAAAAACCTATAAGTATCCATCTATATGATTTCAGGGTTTTTCATATGTTTATTGTGCAATCCTATTCAATGATGAGAATGTTTTCTTTACATATGTTGCAAATGTTTGTCTAAAACTTGATTAGCTAATGAATCAGTCAATGTGTTCAAATTTCCGGAAATTTTTTGATATTGAATAAAATCAAAATGTCCTTCCAAAAGTCGAACTCTTAGGAACAATCTAAGACGCGTTGGATTTCTAACATTATAAACACTAGTAAGTTGTAATACCACAAGTTGTGAGTCTAACCTTATGATTATTCGGTTAATACCAAATGAAATGGCATTAGAGAAAAGTTCAATAAATGCGCTATACTCAGCGATATTGTTCGTATATCTATCAATACAAATCCCTTGAAAATTCAGTAACTCGCCATTCAGAGTGAAAATGGCCCACGCTACAGAGGATAGATTATGTGTACTACGACTAGCACCATCAACATATCCAACAAATGGTTCTGAAGATTCAGACATCTGTGATGAAATTTAAAGTGGATTAATAACGTCAAGAAAAATCTCAAAACAAATTAAGATAGTGAATGCAAATTAAAAACATATATTAAATATAATACAGAAAATTACTATGCTCATGATTAAGTATAGTAACATTTGAGATACAACCCATTTCTAGGCTGTGCCAATGGAATCCCATCATAATCAACTAACTCGTAGGCACCCTTAGCAAGAACTCTCTTGAAAATATAGGGGCCATGCCATAATGGCTCAAATTTCCCTGTGCTTATTACATTAGCTTCTTGATCGTAAAGAAGGACCAAGTCGCCCTCTGAGTAGACGCAAGGCTAGACCTTTTTGTCATATTGCACCTTTATACATCTCTTATGCGCTTCATTGGCCAATTGAGCTTCATGACACGTTTCATCTAGATGGATGAGGTTAAGGAGACATGCTTCTTCTTTTGAGGTGTTAGGTAGCAAGTCTATTGCAAGTTTTAATGATGATATTTCACATTGGATTTGTAAGATAGCTTCCAGACCATACACCAATTGAAAAGGAGTAAATCCAGTCATGTTTCTCACTGAGTTTCGATACGCCCACAAGGCAGAGTATAGGATCAAATGCCAGTTTCTTTTACTAACTCCTATCATTCATTGAAGCGTTCGTTTAAGAATTTTGTTGATAGCCTCAACTTTTCCATTTGATTGTGGATAATAAGGGGTAGAATTATCATGTGACAATCCTAACTTGGCAGTCAATTTAGACATCATGTGGTTGTGAAAATGATTCCCATGATCTGTAACTATAGCCTGTGGGACCCCAAACCATGCAATAACATGGTTAAATAAAAACAATGCAGCTATCTATCCTGCGTTGTTGAATGTAAGCATCACTTCCACCCATTTGGTAAAATAGTCAACTGAAACAATAATATAACCATGCCCCCTGGACAAAGGAGGGTCACAGGTCATGAATTCAATACCCCATTTCATAAATGGTTTACTAGAGACAACATGATGCATTGGTGCTGGTGGTTTGCAGATCTTATGATAAAAAATATGGCATGCATGAAAACTTCTGACCGTGAGGATGCAATCTGAAAAAATAGTAGGCCAAGAATAACCGGCGCGGAGTATCTTCTGTGCAGTAGCATGTCCAGATAAATTTCCACCACAAGCCCCATCATGATAATCATTTAACACTTTTTCGGCCTCCTCATGCGTGAGGCACCTCCTTAAAATTGTATCGACACCACGACAATAAAGTGTATTTCCAACAATCAGATAATATTTGGCTTGGTATTGAATACGTCATTGTTCAGAGCGAGAGGTATCAGGTATAAAATTTTGGGTTTGGAGATAAATAATGAAATCCCCATACCAAGGATCAAATGATCCGATCAGAAACAGAGACTTGTCAGGAATTGATGGTTCCGACGTAGTTGCAGTACTATCAGAGGGAAGGTCACAGAGAAGCTCAGCCAAAACTAAAGACTTCTTTGACTTGGATTTGATGAATTCCAAATCAAATTCCTGCAAAATGACAATTCATTTTGAATATTTCCCCCCCATCAATTGACGTGATAAGATATAGATCATGGGGTTGAAATCCTAAACAATAGTATTTTTTCGGAATAGGATATAATGGAAAAAATTTTGGACAGCTTGAACAGCTGCCAAGGCAAGATTTTCTATGTAGGAGTACTTAACTTTCGTATCCTTGAGATTAAGACTCAAATAATAGATCAAATGTTCAATTGCATCTTCTACTTGGACTAATACCATAGCAATAGTCATTTCATCTGCGGCGACATATAGGAAATAATCATTTTGATAATTAGGAGGATGCATTAATGACGCTCGGACAAGAGTGTCCTTGAAATCATCAAAAGAATCTTGCACAATTTGGTCCCAATGGAAGGGAACCCCCTTTTTCAATAATCAAGTAAATCCTTTAGCCATTTCAGCATAATTTGGAATGAACCTCCTTAGGAAGTTGGCCTTTCCTTGAAGTTTCTGTATCTGAATTAAATTTGAGGGTGCAGGTAAATCAAGAATTTCCTGAACCTTCAATGGGTCTATTCGAATTCCTTCTTTTGAGACTATGAATCCAAGAAAATGACCAGAACCAACACAAAACACACATTTATGTGGATTGAGGCGTATTTTTTAGTGTCGGTAACGTAAGAAAATGGCTCTTAAATGCATCGAGTGATCAGTCTGATTTCATGAATGCACTGGTAAATCATATAGATATGGTTGAACAATGTGGTTGATGTCATTGAAATCATAATCCATTTCTCTCTGAAAAGTTTCCCCAACGTTATTTAAACCAAATGGAAGTTTCCTATAAGCTAATGTGCCCTAGGGACAAATGAATGTTGTCTTATGTTGATCATCTGGGCGGATATTGATTTTATTATAGCCAAAAAATCCATCCATGAACAAAAATATTTCGCATCCAACACAATCGTCAATAATCTAGTTGATAAAGGGAGTAGAATAGTTGTATTTTGGACAAGCCATATTGGTATCCCGATAATCGACGCACACTCTAATGGTTCCTTGTTTTTTCGTAACAGGAACGATATTGGAAACCCACTTATTCAATGGAACAGGGTAAATGAAACCAACACGCAAAAGTTTTTCAACTTTTTCTTTGATGGCAACGGTTTTCTTTGGATGAACAGGATGAAGCCGTTGACACACTGGTTTGACATTAGGATACATATTAATAGTGTGTTCAACTATACTAGTATCTATGACTAGCATTTCCTCGTAAGACCAAGCAAATACATCACGAAATTCACGAAATAAAGAGCGATATGATTCAAGTTTTGATGGAGAAAAAGATACAACAACATGAATATTTTCTATAATGCTAGATTTGGTCGAAATATCGATAGAAATGGTTTCTTCAATATTTGATAAATTTCACTCGAAATCGATCGCATTAATTGGTAAAGAATTCGAAAATGAATTTTTAATGGATGGGTGATATAGTTCACTTAGATAATTTTCTTCATAATTAGGAAGATGGGAACGATGATGATAATATTTGAATGGTTATCCTTCTTTCATCATAGCTTCCAAAATATTTTCATCTGTCAAAAAAATTGAGGAAAATGGATCATATGGAGTACCAAAATCTAAGGAACGATCAACCCAAACACTCGGCAACGCTGATTTCGGATTTGCCGCCCAAGCCAGATAGATTGATTGCTATGCCAACTCAATAGGGCTAGGTGATAAAAATTCATCCAACGTAGAAATATTAGAATCACCCGTACTCTCCCTTAAGGCAGATGGAGTGGAATATATCATGTAGCAGGTATCTATACTTGCAATTTCTACCGACGTTGTGGGTGGTGGTAATGAAAAGGTTCCCATAAGAGTGGAATCATTTAAAAGTCCTACACCAATGTTATAAATTTCTAGTTGGGGTATGTGAACAAATAGAATTCTTCTAGTTACCTGCGAAGTAGAGGCAAAGAAGTATAGTTGTAATATCCCTTTTTCAGGAATATCAACAATGTGCCCAAGAAAAAAGATGTATAAGAAAAATTGTGCAACAAAAATGCAGATCAAGACTTGGTTCCTATTATTTATGCTGTATGGGACTTATATATGGAATTTCATCCAAAAAAAATTATTTTAGATACATTAAATAGATCTCCCAAAAACTAGACTAGCTAAAAAGCACTCAAAGAGGAAGGCTGCAGCCAAATGCAAACACTGCTTCAAGAATTGCACAGTTTTATCAGATATTTAGTGGAGATCAGAAAGGAGGATTATATTTCAGTAATACAATAGCAAATCAGCATTATGATGAAGCTCTTTCACTATACAGTAGAATGCAAGAGACAATACAACAAGAATATTCAGAAAAGAGAGTTATAACACATGTACATTTGCAGAAATGACTCAACAATGTTATTTTTAAGAGATTTAGCAGATGGAGGTTAAAAATCATATCTAGGGAAAATATATGGACAAAACATCAGATCTATTTTAGATCTGGAAACTAGATAGTTTTCCCTTCAAGATCGCTTTGGAATTTTGGAAAAAGCATGCATAAACAAGAGTAGATCTGAGAAACAATTTGCAGATTTGTAAACTGCTGCAGTAAATCTCTGAATACAACATTTCATTACAATGGATCAAATCTAAACAAAACATGGATCAGCAAGCTAATCCATGGATCACCAAGTGGAAGGCAAGTCTAGCACTAGAGATCTTTGATCTAAACTATAAGAAAAACACGATGAAGAGCCTTCTATAGAAATAACGTAGTCTACTCATAAAAATAGTGTTGTAGCTCAAATTTCATAGATAACCACTGTAAAATTGCAGATCTGAAGTACAAAGAGAAGAGACACTCTTCCAGGAGGTTAAAGAACACACTCCATGAGAACAGGCTCCCAAAAATACACTAGATCTCTGCAGATCTAGACTCCCACTTGCTACAACTTGTGGAAGCAGCGGCTCCCAAAAATACACTAGATCTCTGCAGATCTAGACTCCCACTTGCTGCAGCTTGTGGAAGCAACAAAACCCTCAATGGATCAATGCTTCCAATGAAATTAGAGCTTGGCCTCAAGCCTGATAGTGGTTCAATTCAGTAAACACTCCTCCAAGAATCCTCAAAGGAAGAGTTGAAATCCTTGCATAGGAATTTCAAATACAATCCTCCACTAAATAGCAGAGAATGGTATTTGTCTAAGTAGGCAAATACTTAGAAATACAATCAATCAACAACCTTCTCTTGCTGCCCTCCTTTTCCTTTTATAAGATGAGGAAGATTTTGCAAACCCTAAACCATCTTGATGAGTTAGCCCTTTTCACATGAGAGGCTTCCTTCTAAACTGCACTGTCCCTTTTGGAGATGCAATGAACCTAGACAACGCTGTTGATTTGGTCAAGGTTGACCCAATATTTAGCTAAAACCTCTTTCACACCTGCAAGTGATTATTTACATGGCCCTGATTTTTCTTTTCTCACATGGGCATTGATTTATTTAGACTTTTTAGGAGTTCTACATGTCCTCCTTTATTCATTTATTCATGTAACAGAAAATAAAAAAAAATTGAATGTTCCTCTTAGCTAAGGCCAAGTGGGAACATTACAGTCCTCCCCTCCAAAATGTTGCTTGTCCTCAAGGAATTGATAGGGTAAGAGTTGTAGTTCTTCTCCTTCTCCATTGATGGCACCATCAAGGATCAAGTTTTCATCATGGGCCAAGTGCTCATTAAGCCAATACATCAAAATTTTATCCTCCAATGCTAATATAATAGGGGCATAGTCCATCCCTTCAGGAGTGTAAAACTCAACAGAAATAAACATGGGTGAAGCAATGTCACATCTAAAACATGTATCATGTAGTACAAGTTGAAGTTCCAACCCATGTGGTACATATACACCGCCCACCCCTTGCCCATACAAATCCATAAACAATACCAATATATCATCTATGTATGGAAGCAAAATTACATATATGCAAACTGAAATTTGCACTTAAGGAGGTGGGTCACAATCCCACATTAGATACCAACGCAATGCACTCCTTGTATTTAGTAGATATGAGTGTGGTAAGTGGTACTCCCACCACACCTTTGCTGCATGAGTCACTTTGACATGGCTGAAAGTGATATTCAAGTTAGGTGCCTTTGGGAAGCACTCATCATGAAAAATAATCTCCCTTTGTACCTCAAGGGAGTGACCAGATTTAGAATTTTTATTGGTCTCACCAATTCCACGAGATCTACATGTAATATCACTCCTTGTCGGAGTCAGGGACTTAATACATATGTTAAGATAATATGTCAAATTAGAAAAATAAACATGCTCCATAAGACCATATTCTTTACAATTCAAGTCTCCCACACACATGGAGTTGGGCATGGGCATTTCTCCTCTTTTAAGAGAATGAAGAGATGGCTAAAATGACTCCTGCATAGATTCCTTTGGCTGTCCCAACTCCTCATAACTATTGCACTCTTGTAAGTGTTGATGTCGTTCCTCCTTCATGCCCTCCCAATCAAAACTCCTCATGATTAGGGCATAGATCTGTGCCGACTACATATAGTTGGAAAGGAACTTTTTGTGTGCTATTTGTAGTATCTCTTGCTTAATCTTGGAGGCTTCAGACAAGAATACTTTACCAAGATGATATATGACCCCTTCAAGGACCAAATAGCCTCCCCCTTGCTTCATGCCATCTAATATCATCCTGGTGTGAAGATCTTTGGAGTACTCCACAAGGAGTTGAGATCTCCAATATGGATCCACACAACTCAATAATGACAGCGCTGCTGATACATCTATGGTGGTGCTTGCCTTGTTGCTGATTGCTTCTATGACATTACACATGCCAAAAAATTTTGTTGGAAGGCTGATCCTCCCCTTTCCTTCCTCCCACAGCACTGTAGCTTGCTCTCCAATCCTTGCTGGTTCTATATTTTGAGCAGCACTTTGTGAGGCTTTCCCCACAAGATTAGAATCTAATGACATTCCAAGTGGCTTGCCATGAGGTAAGAATGTTTCTTGCAGCATCCTCATAAACATGAGAGAAGGAACAGTGAGATCCTTGCTCCCACTGTGCAAATCCATCTATGTTGTTTGTGTGAAAACATTAGGTGAGTGATAAGTGTGCATGACTTGAATTATTTGTGGTTTCCCACTCTTCAAGTCCACCCACTCCATCTGCAAGGCTTTCCAATCAGTGGTAACCTTCCCCAAGGTAATCAACCACTAGACACCCAAGATGATATTGGTGTCTGGTATGTCAACTACAAAGAAGTGATCCACCAAAGTGTAGGAACCCATAGTGACAGAAAGTGATGGAACATATTGCATGCATTGCATGGTTATATCTCTTGGGACCAAAACAGAGAATCCATCAAAATTATTAGTGGGGATCCCTCTCCTTTGCACAAGGTGAGCATCAATAAAGTTGTGGGTTTCCCCACTATCAATCAGAATAGACACTCTCTAGTTCATGACTGAACCTTGTACTCTTAGGGTCAAGTACTTGGGTACTCCTCTCAAAGAGGCAAGAGTCCCACTTGTTGGAGAAAAGGCTCCCTCTTCATCTCTGGATGGTGTTTGATCTTACTCCTCATCATCACCGGCGCTGTGACCCCTCCTAGGTCCATAATTCCTATATTCCTCCTCAAAATTTGAGAATACTTCTATATAGTGTGCCCTTCTAGTAGCACATCTATGTTCCGATACCCTAGGCTCTTGGCAGGTGAAATACAATCTCTTTTTCCTCAAATCCCTTTGGAGATAAATTTCAAGAGGTTTCTTCAGTGAGCTCTCCTTGGGAGGAGCTGATTTTCCTTCTTTACCCTTAGAAGAGTGAAGGGCTTTGCTTTGGAAAGTTTCCTTTGATTTTGGCAAGGCATCTTGGAGATCTCTTGCTCTCTTAATGGCATCATGCAAGGTGATGGCCTTAGTAGACTTAACCAACCCATGCAAAGGTTCCTCCAATCCATTTATTAACATGTAGATTCTCCTTGCTACAGATAGATCAGGAACCATGACTGATAATCTTAGAAACTCAGAGATATAAGTCTCTGCATCTCCTGCCTGCTTCAATTTTGTAAGGCTTATGAAGGGTGCTTCAGGATCCTTCCTATCAAACCTCTCCACTAGTATTTTAGTGAAATCATCATAGGTAGTCACATTGATTTGTCCCAATGTAGACAATCCATGAAACCGCCAATTTTTTGCTTCACCTTCAAAGTGCAGCGCTGCAATCTTGATGGCTTCAACTTCAGGGACTTTGTTCAACTAGAAATAGATATCCAACTTTTCCACCCATGCCTTGGCAAAACAAGAGGATGATCCATCAAAATTGGGCAAAAATAATCTGCCCATAGTGTGGTGTATCCCATGAAAGAAACCACCATCTCTATACTACTGCCATGGTCTCCTCTGGTCCTTGAGATGGAAAAAGTCTTGGAAACTCAATTTATCCTTGAATCTCTGACTCTGAGAGTCATACTCCACAAAGTAACCTTCAAGGGAGTTTTTCCCTTGTGGTCCTTTATTCTCTACATCCAAGAAGGTAGGCACAGTCGAGCGTTGTGACGCTTGTGGAGCTTGTGGCAGGCTCACAAGTTGACCAGTCCCATAGTGAGACATGTCAGAACTTTCTCCTTGATGAAATCTCCCAAGAGATTCCCTCATCTTGTCCACCCTCATCTATTTGATCTCCTTGGTAGGATCTTGCATGGTCTCCAAAATATTTTTTTCAAACTCCTCTTCTTCCTTATCATTCACAGTTTCAAGGGCTTTCCCCTTGTCTTGACCCTTGTTAGGGTCATCAGTAGTGTAGTCATACTTTTTATGACTTCTATTCTGGTACCTCCTCTCCCTCTCAGTAATAGGATCATATTCGTTGGAATGAAACATGACTGGTGCTCCAAGGAAAGCACAGGCTATGCCAAGAAAGGAGCTCTGATACCACTGTAATATCCCTTTTTCAGGAATATCAACAATGTGTACAAGAAAAACGTTGTATAAGAAAGAATGTGCAACAGAAACGTAGATCAGGATTTGGTTTCTCTTATTTATGATGTATGGGACTTATATATGGAATTTCATCTAGAAAAAATTAGTTTAGATACATTAAACAAATCTCCCAAAAACTAGACTAGCTAAAAAGCACCCAAAGAGGAATGTTGCAACCAAATGCAAACACTGCTTCAAGAATTGCACAGGTTTTATCAGATATTTAGTGGAAATCAGAAAGGAGGATTATATTTTAGTAATATAGTAGCAAATCATCATTATGATGAAGCTCTTTCACTATACAATAGAATGCAAGAGACAATACAACAAGAATCTTCAGAAAAGAGAGCTATAACACGTACATTTGCAGAAATGACTCAAAAAAATTATTTTTAAGGAGCTTCAGTAGCTTGAGGTTACAACTCAGATCTAGGGAAAATCTACGGAAAAAACATCAGACCTATTTCATATCTAGAAACTAGATAGTTTTCTCTTAAAGATCCCTTTGGAATTTTGGAAAAAGCATGTATAAACAGGAGTAGATCTCAGAAACAAGTTGCAGATTTGTAAACTGCTGCAGTAAATTTATGAATACAACATTTCATTACAATGGATCATATCTAAACAGAACATGGATCATCAAGCTAATCCATGGATCACCAAGTGGAAGGCAAGCCCAGCACTAGAGATCTCTTATCTAAACTCTAAGCAAAACACCATGAAGAGCCTTCAACAAAAATAACGCAGTCTACTCATAAAAACAACGCTGTAGCTCAAATTTCATAGATAACCACTGTAAAATTGCAGATCTAAAGTACAAAGAGAAGAGACACTCTTCTAGGAGGTCAAAGAACACACTCTATGAGAAGAGGCTCCAAAAAATACACTAGATCTCTGCAGATCTAGACTCCCACTTGTTGCAGCTTGCAGAAACAGCAAAACCCTCAATGGATCAGTGCTGCTAATGAAAGTAGAGCTTGGCCTCAATCCTGATAGTGGTTCAATTCAGCAAACACTCCTCCAAGAATCCTCAAAGGAAGAGGTGAAATCCCTGCATATGAATTTCAAATACAATCCTCCACTAAACAAGAGAGAATGGTATTTGTCTAAGCAAATAAATACTTAGAAATAAGATCAATCAACAACCTTCTCTTGCTACCCTCCTTTTCCTTTTATAAGATTAGAAGGCTTTTGCAAACCCTAAACCATCTTGATGAGTTAGCCCTTTTCACATGAGAGGCTTCATTCTAAACTGTGCTGCCCCTTTTGGAGATGCAATGAACCTAGACAGCGCTGTTGATTTGGTCAAGGTTGACCCAGTCTTTAGCTCAAACCTATTTCACACCTACAAGTGATTATTTACATGGCCCTGATTTTTATTTTTTCACATAGGCATTAATTTATTCATACTTTTTAGGAGTTCTACATGTCCTCATTTATTCATTTATTCATGTAATATAAATTAAAACAAAATTGAATGTTCCTCTTAGCTAAGGCTAAGTGGGAACATTACAATAGTTGATTAATGACTGTGATTGTACCTTTATGTGGAAAGGAAATCATTCTAAAGTATGTAGAAATAATTGCATTCATTGCATATACCCATGGTATTCCAAGTAAAATATTATAGTCAAGGGGTCCGTCAATGACCTTGACATCAAAATTCATTGTTTCCCCCCCTAGTTTAACATGTAGGTTATTAATAATACCACAAGATTTATATGTTCTTCCATTGAAAGCCTTCAACGTCGTTGATGATTGTGATAAGACTGGTAAGCCATGTGACTTCCAGCAATTTAAAGACATAATGCATGTAGATGCTCCCTCATCAATAATAGTGTGATGAACAAGGTGATTGAGAACATTTACTTGTATGGAGAACGCTAATTCTGGTGGTAGTTGCGGCACATAGCCTGTATGATTAAAGACGACAAGATTTGAATCAGTCAGATCAATTCCACTGATGGCCGACAATAAAGCCTTTTTTTGGGAGGGAAAATTTTTTAATACCTCAAGAGCAGACATAGCTAAAGGGGATTGAGCCAAATCTTCAACTATATTATAATTTTGTGCAGCTCTTGCTCGAGGATTATATGTCGATTTACAAATTACTCCCTTTGGTGGCTTGATTGTCAATTTAGGAATAACAGTAGGTGGTACTGATTCTGTAGACGGATTCGTTGTTGAGGTAGTAGGTTGATCACTAGCCTGACTGCCATAATATTTATTACATGTTGACACTAAAATATCTATTGAAGGTTTTGTGAAGGATAACATCAACACTTGGGAACTAGGAGTTGGATCTGTAGCAACCAAATTAGTATCCAGATTTGGAAATGGGTTTGTCAACACAGCTAACGCATGAGAAGACTTGATGATTTTTGAGAGTTTAGCACGGTGAGGAAAATCCCTTAAAAAAATTTCCTTGTTACAGATTATGCATGGATAATGACATTTCCGAGGTCCAGACGGATGATCAGATGATCTTTCTTGTGGGTTAGAAGTTTTCTTTTACTTTGATTTCCCCTTTTTCTTAATCCCTGGTTGCTTGTCACCTTTGCCTTTGTCAAATGACACAACATTAACTTCAAAAGTAAGATTAGGATCAAATTTAGTAGTATGGTATGTGCTTGCAGTGCCTATCAAGCCATCTCCGGCATGTGAGTCCTTTATTTGAGGAGGAACATTGAAATGAGATCTCGACGCATTAGGAATTTTTTCATAGAGATTTCCAGACTGAGTGTAAATCAAGTCTAAATATTGGGCACGAGCGATAAATTTCTCTTCTGTGACGAGTCCACCCTTAGCCACATCCTCGGTTATAGATGGTAACAAGGACTTAATGAACCATTTAGCAAGGAGCTGATCCGAAACAAATGTCTTAACCATTCTTCGACGATGACGCCACTCATGAATATGATTAGAAATGTGAGTAGAATTAGTCTATTTGAAATTGGTCAAGAGTTCCATTCCAGTTTCATATTATATAGGTAACTGGAAATGGGTCAAAAAGACAGTAGCTAGGGTAGTGAGATTTTCAAAATAAGCTCTAGGTAACTCAATGTACCATTTTACAGCTGGACCTGTGAGCGTACACTGGAAAAGACGCAGTGGAACATAATCATCATTTAGGGAGTTTGAAGAACACCATAAATGATAAGTCATGACATGATTCGATAGATCTTCTCCAGGGTTTCTGTTGAACTTAGGAATATTCGAGGGTAAATTATGAGGTATCATCGGCCACCAAGGAGCATAATTGATAGGAATCAGGATCATTGGTTAACCGATTTAAATATAGTAATTCTAAAGTTGCAACAAAAGGCAACTTTCTATTAAGGTCAGGTTGAGCATATCCAGGATAAGATGGAATTGCTTGAGCAACAAGCCTTTGAGCACTAGCATAAGGAATCTGCTGCTAGTAACCCAGATAGGGGTTGTTTTGCATAGCAAATGCTTAAGGATTTTGTTGACCAAAACCTAGATATGATACTTGTTGAAATGAAGTTTTAGGAATTTGTGCATGAGGTTGCCAAGGGGTCTGTCCACCAATGTTATAACCCAGGTTAGGATATCTTGGATTCGGTTGATATGTATAACCAGGTTGCAGTTGTGACATCCTGTTGACCAGATAAATCAATCTTGCAGACAAGATTGATCTCCCTAGTACCAAAAATTAATCTAGCAACAAACAACCAAATAAACCTATCTTTCTCTAGACATATGTGATTTACAAAAGAATACTATAAAGGTGTTAAAATCTTACTGTAGATCCAATGCTTGTTTGAAGTAGTTGTCCTCGATCAATTGAAGGAGTTATCCTTATAGACCTACAGTCACAAACAAGAAAACATTAAATAGCACCTGTATAGTAAATATTATAAATCATGCCTATCATGGTGATCAAGGAATCCATGAAATAAACAATTAATTAATAGCTTATTGAGAAAAATGAATTCATTTGTATTAACTTTGAATAAAGAAAACCTTAAAACCTTAGCCTTGATGTTGAATAGGCCTTCCCAGGGTCCTAAGAAGGAATCTCCTCTACTCTGACAAGCCTTGCACTCTTCCAACCGAGACAGATAGAGGTATGTAATATCTCCTCACAAAATCTCAGTTAAATGAGTCTGAATCCCAACAGCACTTAACCTCAAATAATTCTAAAGCTTCCACTCCCCTTGAGGCTACCCAATGCCTCTTTTTACAGTGCAAAAGAGGAGGTTTTAGTTCCAATTATGAAGGGATAAAATCCTCCTTCAAAGGGATAAACTCCTCACATCAAGGGGTTAGCTCCTTAAGGTAAGGGATACATGAACCTCAAAAAAGTGGTTCTGCCACCACAAGATTCTTTCTAGAGGCTTCTAGAATTTACTGAAAGTGAGCTTTTTGAGTTTACTTGCACCTTTTTAATATTTTACAGGGGTCTGCACCATTAACACAGAGAAAGTGTGTTCAGGTACGAATGAGTCATGAATATTAGGTGCAGGACTACAGGCAAGACAAAGAGAAAGTGCGATACCAGAGTTAAGGAGATTTTTAAGAACTTTTCTCTTATTTTCAAGGCTTGACATGAGGAATTGATGTGTTAGACTTGCACAGGAGGAAGTATGATTGATAATGATCTCATACAAATAGCATAATGTCAAGATGACAATTTTCAGTGCAACAGATTGCCCCCTAAAGTGCAAAGTCTAGAATAGATGAAGCTGAAGTCTATCATATATGAAGAGTGCAGTAATTTATCATTTCAAGGATCATCCTGTGGACACCCCAGTCGGAACCTGCAAAAACATTCAATGCAAAATATATATGTGTAGACATATCATCGTTGAGGTAGGCATTCCCATACTCAGATCAAAACTAACTATAAACTTATTTAAATTTTTCTGATACATGAATGATTTTCAATACATCAACAGTATAGACATGTGTAGACACAGTATGGATGGAACCATTTTTTTATGAATAGTTCAATGTATAAATGATAACAAAATTCCTCGCAGCCTGGATGGTAGAAACTAGATCCAGGGTCTTGATTTCTGCTTCTCGAACCAGTATGATTCTATCCATGTGAATTAATGTATCGAAGTCGAACATGGTAGAAACCACTTGATTACCAGTCAATGATGTAGACTGTTAACAAGTGTGAGAGTAACCACCAGTAATGTTAATGGCCCTCAAAGTACTCAGTACAATCCATGAAATGTGAATGAATGATTTGAAGTAGAACATATCACGGAATCATTCGATCGAAGGTCAATGATGCAACCTGTCATCGAAGGTGAGAAACCTGTCATTAAGGCATGCAAATTTCAAGGTACTGATGATTTCTAGATCAACTTCCTAGATAATGAGTTGTCGTCGATAGGAAGTGATCCATCGTAGGCAAGCCCACAACATGAAATCATAGATCAAGTTTGAAAAAATATATTGGCAAGGACTGACTCAGGGATGGTCAAAAATGGATGACAGATATTTTGTAGATGAATGGTTTGTTTGAACTATCCTCTTGAACACATAACGACACTACAGATGGTTTGGTAACAATTGACCCAAATTTAATACCCAGAAACTAGCTGAAGACTTTCAAAATGGTTTGATTAACTGTTATGCAAAGGATTTCCCAACCTAGGTGAACAAAAGTGTCGTGTTCAAGAGTGGTTAACAGATTTTCGAATAATCAAAATACAAAAAACAGGTTCATTTTTCTCTCTTTCTCCCCACCATTTCTGGCAATTACCTCTTTATTTTTGACAAGCTTGAGGGGGATAACATCTGATTGTTTATAAGCTCATCCTTCGGATGAGCCCAACTTACTTAAAGATTCGAACCCTAAGAAGGAGTGGTTCATTCCTGTTTTGAAATTGAACAGGTCCTTTACTGTTAAATTTTAATGAGTCCAGTATAGGAGAAACTCGGTGTTTTTTCAATTTTAGGGAGTCAGAAGAAAAAACTTAAGAAAACTCCATGGGTGTAATTTTTCGTAAATTTAGTCTCTCGAGCCCAAAAAAAGGATAAAATAATGTGGGAGAGAACTCTATTGACTGTAATTAGTCAATGTATACCTTTTTCGTAAATAGTCCATTTCAGTCCGTAAAAGGGGTAAACTTATATTGAAGGGATGATCATTCATTTATTTTAACGAGTTCGAATAATCAAGTGCTCGGCAATCTTTTCAATTTTTGAGAGTCTGAAAAGAGCTTAAAAGAGGACTCCAATTTTTTTCTTTTTCGTAAATTTTTGAAAGAGTCTGAAATAGTGATAAAAGTATGCTCTTTGTTGAAAAAACGATCAATTTTCCCAAAAAATCCAATTTCTGCACAAAAACTCGAAACATTACACATACCTGTTTAAGATAAATAAAAATGTTTTCAAAAATAACCTTTTTAAAGTGAAAAATAAACAAATTAAAAATTCATTTATTCAAAAAAACTTATAAAAAGGACTTTTCTAACTTCATTTTTTACCATTTGAGTTCAGAGTGAAAAGTAAGAGCTTTTGGGTAAAAAAGTTCCTGCGAAGATTATGGAAAATCTGTTTGGAGAAATTGAGAACCGTCAGCTCCAGGTAATCCACGACCTCCTTATCTTGCATTTCATCCATTTACATTTAGTTTTTAGGCTTTAGATTTTGTTTTTAAGGGAAAAATATGTTCAAAAAATCACCCGCGGGGGTCCATAGGTGCAACACGCGGGCTCTGTGGACCCCAACTTTTTTTGACATAGAAAAAAGTCGTGGGTCCACACCTGTTCCATAGCACCCGTGCGTACCTACGCACTGTGTATGAAAACAGAGTGTGGACCCTGCGCAATTAAATTTCAAATTCAAATTTCTCCAATTCCGCCCAACATTTTTCAAACTAGATTGTTCTAATATATCTTTTTATGCATTGTAGGATATATAAGATGCTAATTTGGAGAGAATGCGAGAATGAAGAAATAAATGAAGCCACAATGCTTCATTTTCCTACAATGCAGGCATTGGGAGCATGTGGTTTATATAAATTCTGGGCCATTCAGGGCATGAGGGCACAGGTAGACCTCCTGACGTGGCTAGTGAACAGGTGGAATGTACAGGACTAGTGTTTTATTATTGGCGGACACCGGCTCAAAATTGAGTTGGAGGATATCTATTTTTTGACTGCTTTGTCCAAGAGGAGTGAACAAATTTCTCTGTTTGGGACTAGGCCAGGTGGCCAGTCTGTCGCTAGTCTTCGACTAGAGTTCAGTAATGATCAGGTAGACCCCTGGGACAAATTGATTGACATAAAAAATATCATCTGTCCCAAGCTTAAATTTATTGCATTTACTGTCACCAGACTATGTGGGAGCGTAGCGTTTCATGTGGCTACCGGTTCCCAGATGCGCATTGCTATAGACTTTTTTCGAGGCACCATTTTCAACTGGTGCGAAGTTGTGTTGGCCAATGTAAAAGGCCAACTAACTAGAGCAAAGAACTGAAAGCTAAACAAATTTGGATATGGATCCATTGTAGTCACCTTTGCTTTAGAGAGGATCCCCATGTTAGCTCTACATAACATTCCTGTTGATGTTGGTCGACTTCGAGAACCTAGGATGGTTCGTTGGGTTGCTTTGATGGCCCGTCACACTACTGAGGGCGTCGAGGTTGTTCGATTTCCTTCTACATATTTTCGTTGGTTAGAACGTCAAATTTTTGTTATAGAGGACTTTCCATATGCCGAGATAGATTTTCGCGGTGACCAAGAGATGGCTCTCTCAGCAGGGGAATAGTGGGATGAATAAGGTAAAAATCATTTTCAACAATTTCTAAGTTCTAATTTTTTTTTTTTTTAATCATCCCAAAACTAATAATCAAAAGTTTAAATGCAGATGTGGGCTCACGGTGACCAGCCTATCTCCAGCCTTATGAGAGGAGGCATCCAGCTGTCGTAGCACCATCCCTAGAGGGCCAATCAGCAGATATCCTGTTTGATTTTGATCATCACCTAGAGCGCCTGACTCTAGACATTCCAGAGACTAACATAGATGATATTCCACTTAGATTATAGAGATATGAGATTGGTGTCCCAGGACATTTTAGGAGGTTCCTATGTAGGGTGGCCCGGGAAGTGGTCTCTTATCGTGATCATCATCAATGATAGGATGATCGTTTTGTAGACTTATATTTTTGACCTTTTGTATTATCATTTTTGCCGATCATAAGGTGTTTTCAACCTATGATCGAAGATGATGTATATTTTTCAAACAAACTTCTATGCTATGATATATCACTATTACTGGCTATCTGTGTACATGTTATTGAATGTTGTTTAATTTACTGTTTTTATTATTGCAAATGTTGATTAAGAAACTTCATCTGCTAATTTATTTAAATGTCTTGGAATATGCTGATATTCAATGTAATCAAATTCACGTTCCAAGAGATGAACTCTTAAAAATAACCGTAATAACACTAGATTTCTAATGGCATGAACCCTGTTAAGATATAATACAACAAGTTCAGAATCCAACCTAACAATCAAACTTTGAATTCCAAACGATATGGATTCAGATAATAACTCAATCACTGCACTATACTTTGCAATTTTATTTGTTGTTTGACCAAGGCTTACCCCATGCATGGATACTAACTTGTCAGAGGGTGAATAGATAACCTAAGCCACGGAAGAAATGTTCCATGTACTATGACAAGCACCATCAGCAAAACCAATGTAGGTTTGAAGAGACGTCGACATCTGCAATATCAAGAGTAAAACTCAAATAAGCAGGAATAGTGATAAGAACACACTCTAAACTAGGCACACTTTTCTAATCTAAGACACACCAATAGTAAATAAATCTAATCTAATAAAAAATCTCCACACCAAATTTAAGCATAATATCTCTTTAGATAAAGCCCATTTCTGGGTTTATATAAAGGGGCACCGTCAAAATCTATTAGCTCATAGGCCCCTTTTTCCAGCTTTCGCTTAACAATGAAAGGACCATGCCACATAGGCACAAATTTTCCAGCCCCTAGCTTATCATTGGCTTGATCGTATACTAAAACTAGGTCTCCTTCTGAAAAATTACGAGGTGTAACATTTCTATCGTACTGAGCCTTTATTCATTTGGCATGAGCTTCGTTTGCTAATGCAACATTTCTTTGATTCTCATCTAGCTAAGCCAAGTACAAAAAATGCTTCTCCTCTTCAGACGTAGCTAGGAGTAATTCTATGGCTAATTTCAATGACGGAATTTCACATTCAATAGGCAACACAACTTCCAAACCATAAACTAGTTGAAAGGGAGTGAAACCAATTGATGTTTTTACTGAGGTCCGATATGCCCAAAGTGTTGAAAACAACATGGAATTCCAATTCAAATTATGAATACCAATAAGTCATTTGATCATGGTGACTAAAACTTTATTGATAGCTTCAACCAGACCATTAGCCTGCGGGTAATATGGAGTAGAACTATCGTGATGCAGGCCAAGTTGATCTGTTAGTTCAGTCATCATGATATTTCGAAAATGACTTCCATGATCTTTAATTATGGCTTGAGGAACACCGAATATATCAATTATATGATTGAACATGAAAGTTACAGCAGTCTTTCTATCTGCCAAAAATGTAGGCATCGCCTCGGCCCACTTAGTAAAATAATCTACCACTAGGATAATATACGCATGCCCCCCAGCCGAGTGAGGGTTACATGTAATAAAGTCAATACCCTACTTTGTGAAAGGACCAACAACAATTATAGGGTGAAGAGGAGCATGTGGTGCACACATTTTACGATCAAAGATCTGACAATTGTGGCATTTTCGGACTGCATAGATACAATCTTTGAATAACGACGACCATAAATAACCAGCGCGCAATATCTTTTGGGCTGTGACATACCCAGACATATGACCACCACATGCTCTAGAATGGCAGCCATTTAGAACCTTCTCAACTTCTTCGTGAGTAAGACAACATTGGAAAACAGAATATGCTCCACGACGATAGAGAGTGTATCACCAATAATATTGTATTTTTGGGATTGGAAACATATTTTCCATCGCTGAGATCGTGAGATTTCAGGCCGAAAAGATTGGGTTTGGAGATAAAAAATAATATCCCCATACCAAGGATCAAGAGTACTGATAAAAAATAAGGATTCGTTCGCAATGGGCTATTCTGCCACAGTTTCAGTATCAGTAGATGGGAAATCACACATCAGTTCTGTAAAAACCAAATATTTCTTTGCCTTGGATATTTCAAATTCAAATTCAAATTCCTGCAGGATAACTATCCAATTGGAATACTTGCCCCCTAGAAATTGTTTGGTCAATATGTACATCATAGGTTTACAGTCAGAAATTACTGTGGTTTTGCATAATAAGATGTAGTGGCAAAATATTTGGACAGCTTGAACAACCACCAAGGCCAATTTCTCCACATGTGTGTATTTGATCTGAGTCGGATGCAGATTTCGACTAAGATAGTAAATCACATGTTCATTGTTGAATTCATCTTCCTGAACTAAAACCATCCCAATGGTGGAATGAGAGGTGGTGAGGTACAAAAAATAGTCCTGGTTGTAATTTTGAGGATGCAGTAAGGGTGCATGGGTCCACGCATGTTTGAGTGCATCAAAATATCGATTAGCAATCTCATCCCAAAATAATGGAACGTTTTGTTTTAACAACATGGTAAAACCATTTGTTAACTCGGCGTAGTTAGGAATGAACCGACATAAAAAGTTTGATTTCCCCTACAAACTTTGGAGTTGGCGCAGAGTTGAAGGAGGAGGTAGATTAACAATAGCTTTGACCTTCGACGGATCAACGCAAATGCCTTCTTTTGAAACAATGAATCCCAGTAAGCGACCCGATTCTACACAAAAAACACATTTGTGTGGATTCAACCAAATTTGATAATGCCTACATCTCATAAAGAGCTCGTAAATGAGTGAGATGGTCGGCCCTACATGATGAATGAGCAGGTAAATCATTGAGATAAGGCTTCACAATGTGCTTAATGTCATGAAACGTGTAAGACATAGCCTTTTGAAAATTTTCTCCAGCGTTCTTCAATCCAAAGGGTAGTTTGCAATAAGAAAATGTTCCCCACAGACAAATGAAAGCTATTTTAGGCTGATCAGCAGGGAGTATGTTTATTTAATTGTAACCAGAAAAACCATCCATAAAGGAAAACATTTCACTACCGACACAATCATCAATAATTTGATTGATATAGGGGGTTGGATAATTGTCTTTAGGACAAGCTCGATTAATATCCTTATAGTCAATACATACTCTTATCGTTCCTTGTTTTTTGTTAATAGGAACAATATTTGATACCTAATCTGTTAAAGGAATTGGATAAATGAAACCTGCACGAAGTAATTTCTTAACTTCAGCTTTGATAGCAGTATCTTTTCTCGGATGTATCTGACATAATCGTTGATGGACAGGTTTGGCATCTGGGTAAGTCTTGATTTCATGTACAACAATTGACGGATCGATCCCTGGAATTTCTTCATATGACCAGGCAAACACGTCACAAAATTCTTGAAATAGGGCTTTATAAGTTTGGATTTCATCATCCGTACAGCAAGCACCTATATGAATGTTTTCAATTATTCATGGCTTAACTGAAATGTCAATAGGAATCGTTCGAGAGATATTTTCCAAATTTAACTCAGAATCAGGATTTTGCAATGGATTCTGCGGTTATTTGACACATTCAGCAGTAAAAATAGAAGCGAAATCATTTTCAAAATGATCCAGCCCAGGTAAAAACGAATATTGGTGATGTATATCCTCCCATGGTAAATCGTCAATAGACAAAAGTTCACGAATTTTCTCATCAGTATGAACAAGAACAGGAAATGTCATTGTGGCTGAGCTAGATATAGAAAGTGATTCCTCATGGATCCCATTCATTGGATCAATTTTGGTTGAAGAAGGATCAGAAAGCGACTGTACATCCTGATATGCAATTTCAAAGGGACTAAAAGGCATCACGCCATCAAATTAATCCAACTCGGAATCAGAAGGTACGATCCAAGGATCATCAAATGTAATAGTATTCGATGAAATCATATGAATAGTTGCGATAGAAGGCGATACATTAGGAGGAGGAATGGAAAAATTTCCTAGTAGACCAGAATCTTTAATCAAACCTACCCCAACATCCTTGTAAGGGATAGTCGTTTTACCGATGTGCTAGATTGTTTCTGTAGAGGCTGGATCGAAGGAAAAATAAGTTAACTGGTCTATTTTAACGATATTTCCTTGATGTGGAAACTTGATAAGCCGAAAGACCGAAGAAACAATAACAGTCCTAGCATAAGACCAACTACGACCCAGGAGAAGGTTGTAATCTAGAGGGGCATCAACCACTTCCACATCTAGATTTACGATTTTGCCTTCGACCCCTATAGGTAAATCTTGAAAAATATCGAAAGGATGGAACCCTCGGCCATCAAAAGCGTTTAGAATTGTCGGATATTGATTGAGTGTAGGAGAACCAAGAAATTTCCAACACTAGATCGACATAATACACATTGAAGCCTCCTCATCAATCACAGTCCGAAATATCGGTTTGTTTTTTACTAATACTGGAATATGGAAATCCATTTGATGAGGTAGGTGGGGTGTAATATTCTCTAAATCAAATATTATTAGGTTTGAGTCCTGAATATCAACAGCTCCTATGGCAGAAAAAATTAATTTACACTGTGCTGGGCACGATTGTAGCACTTCCAAAGCCGACATTGCTGAAGGGGAAATAACTAAGTCTTCAACAATGTTGTAATTCTGAGCAGCTCTCACATGTGGATTCAAAGCTGCTTTATGAAGAACACCTTTAGCAGGTGGTTTGATTACTAGGTCTGGATTTGGTTTCTCGAACTGTAGCGGATCAAAAATGGGAGGAGGTGTAGTTGATGTGTTTGAATTAGAAGATTCTGCTTCTTTACCACCAATAGGACTTTTACTACCATAATCTTGCGATCGCGTCACAATCTTGACATGAGACATAATCATAATAGGTTCTTCTAAGGCATTCGAGGTGGAACCAATCATCTTACAATCTTGAGTAGGAAAAGGATCCTTCAAGACAGCAGGTTGTTGAGAATCTTTAACGAATTTTGAAACCTCTGCTCGATGTGGGCATTCTTTAGTAAAATGATCCTCGTTGCAAATGAAACAAGGATAGAGAGGCTTGCGTTTTTCATCATTAGATTCATTTTTATCAGTTTTATCTTTTGAATTCTTTTTGTTTTTATTCTTCCCCTTATTTTTACCATCAGATTTAGATTTGGACGTAGACATCTCTACGACATGAATGTCGGCAGAAATTTCAGCGGAAGACTCTCCTTTTGGGGAATCAGGTAAAGTTATTATAGGAGAAGAATTCTTAGAATATTTCTTCTTGCTTTTAGTATTACTGTACCAATCATACCATCAGCGGCATGAGACCCTGAAGGAGCTACAGTTATTTGACCTTGTTTTGGAATATTGGGGATTTTTTCATGTAAAGTACCTGATTGCATATAAATGAGGTCAAGGTACTGAGCTTGAGCAATGACTTTCTCCTCAGTAACAACTTCTGCCTTAGCTACATCTTCAATGATTTTGGGTAATAATGATTTAACAAACCATTCCGCCAAAATTTGATCCGGAATGTAAACTTTCACCAAACGCCTTCTACGTCGCCATTCGTAAATATGATCAGAAACATATGTGGATGTGGATTGCTTTAGTGAATTAAATAGTTCCGTGCCATTTTCGTATCTGACAGGAAACTAAAAATGAGTTTAGAAAGAAGTTGCTAACTGACTGAAATTATTAAAAGAGCCTCGTGGTAACTCAATGTACCATTTGGCGGCAAGACCAATAAGAGTTCGTTGAAAAAGACGTAAGCGAATTGAATCATCAATTATCTAATTATACACACACCAGAGGTGATAAGTCATAACGTGATTTGACGGATCCTCTCCTGACTTACCCTAGAATTTTGGTACATCACTGAGCAACTTATGTGGCATTGGCGGCCAATACAGATGATAGAAAATTGGATCATTTGTAAGGCATGTTAAATCAGGTAAATCCAAAGTTGCAATAAATGGTAACTGATGGTTAGGGTCGTGAAAACCTTGAGTAACAAGAGTATTTATGGAAGGAGGATACCCAAGATAACTAGGAATTGGATTAGCATTAGGAATTGTATAACCCCCCCGGAAACCAGGATTAACCAGACCAAATTGTGGTTGTTGAGGCTGTTGATAAGTATAGCCAGGGTACGGTTGATACTAATAAACTGGGTTTTGTGAAACGAGACTGAATTGATACTGTCCCCGGTACAGTTGATACGTGAATTTCGGTTGAATTGTGAAAATCATACTTGTACCAGCTTGTCCCATAGGTATCTGGACCGAAGTCTGAACTATAGGTCTTGACTGGGGTACAAAGACTTGAGGGATTTGCACGGATGCAGGGATAGAAGAAACTGGAGCTACAGATACTCCAGAAATAGGTGTTATAGGTTGAATAGATGTTTCATTAGTTGCAGCAGTTGAGGCGGAGTCTGAGGTGTACTAGGCCCAGACTGTTGAACAGAACCAGGTGTAGGGGTTTGAATAGTAGGCTGGACAGGCTGCTGGGTTGGACCAGAAACCAAAGGCTATCTAGGTTGAGTAGACAACTGCACATTAGGTTGCATAGTCTACTAAATTTGGGATGGATCCCACACCATGTTCATTCCATGGTATTTTCCCATAGAAGGTTGAATGTAAGGACCATAGCCTGGTTGAACGTAGGGTTGATAATTAAGTGGTAAATTTCCAGCTCCTTGCACAAATGATTGACCAGAAGGCAGTTGGAAACCTTGAGTTGGGTACTAACCCTGAGGTTGATAACCCTGAGGCACGTACTGAATTTGGGATTGATAAGGACCTTGAGGAACATGTGGAGTTTGGGGTTGACCTTGGGGTATGTACTGTCCTGAAGGTTGATAACCTTGAGGTATGTACTATCCTTGAGGTTTTTCTCCAAAATAATATTGTGCCACAGTTTTTCCTGGGAAAAATTTACCTTGAGGTTGCCCCCCAGGTGGTAACTGAATACCTTGAGGTTGCCCCCCAGGTGGTAATTAACTACCCTGAGGTTGCCCCCCAGGCGGTAACTGATTTCCCTGAAATTGTCCCCCAGGCAGTAATTGACTACCTTGAGGTTGAGGATTCGGAATATTACTAGATATCATAAAGATTTGCTCTGTGTTTGACGTTTCAGCTTTAATTCCATTAAGACTAGATGATAATACTTATTCAATTGTTCGAGGAGCTTCTCCTGAGAAAGTACTAGAAAGAGCCTAATACCCCGAAAGGAACAGAAGGACCACCGTGTAAAAATGCTTCTGGTGTTTGGGAAAACATAGATGACTCTCCTGCCACGATAGATGAAGGATAGTAGCCTTTGGGCGTAGGATGAAATGGAATTCGAGGTGGAGAAAAAGCAAGACCCGAGTTTTCTAAAAAGTTTGTCAAAGATATATACCAAGCGTCACTCCGAATAGGGTTGTAGAAAATGGATTCACGCTCCCTAATATTTAAAGACTGAGGGGATTTAGGAAGAGATATTTCTTCGTCTGGACTAGCAAGTTCTTCAATAGAAATAAGGCTAGATGGAAGATCTTCAATGACAATATTTCTTACCCTAGGTGAACCAGGATCACTAGAAGTTGGTGTAATAAATCTTGAGGATGTTTCCAAAATAGAATGTTTAGTGTCAGGCTCAGAAATTTTAGGTTCTTCAACTAGTTCACTGGAAGGAGAAATACTACCAGTAACTCCGGAAACTAAAATCAGTTCTTGAATGTGTTATGTCGTGGGTATTTTATGATCAGGATGAATAAATATAGATGAACTTCCAATTTCTGTTGATCTAATTCTACCACTACTAGATGATACTAGAGCATGTAGCCCTTCAATTTGACTTGGCGTATACTCAAGGGGCTTCCCTTGAAGTCTCCGGGACTGTCTCGGTAATTCTGCCATGATTAAATATTAATCAATCACATGCAAACAAAGAAAATATCAATAAAAACACCTAAAATATCTAAAGAAACAAATAGTTGAATCACACGCCTAAAAAAATATAAGAGTTCAAACCACACACAAACAATATCTTCCCGTACTAAAAAACACTAGTTGGTGATGAAATCCAACTTAGTAGAAATTTAATATAGGAAGGGCGGTTGGAACAGTTACCCCGACAACCTACTTAATGAAACATACTGGCACAAGTTTCTTCACAAAACCATCCCGTTTGAAGAGAACCCCCCAGAGAGTCCAAGTGAGTCTAGTCAACTTCTGCTCCAGGTACAGTGAGATCTTTCCTTCACCGTCACCTTAGGAAATAATCTTAAGCTTAGGGACACTAAGGTTACCAATAGTAACAAATACAATTGGGGGAACAGTCTACGATCCGATTCCATGCACAAGGGCAGAGTAACAAAGCTCAATCCCCTTGAAGGCTCCTCAACATGGTTAATCCGAGGTTTATCGACAAGTGACCCCAGGCTCCTCGATAATGGTTAATCTGATGTTTACCTTTTGTAATGCACACAGGTCTTCTATCTTTCCCAATGAAACATAATTGATTGTCTCAAAGGTTCAGACATGATCTCGTGATTAACTCCTTTAAGCGAAGCTTCCCAAATTGCACCAATTACAATTGGATTTATTTCCTACCGCAAGATTTATCTGCTTGTTTGTTTTTACTATCTTGGAGAGTTAATTACTCCCTACTCCAAGATACTAGCCTAAGCTATATTTGTGAAAAGAGCCCTAGAAATAAAAAATATTACTAGATCAATTTTAATTAGGCATTGTTTTTATGGTTTGTTCTTTAAGTCAATAGGTATGGAAATGAAACTTTGTTGGTGTGAAGACTCGACTTCCAAAAACAATAAAAATGCACCTAAAAATGATAATCAATTCATTTTTCTTTCAATGAAATTCTAGCTAAAGAAAGAGTTCGATAATGCAATTCTTTTTAAGAGACAATTATTTCTTTGAACATGAAGAATAAATGGAATAAAATATTTTTATATTTTCAATAAGAACTCAAAACAAGACAAATAATCAATGCTCACAATAAATCCCTTTCACTTTCAAGACTTGAAACTACAAAAAACAACTTTCCTTCAAAATAAATCTACAAATTCTAAAAACACTCAAAACTATAAAAATTAATTTTGAGATCTACAAACTTTGAAAATCTAATTGAATAAAAGCTTTAATTTTTTTTTAGAATGTTTTACTTAGTTTTTCAGTAAACTAAGGATTCATTTGTCCATAATAACAAACAAATAAAAAACATTTAGATATGTTTCCTTTTGTAAAAACGAAATTCAAAACTTATAACAAAGTTTGTTCAAAGATTTGCAAAGAAACAACTAGATCTATTTCTCAAGAAAGGATGGATTTCAAAATCAAGTAAGACTCATCAAGAATACAAAAAGACCAGTGTGATATGAGGTATTTCAAGCTTCCAATATTTGAGTCACTACAGAGACCAAGTGAAAAGCAATCCAAGTATGCAAAACTTCTAGAAAATCACCAAAAACACAAATACTGTTGGAACCCACTCACAAGAGGCTTTTGACATGAACAATACAAATCTGGGCAGATACCAAAAACCCTAAATCAAATTAAACATAAACTGGAAGAAGAAATCTGAATTTTTTCAAAAAATTTAACAGGGTCTTCAAGCCCCAGAAGTAACAGGTGCTGTACCGCATTGGTTACTTAAGGAAAGTGTGAAACTGCCCACACTGTGCAAGAGAACAAAGTGTGGTCCCCAGAAAATTTTAAGAAAAACACAAAAGATTTCAAAACTTTTAAAAGTAAAGTAAACCTAAGCTACCCAGGCAAGTATCCATCAATCAAAAACCAGAAAAATCATTTTCTCAAGTCAAAACAAAGGAAAACCAAAAAACAAGAATCCTTCCCCAACGGAGTCGCCAATTTGTGGACCAGATAAATCAATCTTGCAGACAAGATCGATATCCCTAGTACCAAAAATTAATCTAGAAACAAACAGCCAAATAAACCTATCTTTCTCTAGACATATGTGATTTACAAAAGAATAATATAAAGGTGTTAAAATCTTACTGTAGATCCAATTCTTGTTCTAAGTAGTTGTCCTCGATCACTTGAAGGAGTTATCCTTATAGACCTGCAGTCACAAACAAGCAAACATTAAATATCACCTGTATAGTAAATATTATAAATCATGCCTATCATGGTGATCAAGGAATCCATGAAATAAATAGTTAATTAACAGCTTATTGAGAAAAATGATTCATTTTTATTAACTTTGAATAAAGAAAACCTTACAACCTTAGCCTTGATGTTACAGGCCTTCCCAGGGTCCAAAGAAGGAATATCCTCTAATTTGACAAGCCTTGCACTCTTCCAACCGAGACAGATAGAGGTATGTAATCTCTCCTCAAAAAATCTCAGTTAAATGAGTCTGAATCCCAACAGCATTTAACCTCAAATAATTCTAAAGCTTCCACTCCCCTTGAGGCTACCTAATGCCTATTGTTATAGTGAAAAAGAGGATGTTTCAATTCCAATTATGAAGGGATAGAATCCTCCTTCAAAGGGATAAGCTCCTCACATCAAGGGGTTAGCTCCTTAAGGTAAGGGATACATGAACCTCAAAAGAGCGTTTCTACCACCGCAAGATTATTTCTAGAGGCTTCTAGAATTTACTAAAAGTGAGATTTTTGAGTTTACTTGCACCTTTTTAATCTTTTACAGGGGCCCACACCAATAACACAGAGAAAGTGCGTTTAGGTACACAAGAGTCATAAACATTAGGTGCGGGACCGCAGGAAAGACAAAGATAAAGTGTGATACCAGAGTTAAGGAGATTTTTAAGAACTTTTCTCTTATTTTCAAGGCTTGAAATGAGGAAATGATGTGTTAGACTTGCAAAGGAGGAAGTATGAGTGATAATGAGCTCATACAAATAGCAGAATGTCAAGATGACAATTTTCAGTGCAACACATCCCATAAAATGGTAGACTAGCTTGTGAATAAATGATTCCTAATACAGGTTGTTGTAAATTAACCAAAGGATTTGGAGTCTGTGGATCCAATATTTGATGGTATTGAGTTGAAGGACCCGTTTGATAAGGTTGATGTACAACATTTTGATTCTGTAACAGGGGTAGGGATGTATTAACAAGCGGTAATGAAGTGGATGTAATAGATTGAACTGGTTGATATGAATGTACAACCATTTGTGGTTGGATAGGCAGAGTGGGATGCCATTGAAAAACATTCATGTCAACATTAGTTTTACCAAAAAATGGTGGAGTACTATCATATTGGGTGACCAAAGGTTGCTCCCCAGCATGAGGAGGATAATAAGGCGGAAAATATTGTTCTCTGAATGCTGGGAGTCCAGTTAATATGGTACTTGAAGGAATTGACCCAGAAGGACTACCTTGATATTTCCATGATGATGTGTATAATGAATCAAGCCATTAATTACTAATGATAGGATTACCAATTAAAATACTAGATGATGACATTGGTAAAGACCATGGTCTTGAATATGCACCAGAGAAAGTGCCAGATAATGATTTGTAACCTGATGGGACCATAGGAACACCATGAAAATATGAATTTGGTGATGTTTTGAACATCGATGGGGTAGCAAGGGTAGGAGCTGACGTAATTAGAATAGCAGGCCCAACCAAAGATGTTGGTTTAGACATGGTTGTTTGACCAAATGTATACCCTTTAAAATCGACAAGAGATTGAATGGGAATAAGATTAACAAAAGCAGAAGGAAACGATTCAAGAAAAGACTCATACAGGTAAAGGTCCCCGCCAAAATGGGTTGGAGTTAAAGGTGTATCGTCTTGTGGTATTTCTTCAATCGCAATTAAACCAGGTGGAAGTATTTCACTGTCAGGCCCAAATTATATTTCAAGTGGTTGACTGTGTGATATAGGAGTTTCAATGGCTACAAAAATTTGTGGGATGAGCAAGGTAGGAACAAGTTCCGGTTGTTAGACTTCTAGATTCAGATGTTCTGGCAAAGAAGACACATGATCTGGATCAGTTTGTGGTTGAACAACATCGGGTCCAGGAGGTATGGTCTCACTGATTGGATGAATCATGACCACATGTAGCTGTGAAGACTCTGTTTTGACAACACTAGATGAACTAGAATGTGTAGAAACAACTTGAGCTAACTCTGGTTTGTTGGAAAATGATGTTTCACCAGAGGTACAGATTGTAATTGATTCGGTAGATCGTGATCTCCTTCGCCTACCAGAAGTAACTTCTGGCGGTAAAGGTGGTTTTAAAGCTAATCTACGCGAATGACGGAGAAAAGTATTTTGTTCTTCCACGATTACTGATTTATTTTAACCAAAAAAAATAAACAAAATAAAAGGGTAATGCTAGGCAAAAGAGTTTACCAAGAAACTGTGAACTGCAGAATACCTCCTCGCGAACTATGAAGTACAGACAAACAATCTCCCTGAATGTTGTGCTCGGTGTATCACAATTTACAAGGCGGACGACTCGGTTCACTATGGATGGATAACACCTAAAATTTGTCCTCCCAATTATACCCGAAGGTACGTGGAGGCCCAAGTGTGCATTAGCGTTGTCTGATGTGAAACTGCACAGCGAGAGAACCCCTTTATACTTATCGTATTGTAACACCACCCGATATACCCGAAAGTATGTGGATGAGCTACGATATACTTACGTGCGTGGAGTGAGGTATCACACTGAGAATGTATCGCAGACAAGTTAACAACAACTGCTATGTTTTACCACGCCGAAACACGTCTCTAGCCTAGACCTTCTAAATGTTATCGTTATGTTTTGAATGCTTTGTTAGGTAAATTGAGATTAATTTTATGTTGAACTTGCTTAGCAATTTTCCTTTCAAAGGTTCACCACGTTGATGTGTAGGAAAATCCTATAATGCAAACTAAGAATGATAAACAATATTTTAGTTTCAGTTTTTTCAATGAAAAACCTAGCTACTAAGGGGAAAGAGAAAATAGTTTGTGAGCAAACAAAGCAATGAGAACAAAATAAATGCAGATTTCCTAAATTTTCCTTTTGCAAAACACACAAAATTCTACATGCAGATGCAAGTTTTTCTTTTCAGTTTCTTTAATGTTATGGATGCAGAAAAGAAACTAAGTGCACTAAATCAACAATTCAAACGCTTTTTACTTTCGAGAAATGAAGAATACAAACAACAATTTCTCTTTTGAAGGAAAAATGAGGACTTTAACAACAATTTCTCCTATCAAGGAAATGAATAATTTACGACAATTTCCTATTTTGAAAGCAAAAGAGATCTGATGCGACAATAAAAATACTTTGAAATCAACTTGTCAATGATAAAGAAAAACGTTATAAACAAAAATTGAACAAATTTTCATTCAAAGGAGGAAGAAGTATATAGAGTCACTGGTCAATATGAGGATCAAAATTTCCAAAACATAGTAGAAAACAAGTTGAATCAAATCACAAAGGCAAATTCAAAGGAATCTGGATGCTTTCAGGAGGAAACACAGTCTTCAAGGGGAGACAGTGCTCTGCAATGCAGTCCTGAAAGGGAGACAATGTTATGCAAAGCACTGTGTCCTATCCAAGGGTGTATTGGGCGGAGTGTATAAGGAAAAATACTATTTTTCAACACACTCTTTTGAAAATTTGTCTTTTGAAAAGTTTAATCTTTGTGAGTAACAACTACTGGGTTGATAAAAAAAGTAAACCATAGGCTTAAACACCTAGAACTAAGACAAATTTTCCCCAGTGGAGTCACCAATGTTTTGGGCCAGAATTGTGAAGTACGAATAAAACACACTTCCCTAGACAGGTGCTAGTTTAGAACAATAGATTAAAGACTATACGACTATTTCTCCTAACTAAGAATAGACACACAGAATATATTAGAAACTTACTTGTGATCCAAGCGATTCTAAATGGTTCCTTTTGTTGCTTCCGTTGTAGCTTCAAATTCAAGCGGTTTGTGTGCGAAATGCTTCCTGCAAGAAAGAACACTAAAATAGAAGAAGATAGCAATAATACATATGTCTATTCATGTTAGTTAGCTAAATCAGTGAAGCATAAACCATATACATCAACCAATATCTTTCAATATGAAAATCAAATCCAATACAAATGCATATAGGGAAAAATAAGTTGTACTCTTTATCGATGATAGAGGGAGAGGTTACAACCTAGTGACTGATTTGAAATGAACCTTCCAGCAACATTCCTAAGCCTCATCATAGTATAAATCTCTCCAGCATTTGTTACATAAATCTCGTTCTCAATTGAAAATTCTCCAACATTTCTCTACTCAAATTCTTCCCTCCCAAGCACTCAGATCTGTGCTCAATTTATAGAGGAACTGAAGGTTGTTTTTCAATCAATGAATTTCCAATAATATGAAATACATGTTCCCAATCATGTAGATGTCAAATGGACACTTTGATTTGAAGCTTGACACACATGAACTCTTCTAGAAGGAACTGGCCAAGTGGAGATTCTGGAAAAATGAGAATTTCGTTCCCAATGTGACCAACGCACCCATAGATGTCTGGAAGTGCTTTGCAGAGAAGCCTTGCATGGGGCTACCTGAATATGCAACACACTTAACCCCTTTAGAGGCAGTTTTGGTGAGCTCTCATATGCTATATAATAAACTTCAAACCTTGGAAACCTTTGCTTGATGAAAGTCATGCTTGATTCATCTTGTTCTTGTCTTAGGGCATGTAGCAACTTGAAATGATAGGGAATGATAGACCCTTAGTAGTTGGTCCTGGAGATGATGCCCAGTTAACTAGGTCATTGGGAATGATGCCCAATTTGACCTCTAACACCATGTTCAACACATAAACAATCTAATAACATGTACATAATTTAGAAAGTCGTCTACATTGGAATATTGCCCAATATAGAAATGCCTACAGATATAGGCCCATGTTCGAATGACAATCTGTATGTAAGGTCACCGTAAAGATTATGTGTACAAAAATCCTGAAATCGCAACCCCGATGGATGAAACTAGATCCGAGGTCTTCTTATCTTGTTCACTCAATCATTTGGGTATAAGTCTAGCCATACGAATATATGATTTGTAGTCAAACATGGTAAGACATCATTTGATTACCAGCCAATGATGTGAGTTGTTAACAAACGTGAGAGAACCACCATTGATGTCAATGGCCCTCAAGGTAATGCAATACATTTCATAAGGCGTCAATGGATGATTTGATGTCGAATGCAAAAAAAAAAATTTCGGTCGAAGGTCCGGAAGCGAGGATCTTGTCGATGCTGTAACAAGCCTCATGGTATTGAAATTAGGTGTTTCTAAGTGAACTTCCTGGATAGTGATTTGTCATCGAAAGGAAGCCATCTTATTGCAAAACAGGAGTTATTGATTTCAAAGACAAAGGTACGAATTGATATAGAAATTTTTAGGGATGACGGTCATGAGAATGAAGGTTTATCAGTATTGTAGAAGGATGAGTATTCACTTGATGACTTCTCTTGAACATATCGGCGACATTGAGATGAGTTGGCAGCATTGACCTAAAACTGAAGTGAAGGTATGATGAACCATAGGTATGAATGAATTGTCAAGAAGGTTACCCAACCCAAATAGTCACGGTGATGGAGTGAAGTGTCATGTTCAAGAGTGACCTGCTACCGTAAAAGTTCTGCTCACTTTCCCAAATTTTCCCCGGTCATTTTTCAACCAGTACCTCTTTATTTTTTAACAAGCTTGAAGAGGATAACATATGCTTGATCTATAATTCAACCCTTCAGGTGAAAAATGTATCGCTATTTAATAATTTAACGATTCTAGCGATTAATTAAACTCGATTATTTCCACGATCGACAAGCCTATCACTATTTTATGTTTTAACGAGCCTAGCGACAGTGAGAGCCCAGTACTTTTTCATGTTTAGAGAGTTTTAAAAAGAGGATGAAAGAAAAATCCACAAGTACTTTTCGTAAATTTGTCACTCAAATCTGAAAAAGTGTAAAAAAATATCTTAGAGAACCTCTTTGGTCATGTTTGACCAAGGTATTTATTTTTCGTAAATAATCTATATCAATCTGGAAAAAGGTTAAAATTATACTAAGTAGATATCAATTCATTTACTTTTACGAGCTTGAAATGACAAGTGCTCGACAATATTTTCACATTATCGGAGTCTAAAAAGAGTTGAAAGAAGACTCCAGGAGTTCCTTTTTTTCTGCTATCAAAGCTCGAAAAAGAGATAAAAATGTGATTCAAATCCTTTTTTATTTTTAAAAAAGCTCGAAAATAAGGAGAAAAAGTATGCTTTGTGGTCAAATCATTCTTGAAATAAATTTGCACTATTAATATGTTCATCAGTTGTAAACCCTGTTTAGAACAACATAAAATGCATTAAAATTACGTGTTTCATGATAAAAACATAATAAAACCATAGTCATAGCAATAAATATAATATGCAAACAATTAAATGACTATTAAAAAGAGTTTTACTATTTATTTTTACCATTCACTAGTTACCATTTGCATTTTTTAACTTTGAACCTATTTTTTCCCCTAAACTTCAGCGATTGATTGCATCCAATTGGTAAGAATGCCCCCTACAAGAGCACATGTTGAATTCCCCCCTACAAGAGAAGATGCCCCCCAAGATTCATTTCATTCACCTAAGTAAACTATTGGTTACTAATAGCTTGATGGAATGAAGGTTCATTTACGAGATCAGATGGAAGACTCATCATAATTAGGAGAGGATTTGCTTCATTTTTTAGCGAGATTGACACATGAAAATAATTATGCTCTTGACATGATTCATTTTTTAACGAGGTTGACACAGTAAAATAAGTATCCTCATAGGCACTTGTTTCATTTTTTAACAATGTTGACACAAGAAAAAAGAGCTATCCTCATAATATATTTCATTTTTTAACGAGGTTGACACAGGAAAAGGATTATCCTCATTGTGCAATTGGACTAGTGAGTGTGTGCTGGAAACAATGTAGGCTAACGGAGTCATCATTTAAGGAGTTTGATGAGCACCACAAATGATAATTTATAACATGCGTTGATGGGTCTTCTCTAGGGTTTCCATTGAATTTTGGAATTTTTGAGGGTAATTTTTGTGGTATCACCGGCCACCAAGGATAATAATGAATGGGATCAGCTTGATATTTCACTGAAGATGTGAATAAAGGATCAGGTTTTTCAATACTCATAAAGGAGGAACCAAATAGGATTCCAGATGATGACATGGGTGAATTCAATGGACAAAACATCGAAGATGAAGCAACACTAGATTTTGTCGCAGCTAAAATAGATGGTTCAGTCTCGGATGTTATCTCAGCCATGGTCAAATGACCCAATGTATACCCTATAGAATCTATGGGAACTCGAAGTGAAATAGGATCAACAAAAGTAGAGGAAGGTGATTGAGGAAAAGACTCGTATAGGTAAAGCTCCTATTGAAAATCAGTTGGAGTTAAAGGTGTCTCATCTTGTGATATTTCTTCAATCGAGATCAAACTAGGTGGAATAACTTCACCGTCTAGCCCAAATTATAATTTAGGTGGTTTACTACACGATATGGGAGACTCAATGGCTACAATAGATTGTGGAGTGACGAATACAAGAACAAATTCTGGTTGTTCGACTTCAAGATTAATATTTTCTCCACATAGGGAATATAGAAACTGAAATATAAGGGGATGGTAGACCCTATTTCATTGCTCCTAGGGATGATTTCCATTTTGACCAATAACAGCTTCCCCCTAAAGAACTATGGTATCAGGATCAACTTCCGGTTGAACAATGTCGGGTTCCCAAGGTATGGTCTCACTGATTGGATGGATCGTGACTACAGGTAGCTGTGAGAACTCTATCTCCACAACAGTAGACAAACCAAGATTTGTAGAAGAAACTTGTACTGACTCAGGTATATGGGAAGATGATTCTTCTCTAGAGGTGCTAATAGTACTAGTTTCAGTAGAACAGTGTCACCTTCACTGACTAGAAATGACTTCAAGTGGTAAAGGTGGTTTCAATTCAATTCTATGCGAACGACGGGGAAAGGGATTTTGTTCTTCCACGATTACTGATTTATTTTAACCAAAAATAAATTAAAAAAATAAAAGGGTAATTCTAGGAAAAAAGTTTACCAGGAAATTGTGAACTATAGAATACCTCCTGGCGAACCAAGAAGTACGGGCAAGAAATCTCCCCGAATGTTGTGTTCGGTGTATCACAATTTACAAGGTGGCTAACTCGGTTCACTATGGATGGATAACACCTAAATTTTTCCTCCAAAATATACCCTAAGGTACATGGAGGCCAAAGTCCGTATTAGCGTTGTCTGATACAAAACTGCACAGTGAGAGCACCCCTTTATACTTTTCGTACTGTAACATCGCTTGATATACCCGAAATTACGTGGACGAGCTACATTATACTTATGTACATGGAGTGAGGTATCACACTCGGAATGTATCGCAGACAATTAATGACAACTGCTATGTTTTACGACATCGGAACACGCCTCTAGCCTAGACCTTCTAAATGCTATTGTTATGGTTCCAAACCTTTGTTAGGTAAATTGAGATAAATTTTAAGTTGATCTTGTTTATCAATTTTCCTTTCAAGGTTCACCGTGACGATGTATTGGAAATTAATAAAATGAAAACTAAGAATGATAAGAAATATTTCACTTTTATCTTTTTCAATGAAAATCCTAGCTACTAAAGGGAAAGAGAAATCAGTTTGAGAGCAAACAAATCAAAGAGCACAAACTAAAATGCAACTTTCCTAATTGTTCCTTTTGCAAAACACACAAACCACTACATGCAACTGCAGGTTTTTCTTTTCAGTCCCTTTAATGTTATGAATGTAGAAAAGGAAAATAAGTGCATCAAACCAAGAAAACAAATGCCTTTTACTTTCGAGAAATGAAGAACTTAAACAACAATTTCTCTTTTGAAGGAAAAATGAGGAATTGAACAACAATTTCTCCTATTAGGAAATGAAGAATTTACGACAAATTCCTTTTCAAAAGAAAATGGATCTAATGTGACAATGAAAATAATTTGAAATTAGTTTGTCAATGATAAATAAAAACACTTTAAATAAGCATTGAACAAAATATCTTTCAAACGAGGAAGGAGTAAATAAGATCACTGGTCAATATAAGGCTTCAGGCTTTTCAAAACACAATAGAGAACAAACTGAAAAAAGAATGAAATGACAAATTGAATGGAATTTGGATGGTCTTTGGGGCCAACGCGGTCTCTAAGGGGAGACAGTGCATTGCAAAGCACCCCTGAAAGGGAGACAGTGCTATGCAAAGCACTATGTCCTGTCCAACAGTGCATTGGGCGCAGTGTACAATGAAAAACACAACTGTTTAACACACTTCTAATGCAAATTTGAATTTCAAAAAGCCTAATATTTATGAGTAAAAGCTACTGGGTGAATAAACAGAGATAAACAGAGGAAAATACACCTAGGATGAAGAGTAAATTTCCCCAGCGAAGTCGCAAATTTGTTATGTGGAATTATGTATTACGGATAAAATATCCTTCCCTAGACAGGTGCTTATCTAGAACAACAGATTAAAGACTTTACGACTACTTTTCCTAACTATGAATAGACACACAGAATGAAACAAGAAGCTTAATTGGAGTCCAAGCGCTTCCAAAGTCTCCTTCTATTGCTTTTTTTGTAGCTTCAAATTCCAACCGGCTGTGCAAAATATTTCCTGCAAGAATGGACACTAAACAACAAGATATAGCAACATATAGATGTCTATTCAAGTTATTTAGCTAAATCAATAAAGCATAAACAATATACATGAAATAAGAACTCATAATATGGAAAATCAATGCTTATACAAATGCATATAGGGAAAAGTAAGTAGTAATATTTATTAATGATAGAAGGGGAGGTTACAACCCAGTGATTGATTTAGTGTCACCATCTCCAACAGCATTCCAACCTCATCACAATGTAGATATATCCAAAAATATGTCACTCAAATCAACTCCTCAATTGAAATTTCACCACCATTTCTCTACTCAAATTCTTCCTTACCAAGCACTAGGATCTATGCTAATTTTATAGAGGAGTTGAAGGTAGTTTTACAATCAATGAATTTCTAATAATAGGCAAGGTATGTTCCCAATCTTGTAGAGGGAAAATGGACACATGGATTCGAAGTTTGACACATGTGAACTCTTCTAGAAGGCACTGGCCAAGTGGATATTCTAGAACAATGAGAATTTTTCTCCCAATATGACCAAAGCACCCGTGAATGTCAAGATGTGCTTTGTAGAGTAGCCTTGAATGGGGCTACCTGCATATGAAACACACTTAGTCCCTTTAGAGACAACGTTGATGAGCTCTCATATGATATATTATAAACTTTAAATCTTGGAAACCTTTGCAAATGGAAGTCATGTATGATTTGTCTTGTTCTTTGTCTTAGGGAATGTAGCAACTGAAATCATAGGGGATGATAGACCCTATTCACTGGTCCTGGAGATGATGTCCAGTTAACCAAGTCATTGGGAATGGTGCCCAAATTGACCTATAATAGGGGGATCTCCTAGGAATGATCCTAGGATGGACAATGATTTGAATTGGCCGGGGCCATATTATTGGTACTATGTAAGTGCATTCGCAAATGTGTCTACATATGGTAGAAGGACATTGGTGTTTGATATGGGCCTCTTTTCGCTATGTGTCAAATGGTCGATAGTAACGATGAAGTTCTCATGGGGGAACATCATAGTTTGAAAGATGGAGGAGGCTATGGCTGACATGGCGTACATGTAACTTTGGCCAAGGAGTATATTGTAGTCCAATTCAGTGTCCAAGAATTCAATGTCTATAAGGACCATCTTTTCAACTAAGCAGACCAGGATGTTTTGGTAGAGACTGATGAGGGCCGAAGGGAAACCATCGTATGCTCTAAGAGTGATGCCTGATGGCTTTAGTTTAGGAGACCCTAACTTCTGCCAAATTTTCTTGGACATGATGCATGTGGATGCACCCTTGTCAATGATACATCGATGAATGGTGATGCTTTGGACCGACACCGATATCTGAAAGGAGACCATTGGAGTAAGCCTAGGGGTGGCTTTATCTAAATTAAAACCCATCAAGCACGAATCAATAGGGTCGATGGCGCCTAATCTAGAAAGTAAGGCTTTACGCTGTTTTGGGCATGATTGTAATACCTCCAAAGCTGACATAGCAGTGCGTGATTGAGCTAGATCATCCACAATTCTATAGTTATGGGCTTCTTTGGAATAGTTTCTTGATCGCCTATTTGGTCCTTTAGCCATTTTTGGCAAAGGTTCAATAGGCATCTTTGAAATGATCAAAGGTGATGTTGGTGCACTGGTACTAGCCCTTGACACGCTGGTGTCTGGTGGGGTGTCGTAATTTTGATTCCATGTTTGAAAAAACATTTCTTTGTCAGTCATGTAGATTTAGTGGTTTTATTTTCCAAATTCATCGTGAGTTTGTTGCTGCGTGCTAACTATCCCTTGATGGGGGAAGGGCTCCTGCATGACTCTTGTATGCTGGGAGGATCCCCCTTTTCCACGATTACTCTGTAGCTTCTTGAGCTCAGTGAGGTCGGGATAGTGGTGAGTGTAATGGCCATACTCACCAAAAATAGAACAAGAGTGGTTTGTTCAAAGAATTCACCTTTTGTTCTGCCTCTGGGAGTTTCTTGGTTGCTGGTTTTAATTTCGGTTGGAGTTTCCTCTAGTCTAAGATCACAAAGGGAATTGTTGATTGTTGCCCCACTGTCTAGGATTTCCTTTAGGATTTTTTTTCCTTTTTTCTTAAACACATTAGGATGATAATTTGGATTCTCCTGGTTATATGGTTGGCGCAGTTGGTTTTGGGAGGGTTGCACAAAGTTCACCTGTGCATTATTCTGCATGGGTGGGTGTTGTGCTGGGGACTGGGAATATTGTGGTCCTTGGTTTATAAATGGCTGTTGGGGGGGGATCTCTTCTGTCAGTATGCATATATGTGTACTGGGTCGCCTAAGCCAGAGGATAAGGTCCTCCATGCTGATGGTGATACGATGATGCCCTACTGGTCAAATTTTGTGGAGGCATGTGATGACTTTTGTAGACGGGTTGTGGTATGTTCTGGGTAGAATCATATGCATAAATAGGGTATTGAATGTTGTTTCTTAGGTTATCTTGGGTCAACAACCCAATTAAAGCGTCTGCAGAGTTCGACATGTCTGAAAATTCTTTGTAAGTTTGCAGGTGCGGGGCATTCGACAAGATATTGTAAATATACCCTGCCTGCGTATATATCAACTCAAGTTGTTCAGCCTTACTAATGGCATCCTCTTCAGATATGGGATTTTGTTGTGCCACATCCTTTGAAATATTTGCGATGAGATTTTTCAGGAACAGGTCTAATAGAACTCGATCGTCGAGTTTGGCTTTGCACAAACTACGACACCGCAGCAATTCATGGATATGGTCCGAGATATGGATGACGGGGGTTTTCCTTAAGTGGGTCAGTAATTACATTTTGGAATCGTGGTGGATGTATAACTGAAAATAGGTCAGGAATGTAGTAGTGAGGGTGCTAAAGGTTCCATGTGTAGTAAAGGGTTTCTCCACATACCATTTCACTACTACTCTGGTTAGAGTGCATTTAAAAAATCTTAGTTGAATAGTATCATCTTGTTGTTAGACGAACACCACAGGTGAAAAGTCATAACATGATTTCCGGGGTCTTCCACTTACTTCCCTTCAAATTTTTGAATTTTTTATAGGAGCTTCGTGGGCATGGGAGGCCATATGGGTTTGTGTGCAATGAGGTCGTTTGTCAACTTGGTTAAATCTGTTGAGATTCAACAAGATGATGAGCGTAGTGAAAATCAATCACCTTCACTAAGTGGGCCCATAGGCTATTTTTAGGTGTAAGTATATTTTTAGACTATGTCTATTTGTAGACATGGTGATCATATTTCAGAAGTTGCGGGATGCTATTTGTGGATGGTTGGTCAAGTTGGAAAAATAGATGAAATTCTATTTGTTGGAAATACTGAGAGGGGGGGTGAATCATTGTTCCTTTCAATTAGAGCATTAGTTAATCTTCAATTATTATTAGTATTTGTACAATGATAGCAGAAAAAAAAGGAACACAAATGCACACAATTTTTAAGGTGGAAACCCACTCCAGGACAAAAACCACCTAATGCTTTTCTAATAATTCTTTAATATTCAACTCCAATTAAAAATAAAGCTCCAACTTCGTAGAATCTAGAAAATCATTCTTCTCTAGCTCCCACTGGATCGATGCTCCAATGCCCAAGATTATTTAGTAATCTCACCAATGGATCCTTCTGACACCTCAGTAGGCCCTATGACTCACCTAGCACCACGCCTACCACTATGAGAAGAATAAAGAAAGAATGAACTCCTAGTACGAGCCCCGGTCCCTTTTACAATGATATAGAATGAAGTAGAAGAAGAAGATACACTAGAACATAACCCCAACTTTAACACAACCACCTAATGATGATCCTAGACCTCCCGACATTGCCTCTTCAACTCTTGAGATAAACACTAGAATTTTTCTGTCATGTATTTACTATTTACAATGACTTAGTACAATGATACCTCTCCCAGGTATTTGTATCTGATCTTTTATGAAGAACATGTAATTGTTCTTTTCCTATTCTGCACCTTTTTTGCTGCTCTTGTCATGCTACCCTCTACTGCACCTTGCTTTTCTTTGCTGCCCTAGAAATTCTAGTCCTTTGCAGCCCTTGACAACACATGATCTAGATTTTTCTTGCATTCTAGGAGCTTGATATTGAATTTGGTGTATCTTTGTTAATTCAGATCCCCAATATCTGATTTTTGGTTTTGTAGTGGTCCTCTAAGTCATCTTTCTAATGCCACAGGTTTGACCCAATTTGGATTCTTCAAGGTAGATTTATGCCCAATCTCTCAAAATGCCCTAATTATGGACTATTTAAGGCATGCCACATATCATTGTTTCTTCATTCGTCTCTGAAATTGATAGAGCACAAACTAAAGTCCGTGCACTATCTACCACTTTTTATAGAATTCCAATCTGATACTCAGAGAGAGAGAGTTATGACTATTTTCCCAAGGTCACTTCTTTGAGATTAATTTCAGGATCTTGCAAAAACACTGACTTCCACAAATCATGTCATTGAAACTATTGTGCACCTTGATCTAAAGTTTTCTCAGGAGCTTCCTCAGGATTTCGACTTTGCCTCATAAAATTTTTAGCTTTTAACCTTCGTAGAAAAAAAATTTAGAGTGAACATTCCATGCTGACCTGTTTCCGATAGTGAAATCCCTTGCATAAGGAGGATATGAGGATCACAATTTATATAAATGCTTAGGTTGAGAGGGGCTTCAACAAGTGAACATGGGAGGAATTTTAGGAGCTTAAAAAAATATTAATTATTACTTTTAAATGACCCATGCCACAACCCCATGTGGTTTTAGCCCACTAACTAGGGTTACAAACTTCAAACATGAATATCTGTCAAACCATGAATAATTATGTGGCATGCCATATATCAATGGAAACTTATCAACAAGAAGAAACCATTAAAAGAATTCTTGACCCAGAATATAGTAATTTGGTAGGTCAAAATTCCCATGCAATATTGGGGTAGCCCATGGTGCTGCTTGGGTTTACATCAATGACAACCGTTGATCAAAGATCTCCCCCTTTGGCATTGATGGCAACACAAGTACTCCCCCTGTGATCATGACACTTTTTCATACAACATTCTCTCCCCCTTTGACATCAATGGAAAAGGGTAAGTCCTCCCTAACACACAACCAACCTAAGGACCTATACACACTTCCACTCCCCCTTTATATTTTGAATAAGGAAAATATAATGAGAACTTGGGAGAATCCCAAGCTTCTGGTGAAGATAGTCCAATGCTTCATGAGTACTCTCATGATCATCAACACTTCCTACCCAATATCCATCTGTAAAGGAATGAATAACGAGATTTTTACCCTTGGGATACCACAAGTCATATTCTGTTGTTCCCTTTAGATATCGAAGAATTCTTTTGATGGCAATAATATGTGATTCTTTTGGTGCTGCTTGGAATCTTGCTACTTGTCCAACTGCTTGCATAACATCTAGCCGGGAGGCTGTTACATATAGAAGACTACCAATCAGAGATCTATACAACCTTTGATCCACATCCTTAGATGAGTCATCTATGCTCAATTTTAAACCTGTTACCCTTGGAGTAAGGATGGTTTTGCAATCTTCCATTTTAAATTTCTTGAGCGTTTCTTTGATGTACTTGGCTTGACATATAAATATTCCTTTCTCTTGCTAAGATATTTGAAGCCCTAAGATATATGTCAGCTCACCAAGTAAAGATATCTCGAAATCACTTTGCATATTTGTAGCAAAATTCTTACTTAGTCAATCATCATTGCTACCAAATATTATATCATCCTCCTTAGCTATTAGACATGCATTATTTGCTTCATCCAGAACATATATGTCGTTTGGAGCTCGAATTGATATAACCATAATTTTACCATACTTTCCTTTCTCGATTTCACATTTTGTGGAGTTGAATAGTATTGTGTGTCATTGATCACACATTTGTCCAACACTGAGAAGATTTTAATTCATGTTTTCAACCAATAGAAAATTCTTTGCTAGAGAATATTTTCTTCCGAGAATGACAGTACCTGATCCTATAACATTTGAAGATCCATAATTTCCAAAGGAAATAGTTCCATCCTTCTTCTCTTTCAGAGATATAAATTTATTTCTATCTCCAATCATATGCGTTGAGCAACTGCTATCAACATACCACACATATTTGTTGTTTTGAGCCTTGAGAGTGAGAGCACAATTATCAGTCTTCTTCTTCTTCCATGTTCGTTCATTTTGTGGTTTCGAAGATTCTTCTGGAGGATTTTCAAGTCTACAGTCTCTGGCTATGTGTCCAAAGTTTCAACATTTTTAACATTCAATGTTATTTTTTAAATGTTCAAATCTATTGATGTTTCGCTGAGCCCTAGGAGGTTAATATTTGACAGATCTCCTGGAATCGTATTCGTTCGTGGGGTACGTGCGACATTCTACAGCTTTATGACCAAATTTTCCACATGAATAATATTAGCCATAAAAAATATGTTGGTACCTGGATGGAAATCTTCATCGAGGAATTGTCTTCCAAGGTTGTTCTTGCGAATATTATCCAATGAAGTCTACATGCATGTCAGATCTCATAGGTTCGTTGTATTTTGTTTTAGAAGGTCTTGCTTCTTCTTCTTTGTAACCGATGCCAATTTTTTCATTGTAAGATCATTGATTGTTGATGAGTTCTTCCAATGCCCTTGAGCTGTTGGCATAGTTTTGGATAGTTTTTCCTTCACTTCCTTACGCAGCGAGACGACTTCAACTTCTAATTCTTCCTTTTCTTGGTTGCTTTCTTCCAACTTCTTTTGAAGTGACTCTTCAATGCATTTGTGTTCCTCAACTTCAAATTTGAGACCTTTAGCTTGCTCTTCAAGAGTATTGGAACAGATCTTCTTTGGCTTGAGCTCTTTTATAAGTTTGATTGCTTCCTTATAAAATTATTCTATGGTCAATCCTTCTTCTTCGTTGTTTGATACGTCTTGTTTATTGTTCTTGGCCATAAACAATACTCTCTCATTGGCTTCTTCTTCGCTGTCATTGTCTTCATTGGATGATGAGCTATCTTATTTAGAGAGAAAGTTCCTTTTGGATCCTTTCTTGTTGAATTTATAAAATCCTTTCTTTCCTTTTGAGTTTCCATCACTTATGTTTAGACATTTTGATGCGAAATGCCCAACCTCACCACAGCTGAAACATATCAATGGAAGTTTACCTTTGAATTTTCCCTTACCAATTTTTAGTTTTCTTGTAAAGTAAGCCTATTCTTCATCTGAAAGACCTTATTCATCATCTCCCCTTTCTTCACACTTGCAGGTGCATGTCTTTTCAATTGAAGGTTTTATGTCCTTATTGGTTTTCTTAGATGCAACGAACGTAGTTTCTAGATGTGAAGTACCCTCTTCTTCATCAAGTCTCATTTCATATGCTATGAGAACCCCATGTAATTCCTCTTTGTTGAGTTTGTCTAGATTTTCACTGTATTCTAAGACCTATACCTTTGGGTTGAATCTCATTGGTAACATTCTAAGAATATTTCGTATAATAGTCTTCTCGTCAATTGGCTCTCCCAATCCTTCCATAGTATTGGTTATTTCATCAACGTATTGGAAGTATGTAATAATGTTGCAACCTTATTTCATTCTGAGTTGCTCAAATTTTTCTCTATAGATTTGAAGCTTTGCTTCTTTGACATTTGAGTCACCTGAATATATATTCTCAAGCTTGTCCCAAACATTTTTGGTGGTTTTACAACCCAAAATCTTATGATAAGCAGATTCAATAAGTCCACTGATAATAATATTATTTTCTTTTGCATCATTTACCCAAGTCTTCTTACTTTGTTCATCTACAGTTGATGTAAATCCATTTTGAATAGTGTCCCATACTTCGTAACCTTGCACTAAGAGATAGACCTCGATTCTTCCTTTCCAGAGTGCATAATTATTTTCATTGAAAAGAGGTACACCATTCTTGGTATGCTCCATGACCTCCCTCCAGCTGTTAAACTGCTATTAACCAATCACTAAAACCGATTGTTGTAAATACTGAGAGGGGGGTGAATCAAAATTCCTTTCAATTATAGAATTAGTTAATATTTAATTATTATCAGTGTTTGTAAAATGATAGTAGAAAAAACAAGGAACACAAATGCACATAGTTTTTAAGGTGGGAACCCACTCCAGGACAAAAACAACCTAATGATTTTCTAATAATTCTTTAATATTCAACTCCAATTGAAAATCAAGCTCCAACTTCCTAGAATCTAGAAAAGCATTCTTCTCCAGCTCCCACTGGATGGACACTCCAATGCCTAAGATTCTTTAATAGTCAACTGAATTGATGCCCCAACACTCAATGAGCTACAACTCACCCTAGCACCACCCTACCACCCTATAGAAGAATAAAAGAAGAATGGTCTCTCGTACCAGGGAAACTGGTCCACTTTACAATGATATAGAATGATGTAGGAGAAGAATACACACTAGACCATAACCCCACCTATGACACAACCACCTAATGATGATCCTATACCTACTGACACTGCCTCTTCAACTCTTGGCAGATAGACACTTGAACAATTTTTACAATAATGTATTTACAATGACTTAGTACAATGATAACTTTACAGTGACCATATGCAGTGCTGCCCACCTGAAGACTTCTTTTGATGAAATTATTGCTGCTGTTCTGCACCTTGGTTGCTTCTCTTGTCATGCTACCCTCTGCTGCACCTTGATTTTCTTTGCTTCCCTATAAATTCTGGTCCTTTGTAGCCCTTGACAGCACATTATCTATCTTTTTCTTTCCTTCTAGGAGCTTGATATTGAATCTGGTGTATCTCTGTTATTTCAGATCTCCAATATCAGATTTTCAATTCTATAGTATTCCTCTGAGTCATATTTCCAATTCCATATGCCTGACCCAATTTGGATTATTCAAGAGAGATTTATGCTGAATCTCTCACAATTCCCTAATTATGGACTATTTCAGTAGAGCGAACTTGTACAACATGCCACATATCACTGTTTTTTCATTCGTCTCTGAAATTCATAGAGGGGAAGCTACATTCTGTGCAATATCTACCACATTTTACAGAATTCCAATCCGATACTCAAAGAGAGAGTTATGACGATTTTCCCAAGGTCACTTCTTGGAGATGAATTTCAGGAGCCTGCAAAAACACTGACTTCCACAGATCATATCTCTGACAATATTGCGCACCTTGATCTAAATTTTTTGCAAGAGCTTCCTCAGGATTTCGTATTCGCCTCATAAAAATTTCGACTTCTGAACCTTTGTAGGAAAATAGTTAGAACGAAAATTCCATGATGACCTATTTCAGATAGAAAAATCCCTTGCATAAGGAGGATATGAGGATCACAATTTATATAAATTCTTAGGTTGAAAGGGGCTTCAAAAAGTGAACACAGGAGGGATTTTAGGAGCTTAAAAAAATATTAATTATGACTTTTCAATGACCCATGCCACAACCCCATGGAGTTTTATCCCACTAACTGGGGTTACAAACTTCAAACATGAATATCTCTCAAACCGTGAAGAATTACGTGACATGCAATATATCAACGGAAACATATCGAAAATAAGAAACCATTAAAAGAATTTTTGATCCAGAATATAGTAATTTGGTAGGTCAAAATTCCCATGCAATATTGGGGTAGCCCCTGGTGCTACTTCGGTTGAAATTAATAACAACCGTTGATCAACACTATTTTTAGAATATTGGGCAAAGTCTATTTATAGATCGTCGATCTAAAAATAGAAGTGTCGATTATTATTAGCCCTTAATAATGATCAGACTTTAAATATCAACTTATTCTTTTGGAGCACTTTATTTCAGTATAAATATCTGGCAAATCAGTGGGCTAAAGGAATTACGCAATTCCTAGGGTTTACTGGTGGTTCATGCATGGAGGACTCAGTTAGAAATGAAGTGGCAAAGTTATGACAGAGTTGGAAGAGTAGTTTATGGAGTTGGTATTCAGTTTAACTCAGTTAATGGAGTTAAACTCAGTTGAGCTAGTTGTATCTAGTCTAACTGAATGATACACTAGTAAGAGTGGAGTGAATTAATTAGTTAATTAATTCACAAATAATAACTCACTAATCAACTGAACAAATACAACAGTTAACTACAGTGCATTTCAGTTCCAGTGGAGACTCGGTGGAGAGGTAGGTGAAAGGGTGAGATGGACTATTTGTTGTCACTATAGTGATGCTTTGATTGCATCACACACACATTAGAGTGGCCAATGAGGATTATGAAATCAAGGCAAGGGTAATTCAAATTCATTCAGATCTATTCTTCAGCAGGGATTGCGCAGTGGAGGTAGGCTATCATGTGGCAAGAAATCAATGCATGGATTTGCATGTTTCTTCATGTTAGTGTGTGACGATTGATTGTACTGAGAGCTTGATGTACTAAGCTTTATATGATATTGTTACATGATATCCATGATACATAATATATGATAGTTGTGGTTCTTAGCTTCAGGCTTTCCTGTTAAACAACTATGTTATGTGTGATTGTTTTTATTGCTTCATGTGTTTGCAATTGAGTTTAAATTTCCACAAAAGATTAATAGTGGAAGGATTATGTATTTAGAAAGAAGATAAAATATTGTTAGATGAAGAGAATCTGGATATATACATGCATATGTTAAATAATTTCTACATGGTATCAGAGCAGTGTTAATTCTTGAAGATTGCAATTGTGAAGGATTGCTGAGTTTGTGCTAGTGGACAATTCGAATTTGCTTCATAAAATTCTTGGTGCAACAGTTGAGTATACATTGAAATGTATTTCAATGTGTTGCGATTGGAGTATTTCATTGATGTCAGCTCGAATCACATAGCCTAGAAGGACAGGATGGAGGTAGTGCTAGAATATAATGGACTAAAGGAGTTCATCGATAGCGATGTTCCTAAGCCAGATTCTAGTGATGCTGCAGGACTTAACACATGGCAAAAGAAGGTAGCAAAGAGAAGAAGAATTCTGTTGGAAGGTGTGAAGGAAAATTTTGTGTCCAACCTTCATGGGAAAGCCACTCCATTTGAAATGTGGAAGGCTTTGATATAATTTTTCCAAAGAAAAAGCGACCAGAGGAAGTAGGCGCTTAAAGATAAGCTCAAAAAAAAAATGGAGAAGGGCGACAATATTCCAAAATATCTCACAAAGTTTGTCCACTGTAAGGATGAACTTGGAAGTGTGGGGATTAATGTTGATGATGAAGACTTGGTGAGCTTGGATCTCCTTGGGCTTCTGAAGAGTTTTCATAGATGTGAAGACTCTGTCAATGGACGAGAGAAACTGCTGGGATGGGAGCGACTTTGGTTGGATCTTGTGTAGGAGGAGATAAGGTGAAGTACCAGGGATGGCTCTTCATCAAAGAATGAATATGAAGAGAATTGTGCTTTGTCTGCCAAATCAAGGAAATGGAAGGTGAAGAAATTCCCTTCAAAATTTGAGGCTAAAGGCAAGAAGCAGGATTTGTCCAAGGTGAAGTGTTTTCACTATCACGAACATGGGCATTTCGCCACTAACTGCCCAGAGAAGAAGAAGAACAAGAAGGCTGCTAGAGTTGTAGTAGGTGAGGCCTTAGCCTCTCAATTTGAACTTGATTTCTCCTTGATCACATGCTTGGTTTCAAGCACAATGGGATCGGTGTGGTATCTTGATAGTGGTGCATCTTTCCATATGACGGGAGACAAGGAGATTTTTAGTGATCTTGAGGAGAAGGACATCCAAATGCATATAGAGATGAGTGAAGATGGTCGATACAGTGCAATCAGCATTGGGACCATTACCTTTGAGAGGGACTCAAGTAATCCATTTATATTGAAAGAAGTTATGCATGTTCCAGGTCTGAAGAAGAACTTGGTCTCGGTCACAATGTTGGAAGACAAAGGTTATGAAATTTTTTTCAGTGAGGAAAAAACTTTCCTTCGACATAAAACAATCGGTCAAACCAAGAAGATAGGGATTCGAGTTAAGAATCTCTATAAGCTGGAGGTATATGGTTTTGCTGCAATGGTGGGCAAAGCAGAAGAAGTGGTGAGCTGGGATGAGGGCGAATTACAGGACAGGAGATTGGGCCATCTTCACGATGGTGCTTTGAATATTTTGCAGTAGATTTATACTAGACTTCCCAAGGGTACTCTTGCATAGTAAGATCATTGCAAGGGATGTACTATGGGTAAGTTTGTGAAGACCACCTTTCATGAGAAGGAGAACCATTCTTCGGTGATCCTGGAGAGAACTCACATAGACGTGTGTGGACCTTTCTCAGTTGCTTTAACAACAAAACACAGGTATTATGTTATTTTTTTTATGACTATTCTCGTAGATGCTAGATCTTCTTCATGTAGAAGAAGAGCGAAACATTCTCAAATTTCTGTGAGTTTAAAGAATTGGTGGAGAATAAGTCAGGGAAGAGAGTGAAGGCTTTGAGGAGCAATAATGGTGGTGAATATATCTCGAGCAAATTCAAATACTTTTGTAGCAAAGAAGGAATTCGAAGAGAACTCATAGCGCCTCATAACCCACAACAGAATGGGTTGCAGAGAGGAAGAACATAATGATCATGGGTGTTGCATGAGTTATGTTGCATGACCAGAGCCTATTGATGCACTTGTGGGTTGAAGCATGCATCACTGTGGTTTATGTGAAAAAACATTGTCCTCATAGAGTACTTGGCATGAGTACACCTGAAGAAGCTTTTACTGGTAAGAAGCCTGATATTTCTCATTTGAAGATTTTTGGCTCATCTGTTTACATTCATGTGACCAAGGATGCCAAGAAGAAGCTGGAGTTGATTGCAGAAGTTGGGATATTTGTGGGGTACACATAAACACCCCATAATTATCGTGTGTATTTTCCAAATAGACGGATTACTGTGGTGCGACGGGATATAAAATTAAATGAGGTGAAAGCCATGAAGTTGTCGCTTGAGAGGGAGCTACACTTGCATGCAGAGGAGGAGCTACTTGTTCCCAAAGATGAACCTCTAGATGTGGATCAGCCATAGGAGAAGATTCATGGAGTGGAGGAGTCCACTCATGAAAAACCAAACACCAGACAAGGAAGAAAGAGTACCATAGAATAGGAGAGACTGAAGCTTGATACGGCATAGAATGTAGGATTCCCTACATCACAACATAGACAAAGACGGTCACCTAACCATTTTACTGGATACATGGCTCTTATGAGCAAGTGTTTCATGACAGAGCCATCTTCTTTTGAAGAAGCAGTGTAGGATCCCACATGGGTAGATGCCATGGTAGAGGAGTATGACTCCATTGTCAGAAAGAATGCTTGGGAGATTGTTCCAAGGCCAGTGGGTAATTGTAGGATCAAGATGGATCTACAAGGTAAAGAAAGCTGCTGATGGGAGCCTTGAGATGTATAAGGAAAGATTTGTTGCCCAGGGCTTCTCACAGATCAAGGGGATTGATTATGAAGAAACCTTTGCACCTGTCGCACGGTATTCTTCCATCGAGACCATCCTTTCTCTCTCAGCATAAATGGGTTGGCACATTCATCAGATGGATGTGAAGACTGTGTTCTTTAATGGGATCATTGAGGAAGAGGTGTAAATTGAGTAGCCTAAATGATTTGAGATATTCAGCAGCGAGCCTCATGTGTGTAGACTCAAAAGAGTGTTGTATGGGATGAAGCAAGCACCACGTGCTTGGTACACTCAGATCGAAAGATATTTCATTAGAATTGGCTTCACCAAGAGTGAGGCGGATGCAAACCTATATCAAATTGTGGTGGAGGGTAAGCTTTTAATCATTGTTCTTTATGTTGATGATTTAATACTAAAGGGTGATGAGAAGTTGATACACTCATGCAAGGTAGATCTTGCAAAGGAGTTTGAGATGAATGATTTGGGCCTCCTTCATTATTTCCTTGGATTGGAAATATGGTAGCGAGAAGGTGAACTATTTGTGTCTCAAGGCATGCCTAGGAGATATTGGAGAAGTTTCACATGCAAGGCTGCAAGCCTATTGATACTCCTCTTCCAGGAAATTGGTGGAAAGAGGATGCTACATTGACAGAGGTAGTGGATGCCACTTTTTATCGACAGTTGGTGGGTTCACTCATGTATTTAGTTAATACAAGACCAGAAATATGCTATGCGGTGAACCAACTTTCACAAGCAATGGTTAATCCTACCAAGCTCTTTTGGAAGGTAGGCAAGCATGTCCTGATGTATCTCAGGGGCACATCTGAGTATGGCTTATGGTACAAACAGACAGATGAGGTGAAGTTGCGTGGATTCACAGATGTAGATTGGGTAGGCAACCCAATAGACGGAAAGAGCACATCAGGAGGAGTTTTCAGTATTGGAACTACAACAGTTTCTTTGTACAGTAGGAAACAATGATCTGTGGCACTAAGTTCAGCGGAAGGGTAATACATGGCAGCAAGTCAAGCTACATGTGAGGCTATTTGGATGAGGAAAATCCTAGTAGGTTTGTTTGGTTCACATTTAGATCCTACATTGATACATTGTGATAATCATAGTTGCATTAAAATATTGATTAATCTTGTGTTTCATGATAGATCTAAACATATTGATATCTGGTATCATCATATCAAATATTGTGTGCAACGGAAGATCATGTTGCTTCAGTACATTCCTACGAAAGATCAGGGTGCAAATATTCTGAAGAAGGTGCTCACCAGGAGAAAATTCGAATACCATAGAGGCGGGATCGGGTTGAAGGATAATCTGTATCTTTTTGAGAGGGAGTGTTGAGTTTCAACAAGATGATGAGCTTAGTGAAAATCATTCACCTTCACTAAGTGGGCCCGCAGGCTATTTTTAGGTGTAAGCCTATTTTTAGACTATGTCTATTTTTAGACATGGTGATCATATTTCAAAAGTTCCAGGATGATATTTGTGGATGGTTGGTCAAGTTTGAAAAATAGATGAAATTGTATTTTTAGAATATTGGGCGAAGTCTATTTATATATTGTCGATCTAAAAATAGAAGTGTCGTTTATTATTAGCCCTTAATAATAATCAGACTCTAAATATCAACTTATTCTCTTGGAGAAATTTATTTTACTATACAGATTTGGAAAATTAGTGGGCTGAAGGAATTATGCAATTCCTAGGGTTTACTGGTGGTTCATGCATGGAGGACTCAGTTAGAGCTAAAGTGGCAAAGTTATGACAGAGTTGGAAGAGTAGTTCATGGAGTTGTTATTTAGTTTAACTCAGTTAATGGAGTTAAACTTAGTTGAGCTAGTTGTATCTAGTCTAATTTAATGATACACTAGTGATAGTGGAGTGAATTAATTAGTTAATTAATTCACAAATAACAACTCACTAATCAACTAAACAAATACAATAGTTAACCATAGTGCATGTCAGTTCCAGTGGATACCCAGTGGAGAGGTAGGTGAAAGGGTGAGATGGACTATCTGTTGTGACTATAATGATGTATTGATTGCATCACACACACATTGGAGTGGCCAATGAGGATTTCGTAGTCAAGGCAAGGGTAATTCGAATTCATTTAGAACTATTCTTCAACAGGGATTGCGCAGTGGAGGCAGGCTATTAGGTGGCAAGAAATCAGTGCATGGATTTGCATATTTCTTCATGTTAGTGTGTGACAAATGATTGTACTAAGAGCTTGATGTACTAAGCTTTGTATGAGATTGTTACATGATCTCCATGATACATAATATATGATATTTGGGGTTTTTAGCTTCAGGATTTCCCATTAAACAACTGTGTTATGTGCGATTGTTTTTATTGCTTCGTGTGTTTGCAATTGAGTTTAAATTTCTGCAAAATATTAACAGTAGAAGGATTCTATATTTAGCAAGAAGATAAAATACTATTAGATAAGGATAATATGGATATATACATGAATATGTTATATAATTTATACAAAATTTGGTATATTTAAGGAAGCTAGAAAAGGTGACTGCGAGTTTGTAGCCATTGCGACTTGTCAAAACACAATGTTTTGGTTAGGAATAGGGTTTGTTTGTGGCTTCAAAAATGGGTAGCACTCCTCTGCCCACTAGGGGTTCTGGGAGGAGTGGTGTGTGGTGACTGTGTGCAGGTGTTCACCAGTGTGGCGTTGGGAGACTAGTTCCCAACTAAATATTCCCTGATAAAGAATGAACCAATAAGGGTGGCAGTGTTCCATATTTGATGCCTAAATGGAAAAATACTTGGAACCCCTCCCGGTAATGGGGGGAGGTCCAAAATATGTCTAGATCGACGAGGTCCTGTTGGGTCCATTCTAGCATTGACTAGGTATGGTTTTGGAGATATTTGAGAGGACATAGATTATAATAAAAAAAAAATCGGATCGCATACATAAACAAAGTGAAAATAAAATAATTTTTCCCTTTAGATTAATCCTGTGTGATCATTCAATCAAAAATATGGTTTTTTTTTTGTTTGTGTATGATACTCAAATCCTATAAGACCTAATCATCCTCAAACGCTCAAATTTAACTGGGCCTTGAGAAGATATCTTGTGAATGCTGACACAACATCCCGAAGGAACTAGAAATGCCTCAGTCAATCAAAGAAAATGCACCAAGGTAAAGGTAGAGGATCTAGTGCTACGTGCACTATCAATTATAGGGAAAGGATGCCCTAATTTTTGCCACTAAGCACTGATGTCCCACATGAGCGTTCGAGTCTTGGGCTTCTTGGTAGTTCAGCTAATAGTGCCGAGTATTAGCTGGGTAAGGTAGCCCCAATTGCTATCGCATGCACTGTGCCTAAGCCTAACCCCCTCTGAATTGGGTCCCTGCCACGCTCAGGATTTCTTTTCCATGGGAGGATAGGTGGATTTGAAAGTTTCCTAAACATTCAACTTCTTTGTTTCAAGATGAAGAATGACCAAGGTGGCTTATTGGATGCCTACCCCTTGGTCCTAACTTAGAGTATAAATTCTCTTGTGGCCCCTGTGGGGAGAATTTAGTGTGTTTTGTTAAGTTAGTTTTAGGTGTCTTTAATTCACTTAGGGTGTGGATGTGTGTGAAAAAAAGGTGAACAAGCACATAGTTTGAACGCGTGGATATGCGATGAGCCTTTTCAAAATCCCCTATTTAAACTAGGTTCTATTGTTCCTTGCTCAAAAGAAAAACATGCGTGGATATGGGCTGCTTTCAATTTTTCCTAGTTAATCTATGTGATCATTTATAGGGAGATGGTGAGTTGTGAATAGAGATTATTCATATGCTTTCCTAGGATCACCATAGGGTGCAAAGGCAGCAGATATTACTTACTCTTCTACCGAAAATTTGATCCTAGTCCCAAAATCTTAGTGCAAAAATTGAACTAAACTAATGACTTTTACACTAGAAAAATGAAAAATAACTAGCTAAACATGCGTGTACTTGGGCCACTTACATTGGCTAATTATCTAGGTGTTTTGGTACCTAAATTTGAAAAACATAAATTATTTAGGAATGCAAGCTAATATTCCTCCTACTTAAACTATGTGTGAACTTTGCAAAAATCAACTTAAAAAAAAAAAAAAAAACCTAAAAATACTAGAAGCAGCTAAAAGTGAGTTTTAACAAGTTCTGGGGCACCTCAACTAGTGCTGGAAGATGTATTATGGGCTACCAGACACTTTTACAAGAAAGAAAAGATGGCGATAGTGGAGAAAATTCCACTTCTTCTTTTTGTGTGCAAAAGGCTGAAATATGCATGATTTTTGCACGCTGGTCACCTTTGAACACGTGCACTAGATCGCATTTGTTTGTGAGAGATGCACACAATTTTCCTACTAAGTAATTTTTGGGAGCTATTCTGCTTCAGCCTGTCACTAGGGATGAACCAAGCAGTGAAGGAGAGAAAGGGGGAAATTCTAGCCCACCTCCACAGCAAAGACATAGGTCCCTGCAAAAAGGCACAACCACATAAACTTGGAAATAAAAGTTAGTGGAGTCGCCAATCCTATGTTTTTGTGTTTTGTGCCTGAATGTACCAAATCACACCTGCTTAAGAGGGGTGGTTTTTCCCTCTTAAGTTATTGGTCACAGGTATAAAATAGATGGAGTCAAGCAAGTTAGTAGAACATGCTAAAACATAAACATACTATATAGATAAATAACATGCATATTCAAACATAAAAACTAAACTAAACTAAAAAAAATAAAACAAAAGCTCTAAATATATTCAAACAACTTCAATAATCCTAACGGTGGTACTTATGGCCCCTTTTATTGAGTGCTGGTAGGAAATGAGGATGAAACTTTTACCCACTTGCCAAGGGGCCCTTAGAACTAGGGGTTCTAAATCCCAATGCAAGGATGTCTTTACTTCCAATTTACCTTCGTGCAAAGTCTCCCTCTCTCTACTATGGTGGATTGGAGTTGTTGGATGGCCAAAAAATAAGTCCCCTCTATCTCTTCTCTAGATCACACACTGTTGGTATTGCTTGGATAAATTCTAGCTAGCATAACAATGTGCTCTCATATTATTCATCTCTTGGTGGCCTTTTATAGGAGAATGAAAATCCTCCTTCCCTTTCTTGGTAATTTTTGGATGGTGACCCAAGAGAGGAGGGTGATTCCATTGTGTGCTCCCTTGAGGTCCTAAGGAGGCTTGGGTGGATATCCTTAGGCAACCTCAAGTGTGGAATCAATGTCCTGGAGTGTGCCTTGTGGTCTCGGAAAGTGACTTCTGCCACTCTCGGGATTACAAAAATTTTCGAGCAAAAGGCGCGCAAAGGCATGCCTACCGAAGATTTATCCACACAAAGGTGCATTTGACTGGTTCTTTCTATGCGCAATTTTATTTTTCGTTTCAGACGTTAGATATTTTTAAATACTTTAGATTCTCTAATGTCTTTCAGCCCTGTAAATCCTTCTGTCTGACATTAACTAATGTCACCTTTGCTTGTTCGATTTTCCAGTGATAACAATTTCATTAGAAGCCATCATAGAAACATGCTGGAAATAATGATAAGATAAGACAATTTTAATAAAATATCCACTAGATAACCACAAAAGTAGTTGATTATTCCTTCTATTCATAAAAAATCATCTAGGAATTGCAACTTGCTTCATCTAATCCAAAGAATGACCATAAAAAGAAAGTCAACGAGATTACAAGAGGATAGCTAACCATTCCATATATTCATAGTAAATTATCCGGAAATTACACCTAACCTCACCTATTTGACCATACAAGTTAGGCAAACTGACAGGAGAATGGAGCATCCATTTGTGAGGCAACATTGAAGTTGAGGATATAGCGAGAGGAATGGACCATCTATTGACCTCACCAGCGAACAAATCTTCATTGGAAATGAAATGTTATTATTATATACCAGGTATTTTATACCAGATATGGAAAAATGATGACAATACATATGGAGAAAAAAGAGTACGCATAGGTTATCTTATGGTAAGATTAAAGTTTCAAAATAACCAATTCATCGTAAACAACCGATAATGTTTAGCAAAAACAAACCTAAAATTTTCTCTATAAACACGAAAGCACCATAGAGCTTCGTAACTTTCCTTCCCCATGATACTGCAAGTAAAAGCTTGCAAAGATCATCTTCAAAAGCTTGGCCGCAATGATGAAAGTAGCCATTAGCTGCAAGAATGCCTGGACCTCCGAAAGCTTGGCAACATTGGAAGGATACACATCAACACCGATCCTCAACATCCACTCATTTGCAACAACCCTCACCTAGTCCTTCGTACTTAGAGATACAACAGATAGCTCAAGTCCCATTATGGGATTCTCCAGGAGGGGAAGCAACGATTCCAGCAAAAAATAACAGGCCCATCTATGGTTTTCCGGCCCTAATTCCTTCATTATTTTCCCAAAAACCTTGTCATAAAAACCCTCAAGGGAAATAAAAAAAATCAAGCAAGATCAATAGCACTCTAAAACAATGAATGAAGCACAACCCTAAGCACGGTAACACCTTTTCTATGATCCACGATGAATTTACGGAGACCCTCTACATACAATTTTTTGCAAAGGTACTTGATACCATTTTCACTCTTTCGAATTTTAATGGCCACGAGGGTGGATTTATTCTGCTCTTCTAAGAGAATGACATTTGTTTCATCATTCAATTTGATATATTTCTCTCTTTTGTCCAAAAATTCTTCAGTTTCTTTAGTTTTGAGCTCCATATTTTTTCCCTTCTTTGCAACTTCTTCGAATTTCTTCTGGAGAAAAAATCACTAGTGAAGCATAGTGTTATGTGATTTCCTTCCATTGGAGAGTGCATTTCTCTAGAACGTCTCTGGGTATCTAGAACTATAAATTCTTCTTCTAGTTGTTGATTATTTTCCTCCATTTAACCCATCTATGTAGTGCTAAACCTTGAACCCTAGGGTGGCCTAACGTTATATGTACAGTAGAAAGGGTGTAATACCTCAAAGCTAATCATTTTTCATTTTCCATTGTTTTTATAAAAGATTTTGCAAAAAAATAAATCTTAGGGAACAATGTGAGGGCCTACTCAAGTCAACATAAATAAGGAACACTATGAGGGCCTACTCAAGTCAAAGTCTATTGAGTTGTGGTTTAACCATAATGTAGGTGCATGATTGTTTTTATTTAATTAAAAAAAATTAATATATTATATAAAAGATAAATCAAAGGAATATGGACTTAAGATAAATATGGACTTAAGATGATTTTTAATTTTTGATATATTTTTCAAGTTTTGGTGCAAGGGATGTGAGAATTCCTTTCTCATGGGCATTTAAACTAACCCTCATGTTTGAAGAATAATCAAAGGAATAGTAAACTAGTGATATTGTGTTCGATCCACACTCACATTTAATGTGGATTATGTCAAACCCTATGCATTAGACTCACCCAAGGGTGTTAATTAACTTCCCTCCCCCATGACACTTAACATGCGGCCCTCGTCCATGCATTTGATGAGATTTATAAACATAATTATTGTCAATGGAGGGGAATCTCCTCACTCCAAGGTGTTCTTCTCAATGCCTATGTGCTTCATTTGTTGTTCAACCACACTCCATTCCTCTCTCCTTTTCTTTGTGTTATATCCATCATAATAAAATTTTATTACATAAACATTGAAGATAAATGCAGCATCTACCCACTTGCATTCCATTCGGTGTTTCAAACCTCAATGCATTCGGCTTGGCTATCCAACCCAAACTTATTTTATATCATCAATGTTATGTTTTTACCCTTTTTCTATTAGATTGATGTTGGTGGCAATAGAAAGAAATGGGATTCATGGTTGTTATGTTGAACTGGAGAATGTGGCTTATCGCTTAAGATATTACCCAAAGGCCACATTTTCTCACTATTATATTTCAATAACTTGTAATTCATGTGAGGCTAGCTGATTCCTACTCGGGATACTTCCTTCATCACACCACTCATTTAATGTTCAACGGAAATAATTAGCAATTGTTGTAGTTGTCATTTTGAGATCTTCGGTTTCATTATCATGGGTTACCATTCATTGGGCCTTATTTTTCTTTCTTATCATTTTTCTTATATATAGGACTTAGGGAATGAGGATTTCATCAATTTGGAACAAATTATAGATATAACATTTACATGAATTTTCACTTCAACCTTAGAGTTTATACTTAGATACATCACTCTAGTGTATCTTTAATGATGTTGGCTTTCAATTTTCTCTTTTCTTTCATCAGAAATGACAAAAGGGAAACTAATTTTCCACTGATATATTGAATTCTTAGTCATAAAGGTGTCCCATGACAAAAAAAAAGAATTTCTTATGGAATGACATGGGATAAAATTTGGCTAACCGAAATACAGGGTACATTAAGGTTGAATGCTTAGTCATAAAGGTTTCTCGTGACAAAAATGAATGAATTTCCTATGGAATGACATGGGATAAAATTTGACTAACTAAAATATAGGGTACATTAAGGTTGATGTGTAGCACCTACTCAAATCACGAAGAATATTCCAAAACCATCAATATGACATGCTTCTTTGAGTAAAATTATGAAACACCATGGAATAATCCAGCTTAGAACTTATATCCAAAGCATCAAGAGTTAGAAGAGAGTTATTATGTGATCACAATGGAAATAATACACATTGAAGATATCATATGCACATGGGGCATACATATCAAGCTAAATGTGGTAGCTAAAGCAACCTCTTCTACACCTAGGGTCATAGATGTCCAAGGAAAGGTTTCATCAAACCAATCATACATCCATGAGTTACATATAGATGAATATACCTCAGTTGGAAACAATCAATGTGACAATAATCCTAGAGGTTGAGATGGAAATGAAAATTTATAAATTTCCTCTAAAAACCCATATATAAAGTGGGGTAACGGGTCCTATGACATCCAGCATACAATTTACAATGGGAAATCCTCAAAAGTCTCTTTGAGGAAATATGTCCCATTGAGGGCCAAGATGAAGTATGAGACCTCACCAATTTTATAGTTAAAGGACTTTGAATCTTGGTTTGTCAATTTTGACCCTAAGAGGGCATGGAAACATGGAATGAAGTGATCCCCTTAAAAGAGTTCAAACCAAGAAGGGAACATAAGGCTTTATATAAATATCTAAATCCAAGGAAATCCAAAATAAAAAGAGCTAGGCATGTGTTGAAAGAATCTATACAATGACCCATCCAAAATTTAATAAAGACAATATAATTTCTCTTAAATCTCATAATAAATGGGGCTTCTAGATATGAGGTGACCCTCTAACTCTATCTTGTGTATATGGCTAAGCTATTATATGTTATTTGGAAGAATAATATCATGATGATTAATTTCAACTCGATGCCAATGTAAACCCACTTCTAAAGTAGCAAGGGGAATATAAGGGCAACATCCAATTCTCTTGTGTTTATGTGTGTTAAACAATAACACCCCCTCTCATTTGCATGAAGTGTTCCTAGTACAAATTCATCTTAGAGTTGAGGTCATGAAAATATGAAGTCCAAGTACACTTAATGTATTGTCTACAAATAACCTCTCTAAAAACCTGACAAAAACATATAATAATGTCATTTACATTGGAGGTGTATGTCACTTGAATTTTGTTACAACTTTAATCGGTCCCCCACAAAAATGTGTCATGCTCCCTTGTGAGGATGCATCAACCTTACTAGAGAACAACCTCACGATGTAAAAGGAAATTAAACATGATATAAATTTAATAGTGCCCCACATTCACCCCCCGGCTCACCACTCATGGCTAATGTGAGGCTATTTAAAGCATTTATGTGGATAATATCATTTTATTTTATCTTATGTACAGTGTTTTACATTGACACAATTGAGTTTTTTTATCAAAAAAAATATTGTATCAAGGGTGCACTCCTTATGCATTAGGGATAGAGAGGCCTTTTCTTTATGAGTGATCTATTCATTACCAACTCCTTATGTGGCAGAGCACTACAAGCTCCATCTCAACATGAAGTGTATATATTATGAGCAGTTCAAATTGAGGCTTTGGAAATTATCTAGTTAGGGGATTTAGGTGTTATGGGTTAACATGTTTAGGTGTTAGGGGTTAAGGGTAAAGGGTAATTGATCAAGAGGATAAAGGGTTAAGGCTTATAGGGTTCATGGATTCTAGATTCTGGGTTAGTGGGTTAATATTTAATGGTTCAATGGATTAATGGGTTATGAGTTATGAGTGTAGGGGTCAAGTATTATGGCTTGGGGGTTGAGGGGATAGGGAATTTATTAGTTATGGTTTAAGGGCTTATGGGTTGTGACAATGGGGCCCATAATCCCCTTATCACCATTTTTGGGGGTTACCCTATCAATTTCTCTTTTTTCCTTCCCTCTAGGCCTCCTATCCCTTAGGACATTAGGTCCCAAGCCCCCTTAAAAGGATTTAAAAAATATCCCCAACCTAGGTTCCCTCAAATTTAAAAGGCATTACTTTAAACAACCCTATATGAATCCATATCCAAAATAGAACCATCAAAATACATTCCAAGTGTTATCTTGAAAGAGAAAAACCAAAATTTTTTGGTTCCAATATTCAGGGTGGAACCTTGGGAGGCATCAAAGAGCATGGAACATGTTGACAGTGTTTGATCTTGCCAACATATAGGGGGTATCCTTGATGTGAAATCCCAATTAGAACTCACACCATTTTGTGGGGAAGCCCCATCTGGAAATGTGGCTTAGTTGCCATGTTCTCAAAGATTTTCCTTGGATGTAGTTATTAGTACGTTGAACTATGTTTGGTTTTTCTTAGGTGTTGTAACAATGTATTTAGACACTGCCTCTATTTTAAAATACGAGTTTTCTAATATAAAAAACCCTTTGATTCTCCAACATGGTATTAAAACTAATGGTTTGAGATTTAGCATGTTGCCTACAAGTCTTATGCAACTTGTAGATGCTCTTAAAAAGTGAGATATGTTTAGTGGATTGATTTGAGTTTTCTAATTGCAAACTAAATCTAGGATCAAATCAGTGGGTCAACATTATGAGTTTCAAACTAGATCTTATAAATTTTAATGGACAGAATTATGGAATTTTGGCACAATATACAGGAACATTATTGAAAAGTGAAGAGTCATAGAAATTTATGAAAATGGTGGTTGTTATCCAAGGGATAACTAATAAAAGTTTTTCATCAACACGAATAAGGATGAGTCTCTAGGAGTCATAATGTTGAAGAATGTAACTAGGTTTGGTATTCATTATTAATGTATTTTTCAAAAGAACTTATTACTATTATTAAATGGATTATTAAAGCATGGGTTTCATGATTGGTTCATATTTATATTAAGGTCCCAATTTTGGACTTCTGGGTTAGTTGTTAGAGATTTAAATTCATACAATTTTTGGGCTTTTAAATCATGTAACATTAGGTTGTCAAAAGGCTCCTCCATCAAGTCAACTTCTTCAAGGTCATCATCCTCGAAATTTATTCAAAGACAACCCTGAAGTCAAGTAATTCAATTCATTAAAGTTTTCTCCTTAAGTTGGCCTCAATTAGTCTTCAAGTCAACTCAAATCAAGATACAACACTTCACACTGTCATGTCGTCTCAATAACTATGGGAAAAAATTATATATACAGGGGTATAGTTTCACATTTCTACCGCAAAATTTTGGGCATATATTAAGTTTCAAACCAGAGATATAGTTCGGATCATGATCACAGGTTTAGTGTTGGAGGATAAGGTCTACAGAATTTGGGTAACCATCTATGCTATGATTCAGGTAACTTCCATGCTATGATGTTGCAACAAAACAATGCCTCGATGTCAAGATAAATCTACCATAGAATCAGTGCTATGATATGATAATCAATGATATGAAGATGCTCGGTGATCTCAGTTATGATGCTTATTGCCATGATGGCATCCGGTGTTATCAATAATGATGCTCAGTGCTATGTTGTTATCTCAAACTCGGTCAAGGTAATGAGGATGGAGTTTAGGTGCAAGCAAATGAGATCTCGGTGCTAACATAATGAAGGGATGAATTGATGGAGGAAGTATATAGTCTAAAGGTCTTGGTCATCTCATCTTAAATCTACTGAAGGAAGAATTTTGACCGGGTTTTCCCCAAAGAGTGGGGTTTTTCCCTGGCATGTGCCTACATCTTTTGTCTTCTTATATTTTTTCATTAGAATTACTATCGATGATAAGAAAAGATAAATTGAAAGAAAAAATAATAATAACAAAACATCACAAGATAATGTCATGATAAGAGAAATTGTTTAAATATCATCTCCTTAATTTCTCTAACACATACCAACATCCATTTCAAGGTGGTTTCAATGTCATATAATCCATATCAACTACACATACAATCCATACCCTTTAGTATATCAAATAGCTTGAAAATGATGCGTATTTTCACCTAACACCCTACAAACCCTATATTCTCCTTGCAAACCTTAGCCTTTATAACAAAAGCAAAAAAATTCCTACATAATTTACAATGTCATGAATTTGAGAATTCCACCAATTTAGTGACACTCCAAACAAAATTTTAGAGAAAAAATGCCTAGCTCAAAAGACTCCATGTGTGGAATTGATCACCATGGTTTCACTCTCTAGTAAATTTTTTTTGGTGGACTCACTAATATAGTTTATCTTTATCCCTCTCCACAAATTTCTCTCAAGGCATTGATTATGTTGGGCTATATCTTACACAATCTTTCTAGTGGCCCTATGGTTCCATGAAACATACATAAAACATGTCATCCATAGAGGAAACAAAGTAAATGGTTCAATCCCTCTCGTAGTACATTAACACTCTCACCCAGTCAATTAGCACACCATAGACCAACCATTAGGGGAATTTTGAGGTCTAAAATGTGCCTCCTACAGAAATTATAAAATAATAGTGGAAATAATAAAATAAGATTTGATTACATCATTAAATTTTAGAGGGGAAAAGGAAAAACTACTTTTTCAACTCGTATTTTGAACTTATCTCCCTAAGGGTTTACTCAAATTCCGAGCGGGAATACTCCTGGGATTCAAAATTTAATTCCTCATCAAAGGAGTACCCATGTTGCATACTTTTGATGGAATTTTCTACATGAAAAATGAGAAATACATAAAAAAACGTGATTGAAATCATGTTTTTTATGTATTTCTCATTTTTCGTGTAGTAGGGTCCATCAAAAGTATGCAACATGGGTACTCCTTCGATGAGGAATTTTATTTTGCATCCAATGATTATTCCCACTCAAAATTTGAGTAAAACCTTAGGGAGATAAGTTCAAAATATGAGTTGAAAAAATAGTTTTATTATTTTATTATTTTTTAATCTTTTTTCCTTTTTACTCCAAAAATGGTGAATCGTCCCCAATGGGTTAAATCATCACCTTGAATCCTATTGGTTCTTATAAAGTTTATTTTAGTTGTACATTTTTCTTAGGAGGCGCATTTTAGACCTCAAAATTCCCCTAATGATGCCTTCCCTCGCTGTGAAAGTTGACCTTTATTTTGAGAAGATTAAGAGTTGGAGTGTAAGCACGATGAGGGTGTCATTTTCTCAAGATGGGTCTCTCATAAGGATAAAAAATTTAATGAGAAAGAAGATCACAATATTGTATCACTCACTTTTTACCATTCCTACACCATTAAAGTAACCCTAAAAATGCCATTCTTAAAATCTCTTGTGTAGTTTCCTAATGTCATTCAAGTAGAATATCGCAATTACTTATGTCACTAATGGTGCAGTAATTTTTTTATTCTCTTAATGAAATTATTTCTAGACATGCACCCCATCAAACATAAAACATTGAATCAAAATGAATGGAAATGAATGAATATGAGGGTGTGTCGGGGAGTGTCAGCGAGTGTCAGGCATGCGAAGGGGGGAGTGACAAGGCATGCTAGGGAATGGCAGGGCATGTCAATAAGTGTCATGGCGTGCTAACATATTCTAGATAGTGCCAAGGAATGAAAATGCATGCCAAGAATTCCAAGACATGTGATGTGTTAAGGCATGACAAGATGTGCCAAGTGCTAGGGTATGCAAATGCATGTCAAGGAGTGTCAAGTGAAAAAAGGGAACACCAAGTTAAAATGAATATAAATGAACACAAATTAGGGTTAATAATTCATGACCTTACCTTTGAAAAAGGGGAATTCTAGGCATATCAACACTAGTGCCAATACATGCCAAGGGCCAAGTGCTAGCGTGTCTTAAGTGCCAAATCAACCTCTATTACTTCTCTGCTAATTATGAATAATTGATATCAAATAAATTTTATCTTAAACCATGCCAAGGTTGTAGAAATTATACAACATATATGTATATCATCGATTCAAACCCATCTAACAATATACTAAATCTAGATACTGAATCACTTCTACAAATCACTTGCGGAAATTAAACACAATCACCAATTACATGAAGCAAAGAAAGAATCAAATCAAACCACAACACAGATAATTTCCCGGAGAAATATTTCTTCTCAATACTTGACTATCATCTATTGTATATTCAGCATGGATACATGAAAGCCATACAATTCCCTCTTCTCACAAGAGTCTCCAACACTTAGTTATGTGTCAATGTCCTCAACAAAAACTAGCCAATACTTAACCAATTTCAGCCCTCCTAACAGCCTGCCTTGCTCACACAATTAATGAGGAATGCAATCCAAAAAAGAATAGGATATTTTTTCCTTCGTTAAGTGCACTGAGTATCATGAGAAATCCAATGAGTGTTTGGGTGCATGGGTGCAACCCAATAATCCTACAACTGATAGTCAACATCACTTTCACCTAGATCTCAACTGGGTCTCCATTGGAACTGACATGCATGCAACTAATAAAAATAAATCCTTAGTTGCATGTGATATCATTGATTGTGAATTAAATAATATTTAATTCACTTGGTCTCTCACTAGTGTATCTAATAGTTACAACTAGCACAACTAAGTTTAAATCACTTAACTGAGTTAAACTGTTTACAACCTACATTAACTAATGCACCACTGCACTTCAAACTCTGTTACAACTAGAATTACTTTGCATGCCTCACTAACTACCCTCAATTCCAAATTCATGAGTTAACTAAGTTTATCACACTCATTTAAATATTACAAGTTATTTTGAGATTATATTACATTTTATTATCCATCTTAATTAAGGGATAACTAAAATAGACATGCACAAAATTTAGCCCACACCAATGTAGGTGCTGCTAAGGCCTATGGTCCCACACATGTGTAGGTGCTGCTTGGACCTCTTGGTCCCACACATGTGTAGGTGCTGTAATTTCTTGTTGAACTTCAACAAAGGCATTCCAGGTCATCCAAGTGAATGCTAAGAATTGTCAAGTGCCACTAAGTGCCAATAGCCAATATGTACCAGGGAGTTATAGGGCATGCTATGGAGTTCCAGTTTTTCGAAGGAGGGAGTGACAAGATATGCTAGATAGTTCCAAGGCATGTTAGAGTGCTAGGGAAGCATACCAAGATGTTCCAAGTTCCAATGTGCGTTGAGTGTTAGAGAGTGCCAAGGAAACACAAGGGAGCACTATGTAAAAATTCATGGAAATGAATGAATAAGAGTGTGTGATAGAGAGTGTCAGCGAGTTCCAGGTGTGCTAAGGAGGGAGTGACATGGTATGTTAGGAACCGCTAAGTCATTCTAGTGTGCCAGAGTGACATGCGGCGCCAGAGTGACATGCGGCCAAGATGTGTTAGGTGCCAGGGTGTTCCAACACATGCTAGGAAGTGTTAGGGAGTTAAAAGGACACACAAGGGAGCACTAGGTAAAAATAATGCATGCAAATGAATGATTAAGAGATTGTGACATGAAGTGTCAGTGAATTCTAGCTATGCTAAGGCATGCTAGAGGACAGGGAAACATGTAAATAGGTGCCAAATGCTAGGGTATTCCAATGCATTTCAGGGAGTTTTATGGAGTGCCAAGAAAAAACAAGGGAGAACAAGTTTCAAATGAATGGAAATGAATGAATAAGAGTGGGTGACAAGGATTTTTAGCAATTTCTGGGTGTGCTAAGGAGGGAGTGACAAGATATCTTAGGTAGTGCCAACGAATGCTAGAGTGCCAGGGTGACATGCGAAGATATGCCGAGTGCCAGGGTGTGCCAATGTGTGCCAGGGAATGTTAGGGAGCACCAAAGAAACACAAGGGTGAACTAGTGCAAAATTCATCGAAATGAACATTAAGACTGCATGATAAGGAGTGTCATCAAGTTCCAAGTGTGATAAGGAGGGAGTGAAAAGGTTATATGATAGGCAATGCAAAGGCATGCTAGAGTGTCGAGGAATCTTAGGGAATGGTAGGGTGTGTTAGGGAGTTCCAAAGAATTCAAAGGAATGTAGGTGATGCTAACATGTGCCACATAGTGCCAATGGATTGTTATACATTCCAGGTGTTATGTCATGTCAACTTGTAAACTATGTTGCTTAGTTGTTTTATGGGCACGGTTGGACATGAGGCGTGACTTGGTAACTTGTTATGTGGGATGAGTTAAGATTGGACATGAGTAGCCTAAGATGAGTTATAAGCCATTCTTAGGTGAACAAGGAATAATCTAGTTGTAGTATATGAAACCTGGTCAAGTTGTTGTAGTTGAGGCAGGACTTGGTTGGGTTCCCAAGTATAAAAAAAAAATAAGGCTAGTTATGAGGAAATTATGGTTAAGGAGTGCTAGGGCATTCCAATTAATCAAAATGTGTGATAACACATGATAGATAGTGTCCATGCATGTTGAGGAGTGTTGGGGAGTGTTGTCGACAATTAAGTCCCTCCTAGAGACAGCCTAGAGTTGCCGTAGACCAGTGCCTAGGACATCCTATCATAGCAAGGAGCACATAATATAACTTGGGTGTCAATCCAAAAGTCTCTCTTGCTATCTCTTGTAGAACAAGGAAATTGATTTAAATGGGACCAGAATTTACAGAAACTTCCACAGGGAAAGTAATGCTGCAGAGACAAGATGCAAAGATCTAACACAAAAGCATCAGACAGTTAAGAGAAAATTTACTGTAAAGAGGGCCGATTCAAGTAATATGTCACAGAAATCAAGTTATCAGAAGGTGTATGCAGTGAAAGAAATGTTAAGAAGATATTAGTTAACCTTGAGCTGATACCCAGATACACAACAGAACCATATACGGGCTTATCTTTCTAAGAATCCATACATGACAATGGCATTTTAAAAGCAACCTCCCAAGACAACTAATATAACAGAAAGATGGATGAGATGAACATGAAACAGTATATCATGAATGAGCCATATCTAAAGCGCTTGACTGATTTAAGTATGGGCATCAACTAGGATGAATCCTTACCAAACCAGTGAGCCACTCGCATTCCAAAACATGATACAAGAAAGTGGATGAAATGAAATGTTATATTAAACACATAAAAGAAAGTTACGTACTGTGAATACCAAAGACCAGAATCCTCATTACCGATAGAACTCTTCCTCACTGAGACCCTACGGGCTCTGAGCCTTCACACAGAAACTTTAAAAAATGTATACAAAAAATGCCTTTCACTGCACAAATTTCTGATAAAAGTCTGGAACCCCTACAATGTCTTTCTCCTGGGTTTTTATAGAAGAAGAAGGAGAAAAACCTAATAGAAGAAGTAGGTGAAACATTTAATTTTCTTAATTTGAACAAAATGGTGGAAACATTCGCGCCCAGGTGGCTTAATTAATATGCTGAGCTATAGGTACTCTGAGGCCGGCTCCATGAAGTAAATGCTATAGGTGCAAATTTCTCCGGGGATAAGATATGAAGAATAAAATATGTAACATCCTGTACCTTCCTGAGAGAAAAATCCATTGAAGTTAAACCTGGGGGATATGATTTCGATGCACTAGTACTCTCTGTCTTCTGAATGCCAAATTGAAATTTAAATTCTTCAATGCCAGGCACTGCACTCCTTGGATCTTTCATTGATGTTGTTTGCTGCGACAATTAATATCTCCATCTGTAAAATCTGCATTTTGAATTTCTCTGGAGGTTTCGCTAGATTTTAACCCTTGCTTCATTTAATGTTGGTCATGTCATAGCAGCTCCTGGATCTTTATTCACAAGTTTTTCTCCTGAAACAGGGTCCTGTCATGCGTTCTCGGCTTCTGTAATGGAGGTGGTGAAATTATGATAGTTCTTCTTCATTGTAAACCTGCAAAACCCACAACTTGTTAGGGAAAACGAGACACTGGAATGGTAGATGTGGCGGGTTGACGAAGGTGGTGGTGAGGACATGGCGGAACGATGAAACCATGCAGGGTAGTGGAAAACTGTGGTGAAGCTGTGGAGGATAGACTGGTGAGAGCTATGGACGCAGGACATTAAAAAGACAAATGAATGGGATATATGGATGATGGAAGGGAAACATGGTGTACATGTGGAATTTGTGATGTGGAGGACAGACTACGGGGTTTGGTCAATAGCAAGGGATGGGCAGATCATGACCATCCAATCCTAGAACGAGATCAACGGTTGGAAATGCATGGGGAAGCAATAAGTTGGTGGGCCCGAGATGATTAATATATGGATTAAACTCTGCGCAGCTCCAAAGGATGATGGCCGTCGGATGAAGACTCACAAATCTAATGGCTCACGTCAATTTCGCTGCGCATCTACGAACGAAGGATAACACGCGAAATGGAGTGGTTTCGGAATAGCGACATGGGACACGCAACGATCAGCATATGGAATCACTGGGATTTTGAGAATACTGCCTGCTGCTGAAAAGCTGTTCGAAATAAACAGGCCGGTTTTAGGGGTAAGGCGCGGCGAGGACCACCGGGCAGGGATAGGCTGCGGGCCGTCAATCTATGATTTGATCAGATGGCTAGGGGTACGCCCGATAGATATGTACGATAAGCGCCTCTCCGTCTTAGTGCCTGGTTTGATGCCTGGCTCATATGGAAAACAAGATGGAGGAGGCTGGGGCCAAAGGAGCTATGGCTAAAATGTTCCGAAATATGAATTTCCAGTCTTTGATGGTGCACTTTGGGGGCGGAGAACGATAACAATAATCATGAGAATGGTTTTCCAAGGCCGAAAAGGGGAAGATCCGAAAGCTCAGAACTCGATTGCTTATGAAAGTTTATAGAATATTGATTGTGTACAACATCGGTTCCACCTGGGGACGGCACGGTCATCCCTGGACGTGTCAAGAAATTGTAGACCCTTTGATCATCTTTGTTGAAAATGCAGCAAGATGATGGAGATTAGTGAAATGAAGTCGCCTTCACTAAGTGGGCCCGCAGGCAAATTCTGGCGCAAAATCTATTTTTAGACTATGTCTATTTTTAGACATATGGAGCATGGTCTAGGGATTGCAGTATGTTATTCTTGGAGTATTGGTCATGTTGGTAAAAATAGATGGGACTCTATTTTTTGGACCTATAGGTCGAAGTCTATTTTTAGACTGCCTCTCCTTAAAATAGGGAAGTCAAATATTATTTACCCTTAATAATATTTGGACTCTAAAATTCAGTTTACTCTCTTGGAGCACTTCAGTTCGAGCCTTGGAAGTGGCTCATGCATCTGACAGAGGAATTACACTATTCCCAAGGGTTTGGTGAGCACATGCATGGTTGACTTCAGTTAGGACTTCAGTGGCAGAAGTTTGGTGGAGTTAATGAGACAGCTAGTGGAGTTGTGTTCGGTTTAACTTAGTTGAACTAGTTGAGATTAGTTTAACTAGCTAATCAACTAGTAATGAGTGGAGTGAATTAAATATTATTTAATTCATTAATTAGTAACTCATTATTAAACTCAAGAACACATCAGTTCACTACAGTGCATGGACAGTTCAGTGGAGACCAGTGAAAGAAGTAGATGAAAGGGTGGAGTTAGCTATCAGTGGCGACATCAGTTGTGCATGAGATTTGCACCACACTTGGAGGAATTGCCCATGATGATTGCATTGTCAAGCCAGGGATATTCGAACCTTGGATCTCTATATAGATAGGCCTGGATTGCGCAATAGAGGCAAGGAAATTAGTGGTGAGTTTTGAACCAGTAACCTGTTCAAAACCAAGCTAGTTTGTGTGCAACTTTATGAGAAAGTACTGAGTACTTGTGAGGAGTATTGTACTGATTTTGTTACATGATTTATCCATTATAATATACACAATAGCTGCGGGGTTTTCAGCTATAAGCCTTCCCCATACATACTGTGTTAATGTGTATGATGAATTGATGTGCTATCGCTTGTTTTATTTCCGCATGTGTGATGATCTGAGTGGAAGAGATTATGTGTTGCATATAAATTCGAATTGTATGTGATCAGGATAGTCTCAGTGGATAATTAATCATTATTTAGCAAATTTCTACATGGTATCGGAGCTATTGAAGCAGAGATTGATCATCACAGTGATTACAAACTTATTTCGGTAGACAGAGTCTGCATGCGGGCCAGGTAGCCTCCAGATTCATCTTTCTTCGGAAAGTGAAAGGTCTGGTAAATGCCCCTTGCAGTTGATCTCTGTGCTAGAAATAATTTGTTCTCACAGATCTAGAGCGGTTGAGCTTTGAAGTGGAATTCGAATTTTGCAGCAGTTTTGTTTTCTTGGTGCCAGTGTTGAAAATGTCTTTCAACGGTTTGCGACTCGAATATGCTCTTGAAGGCAGTTCGAATTATGTTGCATGGAAGGATCGCATGGAAGCAATATTAGAAGATAATGGTATGAAGGAATTCGTAGATACGGATGTCCAAAAGCCCACTGATCCTGCTGAAGTCGAAGAATGGCAAAAGAAGATGGCGAAATGTCGAAGGATCCTGTTGGAGGGCGTCAAGGATCATATTGTATCCAGCCTGCATGGAAAGGCTTCTCCATATTTAATGTGGAAAGCTTTGACGAATCTATTCCAGAGTAAGAGAGACCAAAGGAAGCTGGCACTCAAAGATAAGCTCAGGAACATCAAGATGGAGAAGGGCGACAGTATCGCCAAATACCTCACGAAGTTCACTCAATGCAGAGATGAGCTGGGAACTGTGGGGGTGACTGTCGAAGACGAGGACATGGTCGACCTAGCTCTGCTTGGTGTTTCGAAGGCTTGGCACTCATATCAAGATAGTGTTAATGGTCGGGAGAAGCTGCCGGGATGGGAGCGCCTTTGGGCGGATCTCATGCAGGAGGAGATAAGGAGGACTACTCGAGATGGATCTTCATCAAAGGGAGATGATGAAGAAAATTGCGCTTTGGTTGCCAAAGCAAAGAAGGGGAAGGGTAAGAAAACTTCTCAGTCTGGTGCAAAGGGCAACAAGCAGGATATGGTGAAAGTGAAGTGTTTTCACTACCATGATCATGGACATTATGCTACCAATTGTCCAAAGAAGAAGAAGAATAAGCAAGCGGGAAGATCTGCAGATGGAGAAGCTTTGGCTTCACAGTTCGAGCTTGAATTTTCACTGATCGCATGCTTGGTTTCAAGTGTGTTGGGATCGGTGTGGTTATTGGACAACGGTGCGTCATTTCATATGACGGGAGATCGGGAGTTGTTCTCAGATTTGGAGGACAAAGATTTGGGTGTGCACATCGAGATGGGCGATGATGGTAGATACAGTGCGACTGGTATCGGTACCATATCCTTTCAGAGGGAGTCTGGTAAACCCTTTGTATTGAAGGATGTCATGCATGTACCTGGATTGAAGAAGAACTTGATCTCTGTGGAAATGTTGGAAGATAAGGGGTATGATGTGGTCTTTAGCAAAGGAAAAGCCTTCCTGCGCAGTAAGACTACTGGAGAGACCTGGAAGATAGGGGTTTGAACCAAGAACCTTTATCAGTTGCAGGTAGATGGCTGCGTAGCTATGGCATGAAAAGTGGGAGAAGTGGTGAGCCGGGATGATGAGGGCGAACTGTGGCACAGGAGATTGGGCCACCTTCACCATGGACCTTTGAAGATTCTGCAGCAGATTTCTATTGGGCTTCCTAAGGGCACTCTTGCACAGTCAGATCAGTGCAAGGGGTGTACCTTACGGAAGTATGTGAAAGCCACCTTTCACGAGAAGGATAGTCGCGCCATGATGATCCTTGAGAGAGTTCACACAGACGTGTGTGGTCCTTTCTCAGTTGCTTCAACAGCAAAGCACAGGTATTATGTGATCTTTGTTGATGATTTCTCTCGAAAGTGCTGGATCTTCTTCATGCAGAAGAAGAGCGATACATTCGTGAAGTTCTGTGAGTTTAAAGCACTGGTCGAGAAGGAGTCGGGGAAGAAGGTGATTGCTCTAAGGAGTGATAACGATGGTGAATTCATCTCGGCTGAATTCAAGGAGTTCTGCAGCGCAGAAGGGATTTGGAGAGAGCTCATCGCACCCCATAACCCACAGCAGAACGGGGTGGCTGAGCGGAAGAACAGAACGATCGTGGGTGCTGCACGAGCGATGTTGCATGATCAGGGCCTACCCCTTCACTTGTGGGATGAGGCATGCAATACAACAGTGTATGTACAGAACCGTTGTCCTCACAAGGTTCTTGGCATGAGTACACCGGAGGAGGCTTATTCTGGCAAGAGGCCTGATATTTCCCATTTGCGGATTTTTGGTTCTCCTATCTACATGCATGTGACGAAGGATGCGAGAAGGAAGCTGGATCCGACCGCAGAGGTTGGAATATTTGTGGGGTACACTGATACACCTCACAACTACTAGGTGTATTTGTCAGACAGTCGAAAGACTGTTGTGCGACGGGATATAAAATTTCAGGAGGAGAAAGCCATGCAGTGTTCGCTTGAGAGGGAGCTACACTTGCATGCAGATGAGGAGCTGTTAGTTCCTAAGGAGGAGCTTCCGGATGTGGATCAGCCACAAGAGGAGGTTCGGGAGGTGGAAGAAACCACCCAGGCAGCGCCAACCATCAGAGGGCGCATGCGCACTACAGAAGCTGAGCGACTGGCTCGGGATGCAGAGAAGGTTGTAGGACCACCTACAGCACAGCGCAGACAGAGACAGTCACTGGATCGGTACACTGGATACATGGCTCTTGTGAGTCAATGTGTTGTGACAGAGCCATCCTCTTTTGAGGAAGCTGTGGAGGAACCCGCATGGGTTGATTCCATGATCGAAGAATATGATTCGATCATCAGGAACAGTGCATGGGAGATTGTCCCAAGACCGGTTGGGAAATCAGTGGTAGGTTCGCGATGGATCTACAAGGTGAAGCAGGCGGCTGACGGGAGTGTGGAGAAGTACAAGGCAAGATTTGTCGCCCGTGGCTTCTCACAGATCGAGGGGATTGACTATGAGGAGAATTTTGCACCTGTCGCAAGGTACTCTTCCATACGGACGATCCTTGCTCTCTCAGCGCAGATGGGGTGGCACATTCATGAGATGGATGTGAAGACTGCGTTCCTCAATGGAGTTATTGAGGAGGAGGTGTACATAGAGCAGCCTGAAGGTTTTGAGATCTTCAGCAGTGAGTCGCATGTGTGCCGACTCAAGAGAGCACTGTACGGGCTGAAACAAGCACCTCGTGCTTGGTACACTCGGATAGACAGCTACTTCACCGGGCTTGGATTCTCCAAGAGTGAGGCGGATCCAAACCTGTACCAGATTGTGGTGGAGGGGAAGCTGTTGATCATCGTACTATATGTAGATGATCTGATTTTGACTGGCGATGAGCGGTTGATACTTTCATGCAGGGAGGATCTTGCACGAGAGTTCGAGATGAAGGACTTGGGCATCCTTCATTATTTCCTGGGATTGGAGATTTGGCAGCGCAGCGGAGGACTGTTTGTTTCTCAGGGCAAGTATGCCCGGGAGATTCTGGAGAGGTTCAACATGCAAGGCTGCAAGCCTGTTGACACTCCTCTTTCTGGTGGTTGGAGGAAGGAGGATGCTACTTCAGCGGAGGTAGTGGATGCCACTGTCTATCGACAGTTGGTGGGGTCGCTTATGTATCTGGTCAATACACGACCCGATATATGCTATGCTGTTAACCGGCTTTCACAAGCTATGGTTAAGCCTACCAAGCTCTTCTGGAAGGCAGGCAAGCATGTATTGCGTTATCTTAGTGGCACATCGGGATATGGTCTATGGTACAGACAGGAGGATCGGTTAGCGATGACGTGGGCTTCACAAATTTGTATCATCATGCTCCGGATGTGTGTTGACGAATATTGATGCTTTCATATGTTCCCATGGAAGATCGGGATCTGCAGACATCTTTGAGCGCTCACCGGGAGCAGGATTTGAATTCCACGAGGCGGGATAGGGGTTGCGGATAATCCATATCTTCTTTGAGGGAGTGTTGAAAATGCAACAAGATGATGGAGCTTAGTGAAATGAAGTCGCCTTCACTAAGTGGGCCCGCAGGCAAATTCTGGCGCAAAATCTATTTTTAGACTATGTCTATTTTTAGACATATGGAGCATGGTCCAGGGATTGCAGTATGTTATTCTTGTAGTATTGGTCGTGTTGGTAAAAATAGATGGGACTCTATTTTTTGGACCTATAGGTCGAAGTCTATTTTTAGACCACCTCTCCTTAAAATAGGGAAGTCAAATATTATTTACCCTTAATAATATTTGGACTATAAACTTTAGTTTACTCTCTTGGAGCACTTCAGTTCGAGCCTTGGAAGTGGCTCATGCATCTGACAGAGGAATTACACTATTCCCAAAGATTTGGTGAGCACATGCATGGTTGACTTCAGTTAGGACTTCAATGGCAGAAGTTTGGTGGAGTTAATGAGACAGCTAGTGGAGTTGTGTTCGGTTTAATTTAGTTGAACTGGTTGAGATTAGTTTAACTAGCTAATCAACTAGTAATGAGTGGAGTGAATTAAATATTATTTAATTCATTAATTGGTAACTCATTATTCAACTCAAGAACACATCAGTTCACTATAGTGCATGAACAGTTCAGTGGAGACCAGTGAAAGAGGTAGATGAAAGGGTGGAGTTAGCTATGAGTGGCGACATCAGTTGTGCATGAGATTTGCACCACACTTGGAGGAATTGCCCATGATGATTGCGCTGTCAAGCCAAGGAGATTCAAACCTTGGATCTCTATTTAGACAGGCCATGATTGCGCAATAGAGGCAAGGAAATTAGTGGTGAGTTTTGAACCAATGACTTGTTCAAAACCAAGCTAGTTTGTGTGTAACTTTATGAGAAAGTACTGAGTACTTGTGAGGAGTATTGTACTGATTTTGTTACATGTTTTCTCCATTATAATATACACAATAGCTGCGGGGTTTTCAGCTATAAGCTTTCCCCATACATACCGTGTTAATGTGTATGATGAATTGATGTGTTATCGCTTGTTTTGTGTGATGATCTGAGTGGAAGAGATTATGTGTTGCATATAAATTCGAATTGTATGTGATCAGGATAGTCTCGGTGGATAATTAATCATTATTCAGCAAATTTCTACAATATTATTTGTGCATACCTCTTCCCTTCAGCCCCTCTTACTTTACTTCATAGTTCATCAGCATGTCCTCCTGGATCAAATCAAAACCGAAACAAAACTTATATACAATATGGTACATCAGGCTTGCTCTGCCTGAATCAGAATTGGAGGTAGGGCTTGAGAAATTAGCCATTTACAGGGGCATCTAGCAGATCACCCTGTAGGTTCTCCAACATAAACGTGTTATTGCCTCCCTGTTCCACAATTTTAAATGGGCCAAACTAGAGTGGGTCAAACTTGCCATGTTTTCCTTTTTTGGCTCTTCGGACATCCCATCTGAGCACCAGATCTCCAATCTACAATTTCCTGTCTTTTGCATGCTGATCAAATATATGTTTCATTTTATTTTGATATTCTGTTAATCTCTATTTCACTTGGTTCTGTGTTTCCTCTAATTCCACCAACTGATTGATTCTTCTGACCATATTATCAGGCTCTTCCTAACTTTCTTGCATGAAACGTGCCACTGGTAAGGCTAGCTGCACCAGAAACATGGCTGCTCGTCCATATACCAATTCATATGGAGATTTCATAGTTTCTCTCTTGCTGGTTATTCTATTTTCCCATAAATCAAACTTAAATTGGGAATCCCAATTTTTCTAATTCTCGTTGATTGTTTTCTTCAAGGCTCGCAACAGAGTTTTGTTCAAAGATTTTGCCAGGCCGTTCCCCTGTGGATAGTAGGCTGTAGAATGATTCAATGTAATATTATACTGCTGACAGAAATTTACAAATTTTGCAGACTTGAAGGCCTGTGCATTATCAGTCACTATTCTAGCGAGACAGCCAAACCTGGATATGATGTTCTCTTCCATGAATTTTATGATGACAGTGTTAGTAGGATTCCTTGCAGGTATGGCTTCTACCCATTTTGTAAAACAATCTGTGGCAGTTAATATCCATTTATGTTGGCCACTTGAAGGAGGGTGGATTTCACCTATAAAATCTATTCCCCATTGTTGGAATGGTTCCTCTACATGAACTGGAATCAAGGGCAGGGCTGCCAATTTATGTTTCTCAGCAAACTTCTGACACTTATCACATGCTCTGACCCAAGTAAAAACATCTCCAAATAATTTAGGCCAGTAGAAACCAACCTTCAGAATTTTATGAGCTGTGGTCCTCCAGCTGTAGTGTCCTCCACAGATTCCTTCGTGAAATTCCATCATCATACTTTCTATTTCATTTTCTGTGAGGCACAATAATAGTATGCCTGAAGGATCTCTCCAATATAATTGGCCATTGGCAAATATATACTTTTGTGATTTCAATATTAGAGACCTATATTTTTCTTTATCACAACTTGGAGGACAGCTGAGTGTCAAAAGATATTCAACTATTTCTTTGTACCATGGACTGGTGAGATATCTTATGTGTATTCTCTGAGTAGCCATCTCCGGACCTTGATGCTCTTTTTCTTTCTCAGACTCTTCATTTGAAATCATAGACAAATTTATGCCCAGAGCTTGATAGTTTGATTCAGATAACATTTTAGCAAGTCCCTGTCCTTTAATCAGCTTAGTAGGCCTGATATCCAAGTCATATTCCTGTATTTTTGCAATCCATCTCCCTCTTTTTCCTTCACTATCTCCCTGAACGAGAATGTCCTTGAAAGCTGCTGTAGGGACATATGCAATAATGTGGGATTGCAAAATATACATGCGAAAAGCCTTAAGGGATTTCACCAGGGCATATGCCTACTTCTGAAATATGTTATATTTCAATTCAACATCATGGAGCACCTGGCTAAAGAAGGCTATAGGCCGCTCATATCCTTCTTCATTTTTCTATAATAACACTCCAGCTATTGTATGAGGTGAAGCAAAATAAAAGATCATAAAAGGTTTTGTATAATCTGGTCCAGCCAGCACAAGGGCTTCAGAAAATGTAGCTTTAATTCTAGCGAATGCCTCCCGTGACTCTTGTGACCATTTCACCTCATTATTCTTTTTTAGCATATTTTTTATATGCCTAACTATCTCAACATAGTTAGGAATGAATCTTCTTAGAAAATTTATTCGTCCCAAAAACACTTGCACCTTTTTTTTATTTCTGGGGAGGGGAATGCTTTTTATGACCTCTACTCTTTTAGGGTCTATTCTTACCCCATCTTTAGTTACAATATGTCCCAAAATTTTTCCTTCCTCTAATGCAAATAAAGACTTTTGTGGATTAAGAGAAAGGCCATACCTTCTGCATTTTTCAAAATTTCTTCGTAAATTCTCAATATGTTTGGCATCACCTTTTGAAAAAACTGTTATATCATCTAGGTACACCACCAGAAATTTTTCTTGCTCCCCAACAAAAGCAATGTCCATCGCCCTCTAAAAAGTGGCTCCTACATTAATTAGCCCAAAAGGCATCCTGGCATACATAAATGTACCCCATGGTTTGATGAAAGCAGTCTTCTTCTGATCCTCTGGAAGTACAGCCACCTGGTTATAACCAGAGAAACTATCCATCATCGACATTTTGGAAGCTCCCACCACTTTCTGTAAGATGTGGTCCATCTTGGGCAGTGGATAATTATCTTTTAAAGATGCTCTGTTTAAATTCCTGAAATCCACACACAACCTTATTTCTCCATTCTTTTTTCAGACGGGGACCAAATTAGCAACCCATTCTGAGTACCTTAATGGCACAATTATTTTGGCCTTGAGAAGCTTCTTAATTTCTTTTTCAATGGAGTGAAGCAGTAGAGGATTTATCTGTCTGAGCTTCTGCTTATAAGGCTTTGCATCTTCCCTCAAAGGAATTTTATGCTGCATTATATTGACATCAAATTTTTTTAGGTCTTGATAGGACCACGCGAATACATCTTTGTAAGACTGAAATAATTTCAGGTATTTTTCTTTATATTCATCTGGGACCTTCTTGGATAACTTTACAATTTTGGGCTCAATATTGGTACCCAGATTCAGATCTTCCACCTGATCTTCTTCTACCATTTTACTAGTTTGCAATGGGACATCATTTTTATCAAATAATATTTCTAGAGGCACCAAACCTCTAGGAATGACATTTCCTTTTAGCTGCAACACTTTACTACCTGCCATTTTCTCTTCCCATTTGTTTTCTGAAACATTTTCAGCCTCATCTTCCTCACAATCATCAATCTCCGTATTTGAAAATTCTCCCACTGTTTCCAAGAATTTCTTCATCTGTTCATCATCTTCAAATACCTGCCAATGCTTAATATTATCAGGGATTGATGGTCTGTAACGTACCTCGATTTCATACCTCAGGGGAGGATTCTGAGGAGGATGAAAAGAGATAGCAGCCACAAAAAGAGAATCTGCCATTCTGTTCTGTTCTCGGGGCATGAATTGAATATTAAACGTTGAGAAGAAATTCTCCACCATGTCCCATACTTCATTCCTATATGCCCTCAACCGTGGATGTTTAGTTTGACATTGATTTCTGATTTGTCTGACCACCAGTTCAGAATCTCCCAGTGCCTTTAGAATCTGTATACCTATACTCTTGGTTGTCTGCAATCCTAGCAACAATGCTTCATACTCAGCTACATTATTAGTAGCTTCATATTCTAATTTAAAATATAGTGGCACCCATTTCCCTGTAGGAGAGACTAATAATACTCCAGCCCCATTACCTTCTCTTGAATTTGCTCCATCAAAATGTAAGGTCCATACTCCTGCTTCATGGTCTTCTAAAGGCTGCTTAGTCTTGATTTGACAGAAGGAAGGTTCATGAGCATAATTTTGATATTCTTCTAGCATAAAACATGAGAAATCTCCTTCCTTACTATAGACTGGTGAATTCTCTGAGCTGTCAGCCTTGGTCACCATCTTGAAAAATCTGGTCTCTCTATATAACCTCCTCTCCTGACCACCAAAGATTGGAATAGTGGCATATGTTAAATATAATTTGAGTGACCCACCAATTTTTGTTCCCCAGGACCTTGACAACAGCATGCCAAAGCAGGCTAGGATATCAGCCACCACGATGTCCATTACTACACTTTTTGCTGGAATTTGGGCTAGGTTGACCACTAAATCTTTAATCATTCCCAAGCATTTAACTCTTTTGGAATCAAATGAATATATGTCTTTATATGGACGTGTGATTTGTAGTCCTAGTTGTTCCATGACTGACAAAGGCATAAGATTATGGGAAGTTCCAGAATCTAGCATACAATTGTGTAACAGCAGGTCATGAATAACTAGAGACACATAGAAAGGAGGGGTAGAGGGGTCTATCTCCTCGACATGTGGGCCAAAGACTACCATGGGCCTTTCTTCTTGGAGGTTAAGACTATCAGGAATTATTGGTGCTTCAGGAGGGAGCAATAGAGAAGTGACTTGAGATTGATATGCAAGTTGTTTAAACAATTCAGTCAAAGGGACTGGAATTTTGACTTTCTCAAGTTCTTTTTGAAGATTAAAAACGGGAGGAGGCTTTTCTATTACAACTTACTTTGACTCTTTATTTTTAGTTGAAGGTTTAACTTCTTTTGATATAGACTCAGCATTAGGAGGAGTGACTACTTTTGAAGAAGAAGGAGTTTGATCATTAGACTGCAAAGGTTTGTTCAGAGGACTCTTACCTTTGTCTGTGGCTTTCTACACTGTGGATTCCTTTTGAGCAGGTGCTTCCTTCTGGAGAGGCTCTTCTTCTTGATCTTGAGTTTGAGTTCTCTTCCTGGAAGATCTAATATCATATCTTCTATTAAAATGTGCTTGCATGAAATCATTAAACTATTTTCAATAGTGATCAATTTCTGCATCGTCTGTGTCTCTGATCTCTTCTTCTTCTTCATGCAATGGGCATTATACTTCATCATTGTTTGAGAAAGCAAGGTTTGCATCTTGCAGTTCATAGGTAGCATCTTCAGCGGAGTCATCTACTAGGCCTTCCAATTACAACGGATGTGGTACCTGATCCTGTTGCTCTCTTGCTTCTCTTGGCAGTATTTGCAGGGGTGGATTTCTATACTGAGTATTATAACCTCTGTTTTGAGCGTTCTGGAAATGATTAGAAGCTAAGTTCTTGGTTTCCAATTCAAGCTTGACCAATTTATTAGAAATATTCTTAATCATTTTTCTCATCTCTTCAATTTTGTCAGAATCCTTATCCTGATTAGAAGTAGAAACTTCCTCCTTACCCCTTCTTCTGGTGTCTTGTTCAACTTTCACTTTTAATTTTCCAGTGGAAGCAAAATTTGCCTCAAACTCAAGAGAATCTGACTGAGCATCATCTAGGGTGGTAGGCTTCCTTTCCCTGAGAGAGAAACCAAAATCTAAGTCAAAGGCTGCTATGAAAACGACTTTGGCAGCATTCTGATGAGGCTTCATATCTGCAGGGAGATTTAGATACAACTTGTTAAATCTTTTGATAAATTCTGACACCCCTTCATTATGTTTCTTCTTAAGTGTATTGAACTCAGTAAGACACTTTCCATGGTATTTCTTTTCTCCCCATTTCCTGAGAAAGGTATTTTCCATATCATCCCAAGAGGTTACGGAATGGTTTTCTAATGTTTTAAACCATTTTCTAGCTTCACCATCCAGAGACTGCACAAATAATCTTAAGACCACATCCAAATGTTCGACATTAAAGTTTTCTGCAAAGGAGCAGAAGGTCTCAAGATGTTTCTAAGCATCAATTTCATTTTCCCTAGTGAATCTGGGCAAGATCTTCAAATAATCCTGTGGCATATCATTTAACACTTAAGGCGATGCTAGGGGAGCATATTTGTTCAACAAAAAAGCTGGGACATTAGCCATTGGAGGAGGTGGAGGTTGTGAAACAATCTGATGTACAAAGGGAGGAAGAGGAGGAGGTGGGAGTGGAGTATGGATAACAACGGGAATATACTATACAGAAGCCTAAGGTGTAGATGGAAACAATTCACGATTAACAGGGGCTACTTCTCTAACTTCTTTAACTTCCTCAGCCTCAGGGGTAGGATGAAAGTTCTCTTTAACTCTAGCACTTCCCCGGGGTGGCCTATCTGAGTAATATTCAGGGTTTTCCTCAGCGGAGTCGGGAGTTTCTACTTGGACTTCTTGAGAAGAGGATGGATAATCTTCTACAGAAAACTCAGGAATTTCAACACGGGCTGATTTCTTTTCTTTCCAACTTCTTCTACGTATAATATTCTCAGGGTTAGACACTGAAGGTGTCTTTGAATGTGATGTATCTAACCTCAGATGTGGCTTACGAGGAGCCAGGACTACCAATATATTTATCAAATAAACAATAGTGGAATCACCAGGGTGAGAGATATGCAACTCTTCAACTCTCTGTGCTCACCTGATTAGAGAGTGAACATGATTTGTTGAGGCCCAGGGAAACTGGTATTCTTAAATTCATTCCCCGGCAACGGCGCCAGAAAGATGTTGTTGACAATTAATTCCCTCCTAGAGACAACCTAGAGTTGCCATAGAATAGTGCCTAGGACATCTTATCATAGCAAGGAGCACATAATATAACTTGGGTGTCAATCCAAAAGGCTCTCTTGCTATCTCTTGTAGAACAAGGAAATTGATTTAAATGGGACCAGAATTTACGGAAACCTCCACAGGGAAAGTAATGCTGCAGAGACAAGATGCAAAGCTCTAACACAAAAGCATCAGACAGTTAAGAGACAATTTAATGTAAAGAGGGCCGATTCAAGTAATATGTCACAGAAATCAAGTTATCAGAAGGTGTATGCGGTGAAAGAAATGTTAAGAAGATATTAGTTAACCTTGAGCTGATACCCAGATACACAACATAACCATATATGGGCTTATCTTTCTAAGAATCCATACATGACAATGGCGTTTTAAAAGCACCCTCCCAATACAACTAATATAGCAGAAAGATGGATGAGATGAACATGAAACAGTATATCATGCATGAGCCATATTTAAAGCGCTTGATTGATTTAAGTATGGGCATCAACTAGGATGAATCCTTACCAAACCAGTGAGCCACTCGCATTCCAAAACATGATACAAGAAAGTGGATGAAATGAAATGTTATATTAAACACATAAAAGAAAGTTATGTACTGTGAAATACCAAAGACCAGAATCCTCATTACAAATAGAACTCCTCCTCACTGAGACCCTACGGGCTCTGAGCCTTCACACAGAAGCTTTACAAAATGTATACAAAAAATGCCTTTCACTACACAAATTTTTGATAAAATTCTAGAACCCCTACAATGTCTTTCTCCTGGGTTTTTATAGAAGAAGAAGGAGAAAAACCTAATAGAAGAAGTAGGTGAAACATTTAATTTGCTTAATTTGAAAAAAATGGCGGAAACATTCACACCCATGTGGCTTAATTAATATGCTGAGCTATAGGTACTCTGAGGCTAGATCCATGAAGTAAATGCTGTAGGTGCAAATTTTTCCGGGGATATGACATGAAGAATAAAATATGTAACATCCTGTACCTTCATGAGAGAAAAATCCATTGAAGTTAAACCTGGGGGATATGATTTCGATGCACTAGTACTCTCTGTCTTCTGAATGCCAAATTGAAATTTAAATTCTTCAATGCCAGGCACTGCACTCCTTGGATCTTTCATTGATGTTGTTTGTTGCGACAATTAATATCTCCATCTGTAAAATCTGCATTTTGAATTTCTCTGGAGGTTTCGCCAGATTTTAACCCTTGCTTCATTTAATGTTGGTCATGTCATAGTGGCTCTTGGATCTTTCTTCACAAGTTTTTCTCCTGAAACAGGGTCCTGTCATGCGTTCTCGACTTCTGTAATGGAGGCGGTGAAATTATGATAGTTCTTCTTCATTGTAAACCTGAAAAACCCACAACTTGTTAGAGAAAATGAGACACGGGAATGGCAGATGTGGCGGGGTCGACGGAGGTGGTGGTGAGGACATGGCAGAACGATGAAACCATGCAGGGTGGTGGAAAATTGTGGTGAAGCTGTGGAGGATAGACTGGTGAGAGCTATGGACGCAGAACATTAAAAAGACAAATTAATGGAATATATGGATGATGGAAGGGAAACATGGCGTACATGTGGAATTTGCGATGTGGAGGACAGACTACGGGGTTTGGTCAACAGCGAGGGATGGGCAGATCATGACCGTCCAATCCTAGAACGAGATCAATGGTTGGAAATGCATGGGAAAGCAATAAGTTGGTGGGCCTGGGATGATTAATATATGGATTAAACTCTGTGCAGCTCCGAAGGATGATGGCCATCGGATGAAGACTCACAAATCTAATGGCTCACGTCAATTTTGTTGTGCGTCTACGGCCGAAGGATAACGCCGGAAATGGAGCGGTTTCAGAACAGCGGCATGGGACATGTGGCGATCAGTGTATGGAATCACTGGGATTTTGAGAATACCGCCTGCTACTGAAAATATGTGCGAAATAAACTGGCCGGTTTTAGGGGTAAGGTGTGACGGGGACCGCCAGACAGGGATAGGCTGCGGGCCGTCAATCTATGATTTGATCGGACAGCTAGGGGTACGCCCGATAGATATGTATGACAAGCACCTCTCCGTCTTAGTGCCTGGTCTGATGCCTGGGTCATATGGAAAACGAGATGGAGGAGGCTGGGGCCAAAGGAGCTACATCTCAAATGTTCCAAAATGTAAATTTCCAGCCTTTTATGGTGCACTTTGGGGGCGGAGAACGATAACAATAATCATGAGAATGGTTTTCCAAGGCCGAAAAGGGGAAGATCCGAAAGCTCAGAACCCGATTGCTTATGAATGTTTATAGAAGATTGATTGTGTACAACAGGGAGTGTCAGGGCATCACAAGGGAGAACTAGTTCAAAGTACATGGAAACAAATGAATAAGAGTATCTGTTAGGGAGTGTCAGTGAATTCCAGGTTTTCCATGGACGAAGTGTGTTAGGAGAATTTAATAATAGGACTTGTAGGAGCCAAGCCTACAATTGTGATAAGGGGATGGAAAAAGAGGTTTCATACAAAGGGATACTTTGGGCTAGATACAACACTATTTTTTCAATGACTTGGTTGGGTTCCCAAGTCACAAAAAAATTAAGGCTATCTATGAGAGCATGACAACTAGAGAGTTCCAAGGTGTGGAGGGAATCCCAGGAAGTGCTAACACATGCTATAAATTTCCAAGGCATGTTAGGCATTCCAATATGTGCTAGGTGCTGGTGTGTGCTGCCAACGCATGCTTAGGAGTGTTGGGGAAACAAAAGGGAGGACTAGTTTCAATTTGTTAGGATATTCCGACACATAGGAAATAGTTAAGAATAACTTAGTCTAGTGTAGAGTTAGGTAAAGTGTGTTTCTTTACCATGTACATTTGTAACTTATAATCTGACGGTCATGATTTGTAGTGATTTGATGGTTATCTCTCACCTCGGTATTAATGACACGTGATCTGTGGCTTAACGCCTGATTGGTCCATGGTCTCTATTTAAAGAGCATGGAGGGTCATTTGTCTAGTAAACGTTTATGAGAGAAACATATGTAACTTTTATTTTTATATTAATAAATTTCCTGAAGTGGCCGCGTTGACTCAGGCCGTGGACTATTTCCTTCTTTGAGGGTTTTAACCATGTGATTATACTGGTGTACTGATTTGTGATCTGTTTGTGAGCGATGACCTTTGGTTCTTGATCTAAGGAACTTACCCTGTAAATTCCTACACAATTGCATGGAAATGAATGAATAAGAGTATGTGATAGGGAGTGTTAGAAATTTATAGGTGTTCTAAGGAGGGAGTGAAAAGGTATGCTAGGAAATTCCTACATGGTATCAGAACTATTTTGAGGGATGCATCCGTTGTTAATCAAAATCCAAAGCCAGTTTGACTGCATGCGAATGTTATTTTTTAGATCTACTATTTCTAAACATTTTTGGGCTTGGAGAACTGCTCTGTTGTGTTGGGAGTGTTTGTTATGGTGAGGAATGCCTTTAGTTGCATGTGAAAAGGTTTCCGGCTGCCCAAGTTATGACAGTTTAGATCTGGAGGTATAAAGCATATATTTTGCAGTTATATTTGTTAATAGTTTTTCTTATTCCGGTTCCCTCTTTTTATTTTCAGTTTTTAGGTTTTATTTATTTGCCAAATCTATACCCTCTTCTCTATGTATGCTCTTTTTTGTGCGCTACGTGCGATCTCGGCAAATCAGAAGAAGGAAAAAGGGAATTTTTTTTGCTATGTATGCTCTTTCCCCGCGTCTTTGTGCGATCTTGAGAAATCAGAAATAGTGAAAAAGTGATAGTTTCCGGTAAGGCTAACTGAAAATCTAACAGTCTTCCATAAGGCTTTGCATTTCAGTTTTTTTTCTCTGTTTTTTTTGTTTTTTTGTGTAGGAAAAGGCATGTACACCGAAGAGTTTAAAAAAAAAAAAACCCCTTCCTCCTTTTATTCAATAACGTGATCCTTTTACTATCTCACTTGGTGAGGGGTTAGTTTATGAGAATAGAGGTCTTGGGTTCAAGTCTCCTTCTCAAGCTTCTTTTGTAAAAAAAATTGTTAAAAGGGGCGGAATATTTTTTTAAAAAGCTGCACTTCATCCCATTCCCATAACTATTCGGCATCTACAACTCAGATTTTTCAAAAGGCATAACATCTTCATCCGAAAGCCGTTTTTCGTGCTTTTTTTTTTTTAAACGGCCTAATTTTTCGAGATGTTTCCATTGGAGTAGTTAGTTTCAACTTTTCTCAGCTTTAGTTTTTTAAAAAAATGGAAATTTCATACCTGGTTATTCTTAACAACACCAATTATTTCCAATGGCTACCTCACATGGTAGATATACTTAGAAGTAAAGGGCTTTATAGAATAGCCATAGGACAATAAACTAAACCTTCCAATGATGATAAAGCTGCTAAATGAGAAAATAAACAAGATCAAGCATGAGGGTTGATAGGAATGTCCATTTCTCAAGATCTTCGATTTCATATCCTTGACATTGACACCCCTGATGAAGCCCTAGAAAAGCTAAAAATTGTTTTTGGCATTCAAAATCAAATCAGGGCCCATCAGCTTGAAAATGAGTTTCTTACTTTGGACCCCAATAATTTCTCCTCAATTAAAGATTTTTTGTCCAAATTCAAGACACTAAAAATTATTTTAGAAGGTTGTAAGATAAAAAAGGATGATGGTAGCCTCATCTATTGCATTCTTGCTAAGCTTGGCCCTGCATACTCTGTATTTGTTTTTGCCTTCCATTCCACTAGAGAAGCCATCATTTCTTCAGGAACCACCTACAAGAATCCCTGTTTTGATGCCTTTTGCGATTCTTTGATAAGAGAACAAGAAAAAATTTTACACCTTAGTTTTATCACTATTGGAAACTCTTCTAAGAAAGCCTTAGCAGCCCAACAATAACCATATCAAAATAATCCCAAGAAGCAGTATCCTAAAAAATATGTTCCTAAACCAAATAAGGGCCCTAAGAAATTTCAGCTGCAAACTGAAAAATCAAATCACCAAAATAATAAGGCAAATCAAAACAAAGGGAAGAAGACAGATAAACATTGCAACTTTTTCAATCGGGATGGCCATATAGAGTCCAAATGTTTTAAGAAGATGGAAGCCTTAGAAGCAGCAATGAAGAAGCACAACATCAATTGGGAGCACTCTTCACCTTCATCTTCAGGCATGGCACTTTCTGCTTGTGGTTGTCAAGCATCAATATTTGGTTATGCATTAAATTTATCTTCTTCTTCTCCTTCTCATGAATGGCTCATTGACTCTGGAGCTTCTTACCACATGGCTAAAAATAAATCCATGCTTTCTTCTTTAAATGATTGTAACACTAAACATATTTATGTTGGTGATGATAGATCTCTTAGTGTTGTAGGATCTAGAACCATTCATCTAGATAATGGTCAGTTTAATGATGTATTATGTGTTCCTACCTTATGATCTGACATACATCTATTTGTCGGACCGCTCATTAATTGAAGGGAAAATATTATAATTCTCACCTCATGATGTTGTAGTCAAGGACCTCAAAGATCCTAGACATATTTTAGCTACTGGCATTGCTGATGATTCCACACGGTTGTATAAGTTTGACAACTTTGGGTCATCATGTCTTTCCTCTGTTTTTTTTGTTCATAATGATGAGGTGAGAAACATTTGGCATGAGCAATTTGGTCACTTAAGCTATCGCTCTTTTCAAATTCTATGTAAAGAAAATATGGTGACAAGTATTCCTATGGTATCTTGCCGAGATGGTGTTTGCTACGAATATTTACTCAAAAACATCATCAGGATAGTTTTGACAAACTTGCCTCTTGGCATGCTTGACCCATTTCGCGACTTGTGCGATGATTTATGTGGTCCACTTCTTGTTGTTTATTTCTCTGGTTGCAAGTACTTCTTAACTTTCATTGATGATTTTTCCAGACGCACTTGGGTATATTTCTTAAAACTCAAGAGTGAAGTTTTTAACATGTTCTTGGCCTTTCAGGCCTTTGTTGAGAAACAATCTGGACATCAAATTCTTAAGTTGAATTGAATAATTGTGGAGATTGGAGAATATATTATGACAAAATTATCAACACTGCGCTAATCATGGCGAATTTCAATTGCAACATACTATTCCATATACTCCACAACAAAATGGTGTAGTTGAAAGGAAGAATCACACCTTAAAATAAATGGCTAATTTTATGCTTCAATCTAAAGGACTTAGTCTCAATTTTTGGGCAGAAGCAATTAACTGTGCAAATTACATAGTAAATTGCACTCCTACTAAGGTTTTAAATAATATAACTCCATAAGAAGCTTGGATCTCAATCAAACCATATGTAAGTCACTTTCCTGTTTTTGGAAGTGATGCTTGGGCCCATATTCCAGATGCGAAACATAAAGCCTTAGAAACTAAGAGTGAAAAATGCAGTTTTGTTGGATATTTTGAAGATGTCAAAGGATATATAATTCTTCAACCAAAATTCAAAATTATAATCATTAGAAGAGATGTAAAATTTGATGAAAAAAATATTGGCCTGTGAGCCTAGTTCAACAGGTGTGCCACCTTTGGCCTGCGAGCATGATTTGGCATATGCGCCACCTCTCTCTCTCTCTCTTCAATTTTTAATAGCATTCCTTATAGTTCAGATGATGACAGCGAGGATGAAAATCCTCCTCCACCTCTTGAAATTATTCCTTTTACTCGACAACTTCCAAGATGGGTCCGCTCTACACGGGATGCATCAAGTTCTCTTTCAGGTGACCCTGCCGATCGACGACGTACACATTCTCAGTTCGAAAGAGCGTCTTCCTTAGTGGCTCAAGTTCATAAAATCCTAATCTAGAAACCTTTGAAGAAGCCTCAGGTCCATCTGGCTGGGATGAAGTTATGAATGAATAATATAAGCTCCACCATTAGCAGAATGATACTTGGGATCTTGTTCCTCTTCCAAAAAGGAAGAAAACTTGTAACATGCGATGGGTTTACAAAATTGGATTTGGACCGAGATGGAAAAGTGGATAAACATAAAGCTCATCTTGTCGCTAAAATATTTTCACAAGTTGAAGGCATTGAATATCTTTGAAACCTTCTCCCCTGTTGCCAAAATGAATTCTATCGCCTTTTTATTCCTTTCTTCTTCCTTTAAATGGGAAGTCCATCGGATGGATGTTAAATCTTCCTTCTTACATGGAGATTTACATGAATAAGAAATCTTAATGGAACTAGCCTTTTAGTTGATCCAAAGGACTTTCCTTGTTTTGGCAACAGAAGTCTCTCTATGGTCTCAAACAAGCTCCTCAGGCTTGGTATGCCAAAATGGATAGATTTCTCTTAGATAATGGCATTTCTAGGTGTCATTCTGACAACACTGTCTACACAAAGAAAGTGGGTAATTCCTTCACCATCCTTGTTATTTATATTGATGATCTTATCCTTACTCGTAGTGATCCAAACCATATAAACCATGTGAAGTCTAGCCTCAAAAAGAAGTTTGAAATGACAGACTTAGGACACTTTCATTATTTCCTTGGTCTTCAAGTCTTGCAATCCAAAGAAGGTATTACCCTTTCTTAGTCCAAGTATGCCTATGATATTCTACGCCACTTTCACATGGAAGAATTTTAGCCAACCCCTTCTCCCTTTTATTCTAGAGTCAATATTTCAGTGACTTGTACTACCCCTGAAGTTGATGCTAGATTATACCATCAACTTGTTGGCAAACTTCTATATCTAACCCATACCCATCCTAACCTTTCCTTTTTTGTTGTTATTTTTGCTTGGTTTATGCACCAACCTCATGAAATTCATTGGAAAGAAGCTAAAAGAAAACTTCGATATATTCAAGGTACAATTCAGTTTGGGATTCATTACAGTGCAAGATCATCTCCATTGTTGATTGGTTTCACTGATTCTGATTGGGCTGGTGACCCTGATGATCGAAAGTCTACTGCAGGATATGTATTCACTCTTGGCTCAGGACCTATTACATGGTCCGGTAAGAAACAAAATGTCATCTATCTTTCTTCAACAGAAGCAGAGTATCATGATATGGATTGAAGCAAACAATGAAGCCAGCAACCAATCCAGTTCTATCTGCATTAGTCTTCATGTTGACATCCAACCACACTTTTGTGTGATAATGGAAGTGCCACATTAAACTGTAAATATCAGTTCAACATCTGCTTGTCAGCAGAAACTCATTGAAAACCACACTCTGATTCATTAGAAATCATTCATGATCATGTTCTTGAAGTACAATGCTATCAACCAATGATCAAGTGATCAATATCTTGCCAAGAGGCATTCACGAAGCCAGAAGTTTACCAAACTTGAACCATTCTTGAGGAGTTTGGAAAGTTGTCATTAAGGATGAGCTCTGTTCTCTTACTTCTCCTATTGTGTCACTTTTGTAAATCCTTCAATCCTATCCCAATTTGTTCTTAAGGGGGGATGTTAGGATATTTTGACACATAGGAAATAGGCTCCTTTTGTGTCACCTTTGTAAATCCTTCAATCCTATCCCAATTTGTTCTTAAGGGGGGATGTTAGGATATTCTGACACATAGGAAATAGTTAAGAATAACTCAGTCTAGTGTAGAGTTAGGTAAAGTGTGTTTCTTTACCATGTACATTTGTAACTTATAATCCAACGGTCACGATTTGTAGTGATCCAACGGTTATCTCTCACCTCCGTATTAACGACACTTGCTCCATGGCTTAACACCCGATTGGTCCATGATCTCTATTTACAGAGCATGGAGGGTCATTTGTTCAGTAACCATTTATGAGAGAAACATATGTAGCTTTTCTTTTTATATTAATAAATTGCCTAAAGTGGCCGCGTTGGCTTAGGCCGTGGACTTTTTCCCTCTTTGAGGGTTTTAACAATGTGATTATACTGGTGTACTAATTTGTGATCTGTTTGTGAGTGGTGACCTTTGGTTCTTGATCTAAGGAACTTACCCTGTAAATTCCTACACAATTGCATGGAAATGAATGAATAAGAGTGTGTGATAGGGACTGTTAGAAAGTTACAGTGTTCTAAGGAGGAAGTGAAAAGGTATGCTAGGAAATTCCAAGGCATGATATATTTCTTGGAAAGCATGCCAAGATGTTCCAAGTTCTAGGGTGTGCTAATATGTTCCAAGGAGTGTTCGGGAGTGCTAGAGAAACACAAGGGAGCACTATGTCATAATGCATGGAAATGAATGAATAAGAGTGTGCGAGAGAGAGTTTCTATTGGGTGTGGAGCCTGATTATCTTATTTTTTTGTATCACAACGTTGGAACCCTGTTATTAACAGGCCGAAAACACTGCTCGTGATTGAACACTACCTGGGGGGTCCAGAGGTGGTTGGATGCGACTTTATGGAGCCCCGGTGATGGTTTCGGGGTAACAGCATAAACTAAAATAGGTATAAATTTATTGTAAAAGTATTATAATTTCTAGTCAATTTGGGTCGTTCATTAGGCAGATGATCTGATGGTAGAAGTTATGTTTAATTTAGGGTTTGTTTCCCTAGAAGGCAACCCCTCGTTTTATATGAGGGTATTGTATTTTAGTTGTGTATTGTATGTGTATTCTCAGAGCAAGAAATATATAGGGAGACTGTGAGCGAGAACAGAGGATATTACAACGGATCTACTGTAGGTTGTGTCTCTTTGTTTTGATGGATAATAGAAAGGAAGGAATGGTTGTTCGGGGTGGATATAGCCCAAATTAGGTGAACCACATATATCTATGTCTCCCTGGTTTTAAATGTTTTATGTGTTTCTGTTTCCACATATTTTATGTGTTTCATTGATCTGTAATATATAATTTTATAACAGTTTCAATGAGTTCCAAGTATGCTAAAGAGGAGTGACAAGGCACACTTGGCAGTGCTAAGGAATGCTAGAGTGTTAGGGAAACATGTGGCCAATATGTGTCAATGCATGAAAGGAAACACAAGGGAACACTACGTCAAAATGCATGGAAATGAACAAATAAGAGTTTGTGATTGGAAGTGTCAGTGAATTCCAAGTGTGCTAAGGAGGGATTGACAATGTATGCCAGGTAGTGTTAAGGCATGTTATAGGCCAGGGCGACATTCCAAGATTTCCTAGGTGTTAGGGTGTACCAACACGTGCCAAGGAGTGTTAAGGAATGATATGGAAACACAAGGGAGCACTAGGTAAAAATGCATGAAAATTAATGAATACAAGTTTGTGATTGGTATTTTCAATGAGCTCTATGTGTGCTAAGGAGAGAGTGAAAAGGTATGCTAGGTAGTGCCAATGAATTCTAGAGTGCTAGGGTGTCATGCCAAGATGTGCTAGGTGTTAGGGTGTGCCAATGCATGCTAGGGAGTGTTAGGGAGTGTCAGGGAAACACAAGGAAGCACTAGATCAAAATGCATGGAAATGATTGAATAAGAGTGTGTGACAGAGAGTGTCAGTGAGATCTAGGTGTATTAAGGAGGGAGTGACAAGGTTATATGCTAGGCAGTGCCAAGGTATGATAAACTACCAAGCTGTTACAATATTCTGACACATAGGAAATAGTCAAGTATAACTGGGTCTAGTAGAGAGTTACGTAAAGTGCGTTTCTTTACTATGTACATTTGTAACTTATAATCCGACAGTCACGATTTGTAGTGATCTGAAAGTTCACTCTCTCCTCGGTATTAACGAAACTTGATCCATGGCTTAACACCCGATTAGTCCATGATATATATTTAAAGAGCATGGAGGGTCATTTTTTTGGTAACCGTTTATGAGAGAAACATATGGAATCTTTCTTTTCTATATTAATAAATTTCCTAAAGTGGCCGCATTGGCTCAAGTCATGGAGGGTTTCCCTCTTCGAGAGTTTTAACCACGTGATATACTGGTGTACTTGTTTGTGATATTTTTTTGAGTGGTGACCTTTGGTTTTTGATCTAAGGAACTTACCTTGTAAATTCCTACATGGTATCAAAGCTATTTTGAGGGTAACATCCGTTGTTGATCCAAATCCGAAGCCGATTTGACTGCATGTGACTATTTTTTTCTAGATCTACTTTTCTAGAACTTTTTCAGGTGTGGAGAGCTACTCTTTTGTGTCTGGAGCATCTGTTACAATGAGGAACCCCTTTCGTTTCATGAGAAAATGTTTATGGTTGCCCAAGTTATGTCATTTTAGATCTGGAGGTATAAAGTATCTGTTTTGCAATTATATTTATGAATCATTTTGTTTATTTCGGTTCCCTGTGTTTATTTCAGGTTATTATTTTATTGCTTGATCTATACCATCTTCTCTGTGTAAGCTCTTTTCTTTGCATTGTGTGCAATCTTGGCAAATCAAAATCAAGAAGATGGGATTTTTTTTTCTATGTATGCTCTATCCTCGTATCTTTGAGCGATCTCGAGAAATCAGAAATAGTGAAAAAATCAATAGTTGTTGGTAAGGCTAACCAAAAATCTAATGTTCTGCCATAGGGCTTGAATTTCGTTTTTTTTTCTTAGATTTTATTTTTTTTATGCAGGAAAAATCACGCACATTGAAGACCAAAAAAAAAAAAAAAAACCTTCCTCTCAAACAATTACAGAATCCTTTTACAATCTCACTTGATGAGAAGTTAGTTTCTGAGAATAGAGGTCTTGGGTTCAAGTCTCTTTCTCAAGCTTCTTTTGTAAAAAAAAATTGTTAAAGGGGCAAGATTTTGTTTAATGTTGAACTTCATCATTAAATTTCAAACCGTTCCCGTAATTATTCAGCATCTACAACTCATGTTTTTCTAAAAGGCATATCTTATTCATCCAGAAGCCGCTTTTTGAGCCGTTTTTTTTAATCAACCTAATTTTTCGAGATATTTCCATTGAATTAGTTAGTTTCAGCCCTTTTCAGCTTCTGTTTAAAAAAAAAAGGAAAAAAAAAAAAGGTGCATGCCTAGTTATTCTTAATAGCACCAATTATTTCCAATGGTTACCTCACATGGTAGATTTACTTAGAAGTAAAGGAATTTATATAATAGCCACATGACAAGAAACTAAACCTTTCGATGATGATAAAGATGCTAAATGGGAAAATAAACAAGATCAAGCACGAGGGTTGATATGAATGTCCATTGCTCAAGATCTTCGATTTTATATCCTTGAAATTGGCACTCCTGATGAAGCCCTAAAAAAGCTAAATATTTTTTTTGGAATTCAAAATCAAATCAGGGCCTGCAAGCTTTAAAATGAGTTGCTTACTTTGCAGCCCAATAATTTCTCCTCTATGGAAAATTTTTTGTCAAAATTCAAGACCCTTAGAATTATTTTAGAAGGTTGTAAGGTCAAAAAGGAAGATGGTATTCTCATCTATTCCATTCTTGATAAGCTTGGCCCTACATTTTTTGTATTTGTTCCCACCTTCCATTCCACTAGAGAAGCCATCATTTCTTCAGGAACCGCCTACAAGAACTCCTCTTTTGATGCCTTTTGTGATTATTTGATAAGAGAACAAGAAAAAATCGTACACCTTGGTATTATCACTTTTGGAAACGCTTCTAAGAAAGCCTTAGTAGCCCAATAACAACCATATCAAAAGAATCCCAAGAAGCAGTATCCTAAAAAATATGGTCCTAAACTAAACAAGGGTCCTCAGTAATTGTAGCCACAAACTGAAAAAGTGACTCACCAAAATGATAAGGAAAATAAAAACAAAGGGAATAAGGTAGATAGAAATTGCAAATTTTGTAATCGTTATGGCCATATAGAGTCCAATTTTTTTAAGAATATGGAAGCCTTAGAAGTAGCAATGAAGAAGCAAAACATCAATTTGGAGAAATCTTGTAATATTCCCAAATGGGGAAGCAACAATATATGAACACAATAACGGAAAGAACAATGAATAAATCAACAAACCTTGATATGAGACAAATGCATAGCCATATTATTAAACATATCAGCAAATAATAGGCACGGGATCTTGAGGATGTAGTCACTCAAGAAATACAAAACAAGTCTCTACAAGCAAAATATGCCATTACATGAGAAATAGTTTCCATACAAATGTCCTTGAGCTAAGACATCAAAATTTTAGGGCATAAACTACTGCATGAAGGTCTATCAATGTAGATATGCTGTTATTGTAGGTTTTAACCCTCTATAGAAATTATATACAAATGAATATTAAAACAGAAAACAAATAATAGCGAGAGCATAAAACATAAAACAAATAAACACAGAGATTTTCCCCTGGATCCCAGAGAATGGGAAGACGACGATTTTCCATTCTATTCCTTTTAGTGTATAACCATATATATGATTCAGAAGCATACATAAATCCTAATCCATTAACACTATGTTAGAACGTAACCATAGTTCCCTTGATCGGATCTACAAAATGCTAGGGGTTGAAAACCATCATGCCCCAAAACCATGTGCAAACCCATGCACAAAAGGATAGGCGGGCCCACCCACCTAAAATAGGGTCCAATTTGTTTTTCGAGGCACTGCCCCAAACCATGCGTAGGGGGATACTCACCCCCTACGAACCCCTAGACAGGGGGTTTGTCACCCCCTGTGACCCCCTCGCGCATGCGACTATTCATGGAAAGATTATAACACATACCCCACATTCTCACACTTGTTGTTTTCTTTCCGCAGGGGGCCATATGAGAGATTAGTGATTAGTCCAACCATATAACACCCATTGTTTCTCTACACCAAGAGAACTTCTCAGTGCTCATAAATTATTTAGTAGAAATGTAGCATTCTTCCAAGGTGTCACCTTTACGAGCAACACCTTTTTCTCCTCAACCATATCCCTCACAAAGTGATATTGAACATCAATGTGCTTTGTATTTAAATGATAAGGGGAGTTCTTTGTGAATAAAATTTCACCTTGGCTATCAAAGTCTATCCTTATAGCTTTTTATACCAACCCCATACTTGAACACAATCTCTGCAACCAAATTTCTTCCTTTATTGCATGAGTGTTTGCTATGTATTCTGCCTCTGTAGTTGAAAGATCCACTACGGACTCTCTTTTACTCGTCCAACTGACTACACCTCCAACTAGGCTAAACACATACCCACTTGTAGATCTTATTTGGTCCAGATCTCCAACCCAATCTGCATCAAAAAAACCATGAATGTCCAACATTATTTCCAATCCTGGTCTTCCCTGGTAGCAAAAGCCATAATCACTAGTGCCATGCAAATATTTGAAAACCCGCTTCACTGTTGTCCAATACTCCTTCCCTGGGTTTGACATAAAATTGCTCAATACTCTCACTGCATGTGCAATGTCTGGTCTAGTACAGACCATTGCAGACATCATCCTACCCACTACACTTACATATGGAACACAGGACATATCCTCCTCTTCTTCTTGTGTCTTGGGACACTGTTCAACAGACAACCTTACACCTACAGGAATTGGAACATTCACCAGTTTACTATCCTGCATATTGAACCTCTCCAATACATTCTCAACATACTTCCTCCGGCTTAACCAGAGCTTCCTCTTTGCCTAATGTCTCTTAACTTCCATGCCCAAAATATAGTTTGTAGCACCAATATCCTTCATTTCGAATTTGAAGAACAATTGGGTCTTCAAATATTGGAAAATTTCTTTGTCATTTCCAATCAACAACATATCATCCACATACAAGACCAAATAAATAACAGGTCACCAATTAATTTAAAAAATAAACACATGATCCTCCTTGCTTGGTGACTGGTGAAGCGAAGTCCGTATATAGGTATCAAATTTTTGATACCACATCATGACATTTATTTTAACCCATACGAGAGACTTCTTCCATTTGCACTTGAGTGCTTTCTTCCCCTTCAACATAAAGCCTTCAGGTTGTTTCATGTATATCTCCTCTTCCAGATCTCGGTGAAGAAATGTTGTCTTCACATCCATATGTTCTACCTCAAAATCAAATGCAACAACAATAGATAAAAGTAATCTAATAGAAGTAACTTTTGCAACAGGAGAAAAAAAATGTCACCAAAATCAATTCCTGACACCTGGGAATAACCTTTTTCTACCAACAAAGATTTTAATTTCTCTACCTTGCCTTCTACATTCATCTTCTTCTTAAAAACCCATTTGATCCCAATGGGCTTCCTTCCATCCGACAACTCCACCAGATCCCATGCCTCATTTTTATGCAAGGATGCCATTTCATCAACCATGGCCTCCTTCCAGAGTTTTCCATCCTCTGAATCTACTGCCTTCCTGAAAGTTTTGGGATCATCATCAATTATATTTAAGGTAAAACTTGAACATAAAGAAGATGGACTATACCTTTTTGGTTGCCTTCTCTCTTGAAATGATCTTCTCACTGTTGGAGCTTGTGGCTCTTCCTCTTTTGAGTCTTCTTCTGTTGCAGAGTCTGATTCATCCTCCTTTAGCTCAAACTCTATCTTCTCAGGTTCCTTTGGTAGGACTTCATGTTTAACAACATCTTTCACCTCTCTAAACACCACATCTCAGCTGTACACAACCTTCCTTGTTTCTGGGTTCCAAAGCTTGTAACCCTTTAAACCATCCTTATATCCAATAAAGATGCACCTTTCAGATTTATTATCCAACTTGGTCCTTTTCTCCTTTGGAACATGTACATATGCATCACATACAAATACCCTATGATATGAAAGAGAGGTTTTCTTACTAGTCCATACCTCATGTGGAGTCTTATCCTCCAATGCTGATGAAGGTGAATGTTAACCAGGTAACATGCAGTTTCCACTACCTCTACCTAGAATTCTTGTCCTAACCCGATACAACTCAGCATGCTTCTTGCCTTTTCCATCAGAGTTATGTTCGTTCTTTTTGTAACTCCGTTTTGCTGAGGTGTGTATGGAGTAGTCTTCTATCGTGCTATACCAAACTTCTTACAGAACTCTTCAAATTCCTTCTTGCATAACTCCCCACCATTATCTATCCTCAACACCTTTATCTTCTTCTCTGTCTGGTTTTCCACCAGAGCCTTAAATTCTTTAAATTTGTCAAAGAATTTAGATTTCTTCCTCAAGAAATATAACCATGTATTCCATGAGAAGTCATCTATGAATGAAACATAGTACAAAGACTTACCCAGTGATGGAACCAACACAGGTCCAAACACATCACTGTGCACAAGCTCTAATATCTTGTTTGCCCTCTTAGCACCAGAAGGAAAACTCACCCGATTCTGCTTCCCATATACAAAATGTTCACAGAAATCAAAATCTAGAGAGAAATTAGCCATACCTTATACCATACCATTTCCATGTAGTATCCAATGGTCCTTCTCTCCAATATGTCCAAGCCTTTGATTCCATAGCATGGTCTTTTCTCCAGAGACCGCTAGGCTTTCCACTCCACTTTTGGGAACCACAAAAATATTGCACCCATTAATAATAGTGCTAACCTGAAGCTTGTACAGAGTTCCAATTCAACATCCCCGCATTTATACTAGTGCTCCCCGAACCATCTTACAGGTATCTTTCTCGAACACAATTTTTACACCCGCATCATCCATCTTGCTTACAAAAATCAGATTTCTAGCCAATGCAAGAATGTGCAGAACACCATGAAGTGTTCTAATCCTCCACCTTGCAGCTTCAGCTTGAATTTTCCACGTCCAAACTTTATGGCCTTCCTATCATCCCCTAGGTAGACATCATTGCCATCATATTTCTCATATTCGCAGAACCACTCCCTATGGGAAGAGAAGTGAAAGGATGCACTTGACTCAATCAACCATGACTCATGATCTACATGTGTATTTGAAGAAGAAGCCAAATACACATCCCCACCTTCATCCGACCTGGTTTTTGCCTCTGCAGAAGGAGCATCATCAAATCCCTTTCCTTTCTTAGAAGCTTTAGATCTGCAGTCCTTTTTGTAGTGACCTTCCTTTTCACATTTCCAGCACACCTTTACAAACTTTCCAGGAGATTTAGATCTCCCTATAGATTTAGATCTACCACTCGAAACCTTATTCATGTTTCTGTTCTAGGACCTTCCTCATACAGATAAGGCATCTCCATTATGAACCTCCATATTTCTCCGTCTCATTTCCTGTGACAGTAATGCTGAGACAATGTCATCAAAATTCAAGGTAGTTGTATTGCTACCTATTGCAATAACCAGAATGTCCCATGAGTCTGGTAGAGAACACAACAAACTGATGCACTTATCTTCATCTGAGATTTTAATATCAACAGATGATAGATGACTTACCACAGTATTGAAGGTGTTCAGATTCTCTGTCACTGAGTCTCCATCCTTCATCCTTAGGTTATACATATTTTTCTGCAGGAAAAATTTATTCACCAGAGATTTCGATTGGTACAAAGTCCCAAGTTTGTCCCACAAGGTCTTCACCATAGCTTCCCCAGATACATTCAAAAATATTGAATCTGAGACACACAAATGTATTGTGCTCTTTGCCTTCCGATACAGCTTCTTCTAGTCTTCATCTGACATTGCCTTTGGTTTAGTACCCAGATCTACCACGATCCATTGATCTTTATCCACCAGCAAATCCTCCATCTTAAGCTTCCAAAACTCAAAACTCTGACCATTAAATTTCTCTATCTCTATTTTTCTGCCGCTTGCCATCTTCTTTCACCGCAAGAATCGATCCTGTAGATCTCCCACTGAACAGGGTCTACCACAGGCCCAAGCGAAAAACCCCTTAGCAGCAAAGGCATCCCCTTGAAGCTGAAACTTCTCTGATACCAAATGTAGGTTTTAAACCTGTACAGAAATTATCTACAAATGAATCTTAAAACAGAAAATAAATAATAGCAAGAGCATAAAATAGAAAATAGATAAACACAAATATTTTCACTTGGATCCCAAATCAGGACCACCAGCTTGATTTTTCATTATATTCATTTTAGTGTTACAACACATATACATACATGTCAAAGCATACACGAAACCCAATCCATTAACCCTGGATTAGAACATAACCGTAGTTCCTTTGACCGGATCTACAAAATACCATGGGTTCAAAAACATCGTACCCAAAAAACATGTGCAAACCCATGCGCAAAACCACTAGCGAGTTTGCCCACCGAAAAATAAGGCCCAATTTTTTTTCCCGAGGCACTATCGCCCCCCCTGTGACCCCCCTACTACGCCCGGTGCAATGTACAGAGGGGATGGTCACTCCCCCTGTGACCCCCCCACACGTGACTAGTCGTCGAAATAATATAACACATACCCAACAGTTATATAGCTCAAATAATTCTAGGAGTGAAGATCTGGACTCCTAGGCACCTCTCCAAGAGAACTCGGGAAGGGTTTCTAGAAATATTCCCAAATAAAAATGGTGATTTACAGACCTAGGGTTGAAGCATCACTACAACTGAAGCCCCTGGAATAGAAGGCTGGAAATGATATATATATCTGATGTAGATCTCCTCCAAAGGTATCCTCTAATGAAGCCAGTTTGACTGCATGCGAATCCTGTTTTTTAGATCTACTATTTATGAACATTTTTGTGCTTAGAGAACTTCTCGGTTGTGTCAGGAGTATCTGTTACAGTGAGGAACACCTTTTGTTTCATGCAAAAAGGTTTCGGGCTGCCCAAGTTATGACAGTTTAGATCTTGAGGTATACAACATCTATTTTGCAGTTATATTTGTCAATAGTTCTGCTTATTTCGGTTCCTTATTTTTATTTTCAGCTTTTAGGTTTTATTTATTTGCTGGATCTATACCCTCTTCTCTGTGTATGCTCTTTTCTATGCACTGCGTGTGATCTCGGCAAATCAGAAGCAGTAAAAAGGGATTTTTTTTTTTGCTACGTATGCTCTTTCCCCGCGTCTTTGTGCGATCTCGAGAAATCAGAAATAGTGAAAAAGTGATAGTTGCTGGTAAGGCTAACCAAAATCTAAAATTCTGCCATAAGGCTTCTCATTTTGGTTTTTTTTTGGTTTTTTGTGTTTTTTGTGCAGGAAAAGGTACGCACACTGAAGAGTTGAAAAATAAAAATAAAAACCCTTCCTCCTTTCATACAATAACGTGATCCTTTTACTATCTCATTTGGTGAGGGGTTGGTTTATGAGAATAGAGGTCTTGGGTTCAAGTTTCATCCTCAAGCTTCTTTTGTAAAAAAAATTTGTTAAAAGGGGCAGAACATTTTTTTTAAAAGCCGCACTTCATCTCGTTCCTGTAACTATTCGACATCTACAACTCAGATTTTTCAAACGGCATAATTTCTTCATCTGGAAGCCGTTTTTTGAGCCGTTTTTTTGAAACGGCCTAATTTTTCTAGATCTTTCCATTGGAGCAGTTAGTTTCAGCTTTTCTTAGATTAAGTGTTTTAAAAAAATGGAAAGTGCATGCCTGGTTATTCTTAACAGCACCAATTATTTTCAATGGCTACCTCACATTGTAGATATACTTAGAAGTAAAGGGATTTATAGAATAGCCATAGGATAATAAACTAAAACTTCCCATGATGATAAATATTCTAAATGGGAAAGTAAACAAGATCAAGCATGAGGGTTGATAGGAATGTCCATTTCTCAAGATCTTCGATTTCATATCCTTGACATTGACACCCCTGATGAAGCCCCGGAAAAGCTAAAACATGTTTTTGGCATTCAAAATCAAATCAGGGCCCATCAGCTTGAAAATGAGTTGCTTATTTTGGACCCCAATTATTTCTCCTAAATTGAATATTTTTTGTCCAAATTCAAGATCCTCAAAATTCTTTTAGAAGGTTGTAAGATAAAAAAAAGACGTTGGTAGCCTCATCTATTGCATTCTTCCTATGCTTGACCCTGAATACTCTGCATTTGTTTCCACCTTCCATTATAGTAGAGAAGCCATCATTTCTTCAGGAACCACCTACAAGAATCACTCTTTTGATGCCTTTTGCGATTCTTTGATAAGAGAACAAGAAAAAAATTTACACCTTGGTCTTATCACTGCTGGAAATGCTTCTAAGAAAGCCTTATCAGCCCAACAACAACCATTTCAAAAGAATCCCAAGAACCAGTATCCTAAAAAATATGGTCCTAAACCAAATAAAGGCCCTAAGCAATTTCAGCCGCAAACTGAAAAATCAAATCACCAAAATAATAAGGCAAATCAAAACAAAGGGAAGAAGAGAGATAGACATTGCAACTTTTGCAATCAGGATGGCCATACAGAGTCCAAATGTTTTAAGAATATGGAAGCCTTAGAATTAGAAATGAAGAAGCACAACATCAATTTGGAGCACTCTTCACCTTCATCTTTAGGCATGGAACTTTCTGCTTGTGGTTGTCAAGCATTAAGATCTAGTTATGCATTAAATGTATCTTCTTCTTCTCCTTCTCATGAATGGCTCATTGATTCTAGAGCTTCTTACCACATGGCTAAAAATAAATCCATGTTTTCTTCTTTAAATGATTGTAAAACTAAACATATTTATGTTGGTGATGATAGATGTCTTAGTGTTATAGGATCTGGAACCATTCATCTAGATAATGGTCAGTTTAATGATGTACTATGTGTTCCTACCTTGTCATGCAACTTTCTATTTGTTTATCAAATAACTCATTCAGGTGAAGGGAAAATAGTAGAATTCTCACCTCATGATGTTGTAATCAAGGAACTCAAAGATCCTAAACATATTTTAGCTACTAGCATTGCTGATGATTCCACAAGGTTGTATAATTTTGACAACTTTGGGTCATCATGTCTTCCCTCTATTTTTGTTGCTCATAATGATGATGTGAGCAAACTTTGGCATGAGCGATTTGGTCACTTAAACTATCACTCTCTTCAAACTCTATGTAAGGAAAATATGGTGACAAGCCTTCCTATGGTATCTTTCCAAGATGGTGTTGGTGAGGCATATCCCCTCTATTAACAGAGGCGATCCCACTAGCCCTAGGGTGGGTCTAGCAACAAAAGAAACAAGCTATAACATTGATTCTTAGTTAACAAATGGACGGAGATTCGATAGATGACTTACCGAAGGTCCTATGCTATTGTTGTTGTTGAAAAGAGTGGTTTCCTCTTGCTCCTATTTTGACAGATCACGATCCGCTTGTTTTCATGCTTGGACACCTGCATACACACAAGAAACAACGACAATATACAACATACTAATTCACATTTGTAACTATTAGTCAGTCAAATGGGACTAAATCAATTGCATTAAATAAACAACATAACACAATGATGGAACGAATACCATAGTGAAGTATATTAATAAATGAAAGGAAGAGTACAACCAAGCTTCGACGTTGCAGTCTCCTCCAACAGGGTTCAAGTAGAGTGCATCTTACAAAGTCTCATTGGGAATTCAGACGAGGCTCTCTCTACGGAGTTATCCTTGGTTCTACCTTCTCAATAGTAATTACTCAGCTATAATATTCTTCTCCAAGTTCAGCTAGATTTCATAAAGGGAGAAGGCTTTTTTTATAGAGGGAGAGGGAGAGGTTAGGATCCCTATAATTATGGAAGGGAGGCTTATCTTCAAGGAGTGTTCCACGGGAGGTGGAAACCACTCCCTAAAGAGGGAGATCCGTGGCTAATAAACTTAACCACTTCCAGTGACTCATCCCTGAGTTGGTTAGAAGGAAACTTTTGCCTCTAATTTTAAAAAAACATTCCTAAAACACCTCAGCACGGGCTCTGCACTAACACAGAGTGCCAGGTGGTGTGGGCTCTAGTTAAAATATTCCACATCGGCACAAGGGATGAATTGGCTATCCGTGCCAAGGAAAAAAACATAGGTTTTGTGTGCTTTTTTGAGGAAATGTCCAATAGGAGAAATGATTTCCTTATGTAGAAGGATGCAAAGAATGTGTTTGAAAAGTATGACACTGCTCATGAGTCATGGGAATGACCCTCCAATATGTGGGGTGAGGGATTGCAGGGATGGTGAAAAAATGTTGTGTAATAGATGCCCCCTAAAGCATGAGGTTAGAGAGAGAGGGAGGGGTGAAATGCTTTATGAGAACGTGTTGGACCCAAACACTGCTGTCAGAAAACCTGTGAGTACAAATACAACTGATATCTTTGATACATGATATGTGGCATGGGCGCGACCATCCATAATAGAGAATATAAAAAGTGAGATCTGAGGTATGGATGCAGCCATCCAACAATAAGGATCAACAATGATGCAGGGCTTTGTGCATAAGCCATCCAATAAAAGAGGTCATGTAATAAGTGATAAGCAATCACAAAAGAATGCGACACGGATTTCATCGAATAGACCGAGTCTTGTGTCACATCTCGACACAGAGACAAAGTAAAAATTCGAGCATTTAAAGCAGACGATTTGAAGTTGATGAAGTTGAACATGTGGTCTCTACGGTAGTTGACGAAGGGAGCTATTAATAGACGTGAGAAAAACCTAATGGTGATGGCAGGATCTCAAAAATTTACAAAAGGTACAATCCACGTGATGTGAATAGTGATCTGGCGTCAAACACCTGCAGAATCTTCTGATCAAAGACTGATGATGTGAACCTTGCGTCGGATGCAAAGAACCTGCCATTAAGGCATGCAAGCTCGAAGGTACCTGAAGGGAGTCTCTAGATCAGCTTCCTGAAAAATGAGTTGAAGTCGACAGGAAGCGACTTGGTCGAAGGAGGGCCATGATGTTTCCCACATCATCGACATGAGATAGAGGAATATGATTATTTGTGAATCAGTACCAATAGAGAATCAGAGGGAGGTTGAAAATTGCAGAGGAAAAATTTCTCTTGAACATATTGGCAGCACGACACTAGATTTGGCAGTCTTTGACATCAAGGGATCTGAGGTAATGGTGACGTGGCAAAGAGCAGATGAGCGGTCAAAAGAGATTACCCAAACCCATGGAGGCAAACAAATGACGAAATGAGATGTCCCCAACCTGACACGAATGCAGACAAGTGCCATGTTCAAGAGTGACATATTGCCGACTAAAGTCTGGTTCCATTTTCCCCCACCATTTCTGGCAAGTACCCCAATTATTTTTATAAACAAGCTTGAAGGGGATAACATATGCTTGCGATGTAAGTTTGTCCTTCGGAAAAATCCAACCTAGTACATTTTATGAGCCCTAGGAAGGAGGAACTCGGGTAACATCATAATGATGGAGTCCGATGTCATCAGTTTTTAACGAGTCTGACAAAGGGAGAACTCGACATCTTTTCATGTTTAGAGAGTTTGAAAAGAAAGCGAAAAAGAAAACTCCAACAAGGCCCTTTTTGTAAATAGTTTCTCAGATCCGAAAAGGTACAAAACATCATCCGAGAGAACCTCTTAGTCATGATAGGCTAAGGTATTCCTTTTTCGTAAATAATCTATCCAAGCCCGAAAAAGGGGTAAACGTATATTGGGTAGATATCGTTTTGCAGCCATTTAACGAGTTCAAAACGACAAGCGTCTCGGAAATATTTTTGGTTTTAGAGAATTAGAAAAGAGTTGAAATATGACTCCAGTAGTAACCTTTTCATGTTTTTACCGAGTCCAAAAAATTATAAAATATAACTCGTTACTTCGTCATAACTATGTGAAAAACCTGTTGCTGCACAAGAGACATGTGTAAAACCCATTTCTCAAAAAATAATATGATAAAATAATTGAAAAATCTGTTTTAAAACCTAATTTAAGATTTTGAAAAGTTATAAAATGCCATAAGTGGTAAAAATTATTTACTTTTCACTTTTACCTCTTTGTGGAGCAAGAGTGACCCATTGTGCTTTGCGATCTTGTGGCAATGATTGTGAGTGATCCAGTGAACTGATCTTGATTCCGTCAGTCTCAGGTAAGAGCTGACACCATTTTCCATCTTTTAAGCTAAATTTCATTACATGTACATGTCATTTTGATTTCCTAGGAAAATATTTATCAAAATTAGGGCATCATGGTTGGCGCAATTTTCACGCACGGCCCTGCACCAATCGCCCATTTTTTACACAGAGGGCGTAGCCATTGCCGTGACTGTTTACGAAATTGTCGCGCCAACTATGCAACCTAAAAATTTGCATAATTTTAAGGAAAATCAGTCATTTTCTTGCAAATTTCAATGCCCAAGTAGACTAACAATGCTCATATGAACAATGTGTGCAGGTACCAACCAGAAAGAATGGTGATTGAGTGGAAAGAGAGGGAACACAGTGAGGAGGATGAACTTGCCATGGATAATGATCGATGCATGGATTCCCTCAGAGATTGTGGGCTAAAGAAATTCTTCCTAACACCGTGCCTTTAGGCTCAGCCGGAATTGCTTCAGTATTTGATAAGCATCTGGGATGAAGACCAAGAAAAGTTTGTGCTTCGAGATCAGGAACTTGAAATCGAATTTTTTGATGTCTATTTTATCACAGGATTGTCGCGAAGGGGTGCAGTCCCTATCATTACCAGTACCCATCCCACCATGGAAAGCATGGGGATGGTGATCGACAGGGTGTGCCAAGGGGCACGAAAAGGAACAGGGAGTGGAAAGGTTGACATCCAAACCATCCCAGATCTGGCACTAAAAGTAGTGTTGCACACTATCACGTGGGCTGCAGGATCGCAAGCACCACATGAAGCCACAAAAACATAATTTCTTCTTACCATAGACTGCTTGAACCCGAATCTCTACAAATGGGCAGAGGCCGTGACTATTAACATTAAGCGGCAACTAACCAAGTGAAAGAAGACCAAACTGAATCAGTTTGGGTATGGATCAATTTTGGTATCATTCTTCTTAGAATGACTACTGATATTCCAGCGCCAGGAGGTCATTGTCCTGATGCCACCACCTAAAGAACCACGGATGGCCTGATGGGCTGCACTAATGCCCAGAGTAGGGGGCAGCCAACAGATGTCTTTGAGGCTAGAATTCTTCGATTGGCTCCGCCAAAAACTAATTGTCATGGAGGACTGGCCCTACTCTAGTACAAACTTCACCGGTGATCCAAACCTCCCGCTCCCGGAGGGAGAGTATTGGGACGAAGAGCTAGGTGAGACTCATTTTTTATTTTCATGAGTTTATGATTTTTTGGTATATATGCATGTTCTGACAATTAATCTTATATGTATGCAGATTTTGGCCCAGAGAGACCTATATTTATGTCACCGATAGCACGATGAAATCCTCGCGTTTCGATCCTCATGGTGAGGGCGGCGAGGGGGAGGAGATAGTAAAAAATTTGGAGGGGATCGCCCATGGGATTCCAGACTATGCTCGCCTTGATGATGTTCCTCGGGCTTACCGGAGGCATACCATAGGGGTGTCGAGTCGTATTCACTGCTTGCTGAGGCAGTTGGTATGGGCAGTGACGTTCTATCATGAGCACCACGCTAATTAGGCACCTAGGCTTTTATTTCCACACATTTTGAGAGATATGTTGTCTCAGGATGTAACTGAAACATACATATATATTTTTTTGGATTTTTATGATGCACATGCTGCAAAAAATTGATATATATATATATATATATATATATATTTTCTACATGGGTCTATTTACATATGATGATGTTTTATAAATTGTGCAAATGTCTATCTAACACAATGTTAGCCACTGCATTAGTTAATGTATTCATTTGTCTTGGTATATGTTGATATGTGATGAAATCAAAATGTCTTTCAAGCAAACGAATACGTAAATGCAATCTCAAAATGCATGGGTTTCGAACCGAATAATGACCGTTAAGCTGAAGAACAAGAAGCTGTGAATCTAGATTTACAAGAAATGTGCGTATGATGAGGTTAACTGCCTCGGTTAATAGTTCCAAAACAACACTATATTCAGCGACATTATTTTTATTGGTCCTATACAAATACCTTGTAGGTTAATCAACTCACCAGCAAGATTATAAATTACCCAGGCCGAAGACAAGTTTCTAGTACTGTGGGAAGCACCATCCGTGAAACCGACATAAGGGGCAATAGGCATCTGCATAACAAGCAAGAACCAATAAGCAGAAAAACGCTTACAAAGCACATCAAACCTAAACATGCACAAAAATGAAAAAATCACCTATGTACACATATCATGTATGAATGACTCAAGAATAATACTTTTTCAGATATAACCCATTTCTGGGCTGTGCTAAGGGATAACCTTCATAATCAATAAGCTCATAAGCCTCATTCTGTAACACACGTTTGACAATGTAGGGCCCATTCCACATGGGTTGGAATTTACCTACCCCTAGCTTGGCATGAGCTTGGTCGTACAGGAGGACGAGGTTGCCTTCGATAAAAGAACGAGGGGAAAATGTTTGGTCAAAGTGAGCTTTGAATCGCTTATTTTGTGCTTCGATGTCCAAAGCAGCTAAGCCATGAGTTTCATCCAATCTCTCTAAATAGAGGAGACGCTCTTCCTCAGGTGAAGTATTAGGCAGTAATTCCACAGCTAATTTGAGTGAAGGAATTTCACACTCAATCGGAAGAGTAGCTTCCAAACCATACACCAACTAAAATGGGGTGAATCTGGTTGCACTCTTAATCGACGTTCGGTAAGCCCATAGAGCTGAAAACAACATGAGATGCCAATTTGATTTATGGATCCCAATTTTTCGTTGAAGCATCGTAACAAGAACTTTGTTTATAGTTTCAACCTAGCCGTTAGCTTGAGGGTAATATGGCGTTGAACTGTCATGACACAAACCCAACTTAGATGTCAGCTCCGCCATCATATAGTCCTGAAAATGTGAACCATGATCGGTAACAATGGCTTGAGGGACACCAAACCAAGAAATAACATGATTGAATATGAATTGCGCTGTTTTCTTACCATCCGCAGCCAGTGTAGGCATTTCTTTAGCCCATTTTGTAAAATAATCAACGGCGACGATAATATAGACATGCCCCCCAGCCGAGTGAGGGTTAAATGTCATAAAATCGATGCCCCATTTGGAAAAAGGACCAACGGTAATGACAGGGTGTAAAGGAACAAGTGGCACACGCATCTTGTGTTGATATATCTGGCATGCATGAAATTTGCGTACTCCGACAATGCAGTCTTTAAAAATGGACGGCCATAAATAGCCAGCACGAAGGACCTTATGTGCGGTGGCATAACCAGACATGTGACCACCACAGGCGTCACTATGGTAGTCATTTAAAACTTTCTCGGCTTCCTCGAGGGTCAGACATCGGCGGAGTATGGAATCGACTCCAACACGATGGAAAATTATCTCATTGATCGTATCACATATTGTCTCGAGTGTTTGGCATCTTATTAACCTCAAACCTAAAGATGAAGTGGAGACACCATTTTTTGGTCATCTAACCTACTATCATTATATGGACCCAAGTACACCGTATAAGGCAAATTTTAACCTAAAGTAAAATTCCTTTCACTATATAAAATAACTTAATAAAACACATTTATTAGGTTATATGGTCTCAGCAATGAAAATATTAAACAAATCTATATTTGTTTTGATTTTCCCTCATGGAATAATTAATTAAACAATAACCTACATTATTATTCACAGCTATATTAACCCAAAACAAGGAAATTAATTAGATAAATCCTTATTTATCTTATTATTTTCTAGGAATAATTATTTAAATCTTATTTAAATAATATTCCTTGTTAAATATGACTAAATCATTTATAAATAATTAAATAAACCATTATTTATTTAATTATCATTCAACCACTTCCTTAAAATAATAAATAAATCATTTATTTATTTATTATTTACAAATAAAGGGATTTGACCCAAGTCAAATACTTTTTCCCTCCAACAAATATAATAAAATATTCCTAAAAGGTGGTTCTAAAACTTGGTTAATAATATTTTATTCATGCACCAAGTCCTAGACTACCCTAATATTTTGTTATAAATAGAAGGGTTTTCCCATCCATTTGTCACCTTTCATTGCATATTAGATCACTCTGGATCTATACTCTTGGTCTAACTTTGAGCCATTATCATTGTCACATTCTCCATTATTTGCTTTGTGAGCTCCCTTTGAGTTCTATGTTTGTCTGGGTTTTCTACACCAACAAGAGAGAGAAATTCTAGATCTAAAGTGCTGAGGACTTTCAAGAACCCATCCCATTGAGGAGAATTGGAAATGCCTTTCTTGTTTTCCTCTCAGGTGCCCTTTAATATAAAAAAATCTTTCAAAAAAATTGTTCTTGTCTTGTCTATTGGATGCATGGAGCAAAACCTTATTTTCACTGCTTAATGTCTTTTTATGCATAGATTTGGATTTGTGCAACTTTGTCTTGATCAACTAACTACAGATTTGAAGATATTGGCAGCCATAATTGATGTTAGGTCTATTTGTTATGTGTAGCTAAAGTGGTCTTTTTATGACAAAAGATTCATACTAACAAGAAGTCTGGAGATACATGATGATATCACTGTAATATGAATCGAGGGTGCTAATCAAGAAAAGAGTTTCATCTAGAATATGATCCTCGGAATAAGAAGGAGCAAAGTCGGCAGGGAGAGAACAAATCAGATCAGCAAAAGCGAATGATTTATTTTATTTTGTGGTAGTAGATTCCAAATAAAACTCTTGGAGGATAATGATCCACTTCACGTATTTCCCCCCCAGAAACTGTCGAGACAGAATATAGTTCATGGGGTTACAATCAGAAATCATGGTTATCATCCGTAAAAGGATATGATGACGAAAACACTGGACAACCTAGACTGTAGCTAGCACTAACTTCTCAACATGTGCATAATGTGTTTCAGGGTCGAGAAGGTTTCGAGACAAGTAGAAAATAACATGCTCATGACCGTCATCATCATCTTGAACCAAAACCATGGCGATCGTACTGAAGGCGGAAACTAGATAGTGGGTGAAATCACGATGATAATTTGGAGGATGTAATAGAGGAGCATTGACAAGCAACGTCTTAAGTGTATCAAAATATTGCTGAGCAATCTCACCCCAACAGAAAGGGACGTCCTACTTTAAAATTCGTGTGAACCCTTTGGTTACTTCGCCATAGTTCGAGATAAAATGACATAAGAAATTTTCTTTACCTTATAGACTCTAGAGCTAGTGTAATGAGGATGGAGAGGGGAGATTAACAATAGCCTCAACCTTAAGCGGATCAAGGAAAATTCCGTCTTTAGATACAATAAACCCTAAAAGTCTACCGTAATTGATGCATTTATGCAGATTGAGTCGAATGTTGTAATGTCTACAACAAAGAAAGATCTGGTGGAGATGGTCTAGATGGTATTTTCGCACAGCTGAATGAGACAGAAGGTCATCCAGGTATGGTTGAACAATATGACGAATATCATGAAAGGCATAATACATCGCGCGCTGTAACGTAGCCCCAACGTTCTTCAAGCCAAAAGGGAGTTTCTTATACGCAAACATTCCCTAAGGACAGATAAAAGAAGTCTTATGTTGATCAGACGAGAGAATTTTGATTTGATTATAGCCAAAAAATCCCTCCATAAGGGAAAATATCTCACTCCTCGCACAATCGTCAATGATCTGATCGATGAAAGGGGTGGGATAGTTATCCTTAGGGCAGGCTCGATTAATATTGCGATAGTCAACACAAACGCGAATTGTTCTCTATTTCTTATCCACAGGAACAATGTTAGAAACCCACTCTGTCAGAGGAATCAGATAAATAAAACCTTCTTTGAGAAGTTTTTCAACTTCAGCTCTTATGGCGGTGGATTTCCGAGGATGCACTGGAAAAATATGCCAGCGAACAAGCTTCGCACCGGGGTATGTGGGAATCTCATGCACCACAATACTAGGATCAATTCTAGGCATCTCTTCGTAGGATCAGGAGAAAACATCACAGATTTCGCAAAAGAGGCTAGTATACACTTGGACTTCATCGAAAGAGAAACTGACTCCCACATGGATGTTTCGACAATTGCCGGTTTCATGGAAATTTTGACAGGCATCGCTTGAGTGATGTTACCCAAGTTACCTTCAGTGAATACTTCATGAGTCAAGATAGGCGTTTGAAGTGGTGGAGAAGGAACTTGAGATGCAAAACGCTCAAGACAATTAGACATTGCCGTAAGGCCAAATATAAAAGAGGAACGATGATGCCCATCACTCCATGGTAGGTCTTCGAGAAACATGGTTTCCATGATAGCCTCATTGGATGGAAACAATTCTTCCAAAGGATCAGGATAATCTATATCGTTGAGCTAGGGGGATTGAGAATAAAAGTCGAGAGACATTCTCAAAGGAGCATCTTCATAAGGGGGAGAATCTGATGTAGCTACAAGCTCGCAATAATTGATTTCAATTGGACTAAGTGGCATCGAATCCCCAAATGAATCAACTTGTTCAAGCAAAGGGACAATCCATGGGTCATTTCACCGAGAGATCATATTAACTTGAACGGTATTTGGTGGTGGAAGGGGAAATATACCCATGAGGGTGGGGCCTTTGAAAAGACCTAGCCCTATTCTGTCGGGGGGAGAAGGAATCTGATCCATGTATGGAACGTTGTTCTCAGAGGATGAGGTAAAGAATGACAACTGGTCAACAGTAATGATTTTTCCTTCATGTGGAAATTTTAGAACACGGAAGAGGGTGGAAGGAATGCACAACATAGCGTGAGTCCAACTGCGACTGAGTACAAGATTGTAATTGATTTTAGAGTCAACTACTTCTACTTCGACATTGACCATATTTCCTTGCAACGTGATTGGAAAGCTGGCGAGAACACCAAAGGGTTTCGATTCCCTTCCATTAAATGCCTCAAGGGCATTGGGTGATGAAGTTAGGGCTGGAGAGCCAATATCCTTCTAGCAAGCAGATGACATGACGTAGTTGGATGCACCTTTGTCCATAATAGCTCTATGGATGTTGAGACCATTAACACCGACTTGTATGACAATCACAATCTAGTGCAGAAGTTGGGGGACGAAATTCTCTAAGTTGAAAGAGATAAGGCTAGAATCAACAGGATCAATCCCGCCAATCGTAGATAATAATGCTTTCCGCTGAGATGGACAACTCTGAAGCACTTGTAACACGGACATTGCGGATGGCGCCTATGCTAAATCTTCAACAATACTATAATTCTAAGCAGCACGAGCGTTAGGATTATAAGAATATTTCCGGAGAAAACCTTTAAAAGGTGGCCATATAATGGGTTCAGCACTGGGCCTTTCAATCTCAAGAGGACCATAGGCAGGTGGGGGAGGAGGACCATCAACGATCTCTTTCTTGGCTACCTGGCGTGATTCAGTATAATCTTTCGATCGAGTAGCAATGGAAATGAGTGCAGAACTATTCATCATGAACACTTGAGAGCCAAATAGTGTAGATGGTGCAAGTTGTTCAACCATCTATGTTTGTTGCGACAGAAAAGGTTCTTTGAGGACAGCCGAAGTTCCCTTAGTGCCTTTGAGAAATTTGCTAACTTTGGCTCATCTAGGAAAATCCTTAGTATAGTGTTCCTCATCACAAATTATACAGGGATACTTCGGCTTGCGCTATGAACCATCATCAGCATGGGGTTTAGACGAATCTAGTTTTGGGGCATCGGCTTTGGCCTTGCCTTTGCCCTTATTTTTTCCTCTGGATTTCTTGTTTGCAATATTTGCCTAAACGACACTGACCTCCAAGGTTTTTCTAGAATTCGGGGTAGGCTGAGGAGCAGAATCATTGGAAGAATTTAATTTTTGCTTCCCAGTGTTGGAAGAGGGAGACTTACATGAAGTTTGAGACACGAAACCAATAACGCCGTCGACGGATGGGGTGGCTGGTGCTTTAGAAGTCCCAAGTCGCGGGGCATTAGTCAAGATATCATACAATATGCCCGATTGAGAGTACACTAAATCAAGGTACTGGGCACGAGCAATGGCCTATTCCTCGGTGACACATGCCCCCAAGGCTATGTATTTTGCAATCTGATTGAAAAAAGAGGTAGTAAACCAATGAGTAAGAATTTGATCAAGAATTTTGAATTTGATCGGGCGACAACGACGTCTCAATTCATGAATGTGGTCCGAGATATGGGTAGCCCGGTCCTGTTTCAAGGATGTTAGGAGATGTGTCTCGGCTTCATAACGAACTAGTAACTAGAAATGAATAAGAAACGCCATAGCGAGAGAGTTTAAATCTTGAAAGATACTGCGAGACAGCTTGATGTACCACTTAGCAGCAGCTCTAGTGAGAGTTTGTTGGAAAAGACGGGGTCGAATAGAGTCATCCAGCCAAGAATTGGAAGAACACCATAAATCGTATGTCATAATGTGTTCTTGGGGGTCTTCTCTAGACTTTCCTTCAAACTTGGGGCAATCACCAGGAACCTTCATTGGGATTGGAGGCTAATACATATTATGAAGGATTGGATCATTTGTTAATTTGGAAACATCCGTTAATTCCAGCATGGCAATAAAGCGTAATTGAGGGTTGAAAGGCATATCAGGTCCTTGATAAGGACACGTACCCACATTCCATTCTGGTTGAGTGTAACTCTGCCCCCATTGGTTATGTCCCAAAGGATTCAGACCATAAGGTGTATAAGCCAGATAGTTTGGATGATATGGCGGCTGAGGACCAGGATATCGAGGTTGAGGACCAAGATACTGACTCTGAGTATATGAGGGTCCCGATTGAGCAGCATAAAGATTTTGCTGCGGAATGTAAGTATGGCCTAGTGGTTGAGGGTAATAAGTAGAACCTTGAGGCACATGGTATACCGGTCGATATTGACCTCAAGGGTAATAAGCACCTTGGGGTCGACTGGGCTACTGATAAGTAGGGCCTTGCTGAGCTGAATAAATTGAGCACACATGTTGACTCGACTGCGGTGTAGAGTACAACAGTTACTGAGCAGGGTGAAATGTCTGTGTAGGTTGTCCTTGTTGGGTAGGTTTACCTGACTGATGAGGGCCACCAGGTTGCCCCTGCAGAGAAGGTTGCCCTGATGGCTGTGATGGGCTAGGTTGTGCCTGATGACTAGGTTGACCTGGAGTAGGACCATAATATGGCCCTAGCTGTGCAACTTTTGGAACAATTGGAAGGTATGGCTATTGTGGTTGCATGAAATGTTGTCCTTGAGATGGATAAATTTTCCCCTCAGGACTATATGAAGGTCCTGGTTGATATATCGGTTGCCCAATAGGTCCTTAGGGTTGCCCAAGTTGTACCACAGGCTGACCTTGTAAAGGTTAGCCTTGTGGATTGTAAGGCTGCCCTTGCGGGCCGTAAAATAATCCTTGCTGGACCGAAGGTTGTCCTTGAAAGGCTTGTCTTTGTGGGTCATAAGCATACCCTTGCTGAACCAAAGGTTTTCCATGAAAGGGTTGTCCTTGTGGATCATAAGCATACCCTTGCTAAACCGAAGGTTGTCCCTGAAAGGGTTGTCCTTGTTGGTTAGAAGGTTCCAAATGCAAGGTAGGTCTAAAACTGAAAAGGAATTGATAAGCTTCAGGAGCAGGCAAATAGATAGGGTTTACATGCTCATCATAGTGAAATAGAAGTCAATAAATTGGGTTACCGACTGCGTCATAATGAGAAAGATAAGGATCACCAGAATCCTAGGGAGGCTGGTAAGTCTAGGAGCTCTGTTGTTGAACAACTAGCCGATACTCCTCAAAAGAAAGGTCGTCAGGGATCTCCATGGCAATTGAAGTCTCTACCGAAGGCGAAGCCCCTGACGATTGAGTGGTGACAACTGGTGTCGATGCAACCACGCAGACAGTAGGTCTAGATGGGATAGACGTAACAAAAGGCATCGACAAGACATGTGTTGTTGGTGACATCCCTAACGATGGTAGGACTAGCCCCCTCGACGTAGTTGATGCTGCCATGGAGGCAATACCAGCCATAATCTGACCCAAAGACCTATATCTGGCTGGAAGTGACACCGATGGTGAAGATTGAGAAAAACCTTGAGGGATGTTTTCTGGAATAACTTGGTATTATTCATCAGAAACAGGAATTCCCTCACTGCCAATAGGATCAGACAAGTGCATGTTTGAATCTACTGTGAGATCTTGTAAAAGACTATGAGGACTAGGATGTATGATAGCAGCCAAAAATGGAGATCCCAATGTAAGGGGGGGAAAATGTTCCCCGACCCCAAACCCAAACCAAGCATTTGAAAGAGGCCAAGTGAACTCAACTAGTTCTCCAAAGGGGTACTCTGACGGGAGAATAGGCTGTTGAAGCTCAACAGACCTAGAGGATTGAGAAATTTTAGATGAATCGTCCGAGAAAGGACTACCACTAGATGAAACTGATGGTTCCGCCACTGCGACTATAGCACACCAGAAAAGGAAAAAAAAAAAAAATGAATACCCTTGGACAAAAACTGAGGCAAACAAAGATAGACCAAGCGATCAAAATTTAATGGCCGTGTAATCGTAGGTAGTTTATTTTACCACATTGAAACCAAAAATTTGTTTTTTTGTGTTTTAATAGTCAAGAAATAGGCAAAAGATGACTCTAGTCACTTTCAGTTTTAAGCGAGCCTGAAAGGACAAGTGCTCGATGATCTTTTCAAATTTATGGAGTCAGTAAAGATTGAAAATGACTGCTCAGGTAGTCTAGGTAAAAGGGTATACCAGGTTTTCGTGAACTGCCATATACACCTTGGTAGTCAAATGAAAGAAGAATTGACCAAGGACTTGATGTACGTGTAGGTAGTCTCCCCAAATTCTATGTTCGGTGTATCACGGTTACAAGGCAACAGACTCGGCTTCCTACAAATAAAGGGATTGCAACCTAGAGGGGTATCCCTTTAAATACTCGACGGTATGGGAAGCACAAGTCCATACTAGTGCTGTCTGAAGCCAGATGGCGAGCAACAGCTGCTAGGTTTAAAGACGCTGGAACACGTCTCTAACTTAGACCACTAGGTGTTTCATTAGGTTTCAATGTTGCCTTAGGTTAATTGAGTAATTTTTAAGTTCATCTAGTATTTACATTTCAATTCCAAAGTCCTACCAAATGTTGGATCTCAAAAATCCCTAAATACAAGCTACATGCCAAAAGATACCATTTCGTTCGATGAAAAGCTATCTATGAGAAAGTTAGGAGTTTTCAAGCAATAGAAAATAATAAGAACACGTGAAAGCATCCACTACAATATCCGATGCAAGGTAATGAAAATGAGAAATATTTCCTAGAATTGTCCAATGCTAGATATGAGAAAGACTTTCAATTTCACAATGCAAACAAGAATGCAAATTTTTTTTTTTTCAATGTGATAGAGAAAACAGTGCACTAAATGACATGAAAAATAAACCAAAACACTAGTTCAAGAATGTTAATGTGAGATTTGAAGCAAAATAATTTCAATCAATCCAAAACAAACATAACAAGACTCAAACCAATGTTGCAATCTCTGAAATTGAAGAAATATTTCCAAACAAACCCATGCAAGCAGTGTGATCTATGCTTGGAGTGAAAAGAAGCAAAATTGAATGAAAGAGGCAAGAATCATTCAACCAATGCAATCACTCAAACGGATCAAGGGAGCTGAATGCAACCAAACAAGGAATGAAGTTGACTGCAAAACAAAAGATTCAAACTCCTATAGGAGGCTCAACATACCAAAGCACTTAAAAACCCTAAGGTTGTGATGCTGATAGGAAACGGACAAAAAATTGAAGGAAGAAAGCTGATCACAATAAAAAAAAATCCCAAGGCACTCAAGACATATCTAAAAATAACCTAGAAGCAAAAGTACTGACCAAAAATCTTCAAAACAAACATAACCCTAAAACCTACAGGGGTCGGCACGACTATTTGGTTGTAATCAGCACTAAATAGGGGATGTTGTGGGGACAAGACTAGAAACTAGCGCTAATCAGCACGACTGTCTCAGCAGAAAGCGCGCCAAGCCAGTTCACTCAGGCAAAAGGGAAAAATTTTGAAGGACAAAGGTCAGATCTGATCCTCTGGGGCTAAACAAGGGTCTTAGACTTAGCAGAATAATCAGAAAAGGAAAAATAAGCAAGAAAAGACCAAAAAGAGGACCTAATGGATGAAAGAAAAACTCGCACTGATCCCCAGTGGAGTCGCCAATTTGTTGGTGAGGTAAATCCCCTCTGCGGATAGAGGTGATCCCACTAGCCCTAGGGTGGGTGTAGCAACAAACAAAACAAGCTATAACATTGATTCCTAGTTAACGAATAGATGAAGATTCAATAGATGACTTACCAAAGGTCCTATGTTGTTGTTGTCGTTGAAAAGAGTGGCTGCCTCTCGCTCCTGGTTTGACAGATCATGATCCGCTCATTTTCACGCACGGACACCTACATACACACAAGAAAAAATGACAATATACAACATACTAATTCACATTCATAACTATTAGTCAGTCGAGGAGGACTAAATCAATTGCATTAAATAAACAACATAACACAATGATGGAACCAATACCATAGTCAAGTATATTAATAAATCAAAGGAAGAGTACAACCAAGCTTCGCTGTCGCGGTCTCCTCCAACAGGGTTCAAGCAGAGTGCATCTGACAAAGGCTCATTGGGAATTCGGACGAGGCTCTCTCTATGAAGTTCTCCTTGGTTATACCTTATCAATAGCAATTACTTAGCTATAGTATTCTTCTCCAAGTTTAGCTAGCTTGCATAAAGGGAGAAGACTTGTTTTTATAGAGGGAGAGAGAGAGGTTAGGATCCCTATAATTATGGAAGGGAGGCCTATCTTCAAGGAGTGTGCCATGGGAGGTGAAAACCACTGCCTAAAGAGGGAGATCGGTGGCTAATCAACTCAACCACTTCTAGTGACTCATCCTTGAGGTGGTTAGAAGGAAACTTCCACCTCTAATTTAAAAAAAATATTCCTAAAACAGCTCAGCACGGGCATTGCACTGAGACAGAGTGCTAGGTGGCACGGGCTCTAGTGCAAATCTTCCATATTGGCGTGAGGGATGAACTAGCTATCTGCGCCAAGGCCAAAACATAGGTTTTGTGTGCTTTTTTGAGGAAATGTACAATAGGAGAAATGATTTCCTTATGCAGAAGGATGCAAATAAGGTGTTTGCAAAGTATGACACTGCTCACAAGTCATGGGAATGACCCTCTAATATGCGGGGCAAGGAATTGCAGGGATGGTGAAAAAATGTTGTGTAATAGATGGTGTTTGCTTCAGATGTGTACTCGGAAAACGTCATTAGGATAGTTTTGAAAAATGTGCCTCTTGGCATGCTTCAGCCCCTTTGCAGCTTGTGCATAGTGATTTATGTGGTCCACTTCTTGTGGTTTCTTTCTCTGGTTTCAAGTACTTTTTAACTTTCATTGATGATTTTTCCAGATGCACTTGGGTATATTTCTTAAAAGTCAAGAGTGAAGTTCTTAACATGTTCTTGGCCTTTAAGGCCTTTGTTGAGAAACAATCTAGACATCAAATTCTTAAGTTAATATCAGACAATGGTGGAGAATATGTTAACAACAAATTTATCAACTCATGGCATTCAATTGCAACATACTGTTCCATATACTCCACAACAAAATGGTGTAGCTGAAAGGAAGAATTACACGTTAAAATAAATGGCTAATTGTATGCTTCAATCTAAAGGACTTGGTCTCAATTTTCGGGCAGAAGCCATTAACTGTGAAAATTACAGAGTAAATAGCACTCCTACTAAGGTTTTAAGGAATATAACTCCAGAAGAAGCTTGGAGCTCAATCAAACCGGATGTAATTCACTTTCGTGTTTTTGGAAGTGATGCTTGGGCCCATATTCCAGATGCAAAACATAAAGCCTTAGAATCTAAGAGTGAAAAATGTATTTTTTTTGGATATTCTGAAGATGTCAAAGGATATATACTTCTTCTACCAAAATCCAAAAATATAATCATTAGAAGAGATGTAAATTTTGATGAAAATATATCGGCCTGCAAGCCTAGTTCGACGGGTGTGCCACCTTTGGCCTACGAGCTTGATTCGGCATATGTGCCACCTCTCTCTCTCTTGTATCCTTAATAGCATTCCTTCTAGTTCAAATGATGACAGTGAAGATGAAAATCCTCCTCCACCTCTTGAAATTATTCCTTACACTCCACTGCTTCCAAGATGGGTCTGCTCTACTCGAGATGTAGCATTTTCTCTTGCAAGTGACCCTGCCGATCGAAGACATACACGTTCTCAGTTTGAAAGAGCTTCTTCCTTATTGGCTCAAGTTCCAGAAAATCTTGATCCAGAAACCTTTGAAGAAGCATCTGGTCATCTAGCTTGGGATGAAGCTATGAATTAAGAATATTGTTCCTTATTGGTGAATGATACTTGGGATCTTGTTCCTCTTCCAAAAGGAAGGAAACTTGTCAAATGCAGATGGGTTTACAAAACAAAGTTTAGACCAGATGGCAAAGTGGATAGACATAAAGCTCATATTGTCGCTAAAGTATTTTCACAAGTTGAAGGCATTGACTATACTGAAACCTTCTCCCCTGTTGCCAAAATGAATTCTATCTGCCTTGTTCTTTCCCTTGCTGCTTCATTTAAATGGTAAGTCCATCAGATGGATGTTAAATATGCCTTCTTAAATTGAGATTTACATGAAGAGATCTACATGGAACAACCCCGTCGCTTTATCCAAGATGACTCTAGCCTTGTTTTTCGCCTTAGGAAGTCTCTATACGGTCTCAAACAAGCTCCTTAGGGTTGATATGCCAAAATGGATAGAATTATATTAGATAATAGCTTTTATAGGTGTCATTCTGACAACACTGTCTACACCAAGAAAGTGGGTAGGTCCTTCAAAATCCTTGTTATTTATGTTGATGATCTTATCCTTACTGGTAGTGATCCAAACCATATAAACCATGTGAATTCTAGCCACACAAAGAACTTTGAAATGACAGACTTAGGACACTTGCATTATTTCCTTGGTCTTCAAGTCTTGCAATCCAAGGAAGGCATTACCCTCTCTCAGTCCAAGTATGTCTGTGATCTTCTACACCACTTTCACATGGAAGACTGTAAGCCAGCCCCTTCTCCCTTTCAGTCTGGAGTCAAGCTTTCAGTCACTTGTACTACACCTGAAGTTGATGCTACCTTATACCATCAACTTGTTGGTAAACTTTTGTATCTAACCCATACCTGTCGTGACCTTTCCTTTGCCATTGGTCTTGTCGCTCAGTTTATGCACCAACCTCATGAAAGTCACTGGAAAGAAGCTAAAAGAATACTTCGGCATATTTGAGGTACAGTTCAGTTCAGGATAGATTACAGTGTAGGAGCATCTCCATTGTTGATTGGTTTCACTGATTTTGATTGGGCTGGTTACCCTGATGATCGAAAGTCTACTGCAGGATATGTATTCACTCTTGGTTCAGGACCTATTACTTGGTCTTGGAAGAAACAAAGTGCCATCTCCCTTTCTTCAGCAGAAGCAGAGTATCGTGGTGCAGTTGAGGCCAGCAAGGAAGCCATGTGGCTTCGTTAGATTCTCACTGAATTTGGTCTTCATCAGCAGCATCCAACTACACTTTGGTGTGATACTTAGAGTTCCATTCAGCTATGTAAAGATCTAGTTCAGCATCAGCGTATGAAACACATTAAAATCCACATACACTTCATCAGAAATCTCATTCATGATCATGTTCTTGAAGTGTAGTACTGTCTAACCAATGATCAAGTAGCCAATATCTTTATGAAGGATCTCACAGAAGTGAAGTTTACAAAACTTCGATCCATGCTTGGAGTTTGAAAATTTGTCATTAAGGGGGGATAGGCTCTAATGCCTCCTTACTTCTCCTATTGTGTCACTTTTGTAAATCCTTCAATCCTATCCCATTTTTTTCTTAAAGGGGGATGTTAGGATATTTCGACACATAGGAAATAGGCCCCTTTTGTGTCACCTTTGCAAATCCTTCAATCCTATCCCAAGTTGTTCTTAAGGGGGGATGTTAGGATATTCCGACACACAGGAAATAGTTAATAATAACTTAGTCTAGTGTAGAGTTAGGTAAAGTGTGTTTCTTTACCATGTACATTTGTAACTTATAATTCGACGGTCACAATTTGTAGTGATCTGACGATTATCTCTCACCTCGGTATTAACGACACTTGATCCGTGGCTTAACACTCGATTGGTCCATGATCTATATTTAAATATAATGGAGGGTCATTTATCTGGTAACCGTTTATGAGAGAAACATATGTAACTTTTATTTTTATATTAATAAATTTCCTGAAGTGGCTGCATTGGCTCAGGGCGTGGATTGTTCCTTAATTGAGGGTTTTAACCACGTGATTATACTGGTGTACTGATTTGTGATCTGTTTGTGAGTGGTGACCTTTGGTTCTTGATCTAAGGAACTTACCCTGTAAATTCCTACACAATTGCATGGAAATGAATGAATAAGAGTGTGTGATAGGGAATGTTAGAAAGTTATAGGTGTTTTAAGGAGGGAGTGAAAAGGTATGCTAGGAAATTCCAAGGCATGATATATTTCTTGGAAAGCATGCCAAGATGTTCCAAGTTCTAGGGTGTGTTAATGTGTTCCAAGGAGTGTTCGGGAGTGCTAGAGAAACACAAGGGAGCACTATGTCATAATGCATGGAAATGAATGAATAAGAGTGTGTGACAGAGAGTTTCTATTGGGTGTGGAGCCTGATTATCTTCTTTTTTTGTATCACAACGTTGGAACCTTGTTGTTAACAGGCCGGAAACACTTCTCATGATTGAACACTGCCTGAGGGGTCCAGAAGTGGTCGGATACGACTTTATGGAGCCCCCCCCCCACACCCTGGGCGAGGGGTTTCAGGGGAAACACCCATAAAGCTAAAAACAGATGTAAAATTTAATTGTAAAAGTATTATAATTTATAGTCAATCTGGTTCATTCATTAGGCGGATGATCTGATGGTAGGATTTATGCTTAATTTAGGGTTTTTCACCCTAGAAGGAAACCCCTCATTTTTTATGAGGGTATTATATTGCGGCTGTGTATTGTATGTGTATTCTCAGAGTGAGAGACAGATATGGGAGACTGTGAGAGAGAACAAAGGATATTACAACGGATCTACTGTAGGTTGTGTCTCTTCATTTTGATGGATAATAGAAAGGAAGGAATGGTTGTTCAAGGTGGATGTAGCCCAAATTGGGTGAACCACGTATATCTGTGTCTCCCTGGTTTTATATGTTTTCTGTGTTTGTGTTTCCACATATTTTATGTGTTTCATTGATCTGTAATATATAATTTTCTAGCAGTTTCAATGAGTTTCAAGTATGCTAAAGAGGAGTGACTAGGCACATTTGGCAGTGATAAGGAATGCTAGAGTGTTAGGGAAACATGTGGCCAATATGTGTCAACGCATGAAAGGAAAAACAAGGGAGCACTACATAAAAATGCATGGAAATGAACAAATAAGAGTTTGTGATTGGAAGTGTCAGTGAGTTCCAAGTGTGCTAAGGAGGGAGTGATAAGGTATGTTAGGTAGTTTTAAGGCATGCTAGAGGCCAAGTTGACATTCCAATATGTCCTAAGTGTTAGGGTGTACCAACACGTTCCAAGGAGTGTTAAGGAATGCTATTAAACACAAGGGATAACTAGGTAAAAAAGCATGGAGATGAATGCATAAGATTTTGTGACTAGGAGTGTTAATGCGATATGGAGAGGGTGAAAAGGTATGCAAGGTAGTGCCAAGGGATGCTAGAGTGCTCAGGCACCATGCCAAGATTTGCGATGTGTTAAGGTGTGCCAACGCATGCTAGGGAGTGTTAGGGAGTGTCAGGGAAACACAAGGAAGCACTAGATCAAAATGCATGGAAATGATTGAATAAGAGTGTGTGACAGAGAGTGTCAGTGAGATCTAGGTGTATTAAGGAGGGAGTGACAAGGTTATATGCTAGGCAGTGCCAAGGTATGATAAACTACCAAGCTGTTACAATATTCTGACACATAGGAAATAGTCAAGTATAACTGGGTCTAGTAGAGAGTTACGTAAAGTGCGTTTCTTTACTATGTACATTTGTAACTTATAATCCGACAGTCACGATTTGTAGTGATCTGAAAGTTCACTCTCTCCTCGGTATTAACGAAACTTGATCCATGGCTTAACACCCGATTAGTCCATGATATATATTTAAAGAGCATGGAGGGTCATTTTTTTGGTAACCGTTTATGAGAGAAACATATGGAATCTTTCTTTTCTATATTAATAAATTTCCTAAAGTGGCCGCATTGGCTCAAGTCATGGAGGGTTTCCCTCTTCGAGAGTTTTAACCACGTGATATACTGGTGTACTTGTTTGTGATATTTTTTTGAGTGGTGACCTTTGGTTTTTGATCTAAGGAACTTACCTTGTAAATTCCTACATGGTATCAAAGCTATTTTGAGGGTAACATCCGTTGTTGATCCAAATCCGAAGCCGATTTGACTGCATGTGACTATTTTTTTCTAGATCTACTTTTCTAGAACTTTTTCAGGTGTGGAGAGCTACTCTTTTGTGTCTGGAGCATCTGTTACAATGAGGAACCCCTTTCGTTTCATGAGAAAATGTTTATGGTTGCCCAAGTTATGTCATTTTAGATCTGGAGGTATAAAGTATCTGTTTTGCAATTATATTTATGAATCATTTTGTTTATTTCGGTTCCCTGTGTTTATTTCAGGTTATTATTTTATTGCTTGATCTATACCATCTTCTCTGTGTAAGCTCTTTTCTTTGCATTGTGTGCAATCTTGGCAAATCAAAATCAAGAAGATGGGATTTTTTTTTCTATGTATGCTCTATCCTCGTATCTTTGAGCGATCTCGAGAAATCAGAAATAGTGAAAAAATCAATAGTTGTTGGTAAGGCTAACCAAAAATCTAATGTTCTGCCATAGGGCTTGAATTTCGTTTTTTTTTCTTAGATTTTATTTTTTTTATGCAGGAAAAATCACGCACATTGAAGACCAAAAAAAAAAAAAAAAACCTTCCTCTCAAACAATTACAGAATCCTTTTACAATCTCACTTGATGAGAAGTTAGTTTCTGAGAATAGAGGTCTTGGGTTCAAGTCTCTTTCTCAAGCTTCTTTTGTAAAAAAAAATTGTTAAAGGGGCAAGATTTTGTTTAATGTTGAACTTCATCATTAAATTTCAAACCGTTCCCGTAATTATTCAGCATCTACAACTCATGTTTTTCTAAAAGGCATATCTTATTCATCCAGAAGCCGCTTTTTGAGCCGTTTTTTTTAATCAACCTAATTTTTCGAGATATTTCCATTGAATTAGTTAGTTTCAGCCCTTTTCAGCTTCTGTTTAAAAAAAAAAGGAAAAAAAAAAAAGGTGCATGCCTAGTTATTCTTAATAGCACCAATTATTTCCAATGGTTACCTCACATGGTAGATTTACTTAGAAGTAAAGGAATTTATATAATAGCCACATGACAAGAAACTAAACCTTTCGATGATGATAAAGATGCTAAATGGGAAAATAAACAAGATCAAGCACGAGGGTTGATATGAATGTCCATTGCTCAAGATCTTCGATTTTATATCCTTGAAATTGGCACTCCTGATGAAGCCCTAAAAAAGCTAAATATTTTTTTTGGAATTCAAAATCAAATCAGGGCCTGCAAGCTTTAAAATGAGTTGCTTACTTTGCAGCCCAATAATTTCTCCTCTATGGAAAATTTTTTGTCAAAATTCAAGACCCTTAGAATTATTTTAGAAGGTTGTAAGGTCAAAAAGGAAGATGGTATTCTCATCTATTCCATTCTTGATAAGCTTGGCCCTACATTTTTTGTATTTGTTCCCACCTTCCATTCCACTAGAGAAGCCATCATTTCTTCAGGAACCGCCTACAAGAACTCCTCTTTTGATGCCTTTTGTGATTATTTGATAAGAGAACAAGAAAAAATCGTACACCTTGGTATTATCACTTTTGGAAACGCTTCTAAGAAAGCCTTAGTAGCCCAATAACAACCATATCAAAAGAATCCCAAGAAGCAGTATCCTAAAAAATATGGTCCTAAACTAAACAAGGGTCCTCAGTAATTGTAGCCACAAACTGAAAAAGTGACTCACCAAAATGATAAGGAAAATAAAAACAAAGGGAATAAGGTAGATAGAAATTGCAAATTTTGTAATCGTTATGGCCATATAGAGTCCAATTTTTTTAAGAATATGGAAGCCTTAGAAGTAGCAATGAAGAAGCAAAACATCAATTTGGAGAAATCTTGTAATATTCCCAAATGGGGAAGCAACAATATATGAACACAATAACGGAAAGAACAATGAATAAATCAACAAACCTTGATATGAGACAAATGCATAGCCATATTATTAAACATATCAGCAAATAATAGGCACGGGATCTTGAGGATGTAGTCACTCAAGAAATACAAAACAAGTCTCTACAAGCAAAATATGCCATTACATGAGAAATAGTTTCCATACAAATGTCCTTGAGCTAAGACATCAAAATTTTAGGGCATAAACTACTGCATGAAGGTCTATCAATGTAGATATGCTGTTATTGTAGGTTTTAACCCTCTATAGAAATTATATACAAATGAATATTAAAACAGAAAACAAATAATAGCGAGAGCATAAAACATAAAACAAATAAACACAGAGATTTTCCCCTGGATCCCAAATCGGGACAACTAGCTTGATTTTTCATTATATTCCTTTTAGTGTTACAACACATATATATACATGCCGAAGCATACATAAACCCCAATCCATTAACCCTGGATTAGAACATAACCATAGTTCCCTTGACAAGATCTACAAAATACCAGGGGTCGAAAAACATCGTACCCCAAAACCATGTGCAAACCCATGCACAAAACCATGGGTGCTACCCTGGACCTCGACAGGGGGGGCTGCCGACCCCCTTGCTGCGCTCAACACAACGTACAGGGAGTGCTATCGCCCCCCTTGTGACCCCCCCCCGCACATGACTAGTCATGGAAAGAATATAACACATACCAAACATTCTCCCGCTTGTTGTTTTCTTTCCGCAACGGGCCACAGGAGAGCTTAGTCATTAACCCTGTTCTACAACACCCATTGTTTATCTACACCAAGAGAACTTTTGAGTGCTCACAGACTTCATCAATGCATCTAAAACATTCTTTAAGGTGTCCACCTTTACCAACAACACCCTTTTAGCCTCAACCATATCTCTCACAAAAGTGATATTGAACATCAATGTGCTTTGTATTTGAATGATAAGCAAGGTTCTTAGCCAAGAAAATTGCACTTTGGCTATCACAGTCTATCCTTATAGCTTGTTGTACCAACCCCATACTTGAACACAATCTTTGCAACCAAATTGCTTCCTTGCTTGCATGAGTGGTTGCTATGTATTTTGCCTCTGTAGTTGAAAGAGCCACTACAGACTGTCTTTTACTCATCCAACTGACTGCACCTCCAAATAGGCTAAACACATACCCACTTGTAGATATTATTTGGTCCAGATCTCCAAGCCAGTCTGCATGAACAAAACCATGAATGTCCAACATTCTTTCCAATCCTAGTCTTCCCTGGTAGCACAAGCCATAATCACTAGTGCCACACAAATATCTAAAAACCCGCTTCATTGTTGTCCATTTCTCCTTCCCTGGGTTTGACATAAACCTGCTCAATATTCCCACTGCATGTGCAATGTCTGGTCTAGTACAAACCATTTCATACATCAGGCTACCCACTACATTTGCATATGGAACATGGGACATATCCTCCTCTTCTTCTTGTGTCTTGGGACACTCTTCAGCAGACAGCTTTACACCTATAGGAATCAAAACATCCACCAGTTTACTATACTGCATATTGAACCTCTGAAATATAGTCTTGACATACTTCCTCTGGCTTAAACAGAGCTTCCTCTTTTCCCAATCTCTCTTAATTTCCATGCCCAAAATATAGTTTGCAACACCAATATCCTTCATGTCGAATTTGGAGAATAGTTGGGTCTTCAAATATCGGATAATGTCCTTGTCATTTCCAATCAACAACATATCATCCACATACAAGAACAAATAAATAACATGATCACCAATTAATTTAAAATAAACACAGTGATCCTCCTTGCTTCTAGTGAAGCCAAGTCTCTGTATATAGGTATCAAATTTCTGATATCACATCCTTGGTGACTGTTTTAACCCATACAGATACTTCTTTAACCTGCATACTTGTTCTTTCTTCCCTTTCACCATAAAGCCTTCAGGTTGTTTCATGTATATCTCCTCTTCCAGATCCCCATGAAGAAATGTTGTCTTCACATCGATCTGTTCTACCTCAAAATCAAATGCAGCAGCAACAGATAAAAGTAATCTAATAGAAGTAACTTTGGCAATAGGAGAAAAAATGTCACCAAAATCAATTCCCGACACCTGGGAACAACCTTTTTCTACCAACCGAACTTTTAATTTCTCCACCTCGCCTTCTACATTCATCTTCTTCTTAAACACCCATTTGCTCCCAATGGGCTTCCTTCCAACTAGCAACTCCACCAGATCCCATGCCTCATTTTTATGCAAGGATGCCATTTCATCAACCATGGCCTCCTTCCAGAGTTTTCCATCCTCTGAATCTACTGCCTTCCTGACAGTTTTTAGATCATCATCGGTTATATTTAAGGCAAAACTTGAACATAAAGCAGATGGACTATACCTTTCTGGTTGCCTTCTTTCTTGAAATGATCTTCTCACTACTGGAGTTTGTGGCTCTTCCTCTTCTATGTCTTCTTCTGTTGTAGAGTCTGATTCATCCTCCTTTAGCTCAAACTCTATCTTCTTAGGTTCCTTTGGTAGGAATTCATGTTTAACAACATCTTTTACCTCTCTAAACACCACATCTCAGTTGTACACAACCTTTCTTGTTTCTGGGTTCCAAAGCGTGTAACCCTTTAAACCATCCTTATATCCAATAAAGATGCACCTTTCAGATTTATTATCCAACTTGGTCCTTTTCTCCTTTGGAACATGTACATATGTATCATGTTAGCCACCAATAAAATTTGTCATATAAAATGGTGGCTAAATCATTTTTGGAGCCTTCAAGAAACACTTTTTATTGCTAAAAAGTGTTATATCTTGAAGACTCATGAAGACATCATGCTCTTTGCTTAATCTTCACTATTGTTTCCCTTTCAAACTCAGAAATTCAGCTATTTTCATAGAGAAAAGACTGCTGAAAAACTCCATTTTTCCCCTCCTTACACTCAAAAATAACCTTCATTTTATTCCCTTTTTCCCCCATAAAATTCTTCTATTTTTCATTTATTCCCCTTTCCCCTTCATGAAAATCCTTTTACAAAGTTTAAAACTCACTTTTGAACTTTGTCAAAAACCCCAAATCCATTAGAAAAACCTGAAAATTTCATAAAAAATACATTTTTTGTGTTAAGGATTAAGCCCCTTTGGGCTAAGTCCTAAACCACTTCCCCACATATGCCCTAGTGCTAGAACCAAGCGCTAGACCCTTTCGGCGCTTATCACGTTGGAGAAATTGGCCCGCACAAGTCTATTTGCCATGTTCAAAACCTCTGATACGATTAGCCCTTTGTATGTAAACCCCCGATCTTATTACCACTTCATATAACCCTTGGGCCTGCAATCGGGCACTTAACACATTGCAAAAACCATTCCTGATTGCTATTTTCCTTTGTAAAACATAAAAACCCCTTTTTCCTATGTTATACACTAAACCCGTCAATACAATGCTTTTTACAAAGAAAACCGTTGATCTTAGGAACCGATCAATGGTGAATAAGATCTCGCATCAGATATTTTTTAATGGGTAGATTGAAAATCCTGACCCTTCCTCCCGATTCCAATTGGCACCTTGCATATAAAGCCCCGGTCCTGTTCACTTGTTCATATATCCAAAGGCCCCTGCAGACGGGTGCCAAACCTCATATATATCCTGCCCGACACCATTAAACCTTTGTTTTTAATTAATTTCCACCTTTTAATATTATAATGTGGTCCCACTCATTCATTGGTCGGAGCCCTTCTCCGTCGTTGATCTTGGACCAATCTGATGGCCAGCACTGTATTGCATTAGAGATTTTCATTGGCGCGTTAAATATTTTACTATGCCACCCCCGATTGGTCACCTTTTGATCCGTTCTCTACCGTCGATCTGATCTGTAGATCAATGGCCCACAATCAATCGCTTCGACGCTCCCATGTTTATTTCCCTGCTGATTTCCCAAGCCCCGATTGCATCTAGGCCATCCACGTGTCAACATCGGACGGTCCAGATCAATCCTCCTGACTTTGGTTAAATTTTATACACCCTGCTTCATAATGTTTTTTCGGCCAATCACAGTCATTGATCTCTGCAGATCAATGGTCCTTATTAAACCTCTCTCCGCCTTGTATGTTATTTCATTTGACCCCAGTTTTAATCCTGGCCGTTGATCCTTTACATCTGACGGCCTATATTAACCCTAACAGGCCTGACCCCTGTGGGTCCTGCCTCCCTCCAAATCTGATCTTCGCCGTCAATCCCCTAATCGGACGGTCCATAATAAAACCACCCTATCTCCTATCCGCTGCACATCTAGTCGATATCGTGCTCGCTCCCCACCGTTTGATCTGACAACCCAAATCTTATGGCTAATATGCATTTTCGCATTACTTTAAGCACGAGCATTAATTCCCCAAAATTATGTGATATAAGTTGTTTTGAAATGCCCGCGTGTCGTTTTGACGCATATTGCGTTAGAAAAGGAAATACACTCCCTACCCGCCTTTTTATCACGCAATCTTGTCGGTTTTCTCTCAAAACCACCCTTCCCCATTTATAGCTATGATCCTATCACGTACTTCTACGTAGTTGATATCTACGGATCAATGGCTCATGTTTAATCTCATTACGCTATACTTCTATGCATAAATCACCTGTTTCAACGAGCTATCTGTCGTTAATCTTGGGAGTAAAATCTGATATGACAACCCACGATCATCCAAGAAACCCCAATTTTCTTTCTATGCATTTTTCCTCATGAAAAGGATTTTAGCTCATTTCCTTCGTTTTTCTTCCAATTTCCAATAATGTTAGTTCCACCAAAGCCCAATATTATCCGTTGATCTATCCAAGATCGACGGATCTGACTAAAAATCCCCCCACCGTTTCATCAACCACCTCCTTTGAACCCCGCAAATGAATCTCCGTTGTTGGATGTTGTCATCCAACGGCCATGCTCCTAACCACGACCTCCTAAGCATTTTTACCCAATAAATGCAAGATTTCATAACTATTTCTTGGTTGGTGCAGGACTTTAAAGGTTTTTTCAAATATTTTATATAAAATGAAAGGCCGAGAGTGACGACTCTCCAGGCCTTTGATTATCAAAGAAATCTCTTGGCAAAGGTTCCCATCAAGGTTTATCAGTGCATCATGAGCACTGATATTATTATGAACCCCCTGCGGCACCTGCACATCAACAAGACACAATAAGATTAAATCAAATCAAAGAGTATCAGTGTTGAAGACCTAGCCACAGCAGAATAGAAGATTAAAAATTAATTCCACAGTTTAATGGATTACAGTTAAGATTGAAAATCAAAAAGCCTAATCCACTAAATTAAACACAGTTAAAAGAAAATCAAGAATATTTATCAGACATAGGATGCCTCCAGCGCTCTAACACATCGGAGGGAAAATTGAGGGTTCCCTCTCGACTACCGGTGCCCTTGTGGCCCTCACGGCGCTCAACAAGCGGGGAGTAGCCCGAACAAAGGATATTTGCCTCACGACAACTAAACAATTAATGGACCAAAGAACTTATTTCAAAATATTTAACAGTTACTATGAATACATAACCACCGAGCCTCAAAGTCAATAAAAGCATCCCACCAAGCTTAAATAATTAATGTAAACCAATTAATACAGGAAAATATCTGTAAACTTCTCCATTGAGCCCCTCAAAGGCCGAGAAACATTAACTGTATTAATTTAACCCTTAGATCTTTTCTCTTTCTACCTCCTCATCCTTCTATAAAATCTTATTTAGGAGTTCATTGTAAACATTGGTTGATCACTAGTTGTAATACTGAAACTCTATGAAATAATACATAGTCTGTAGAAGTTGAAGAAGAAATTGAGGTCTTGGAAGCCCTAATGATGTTGTTGCATGCTTGTTCTTGAGAAGGCTCTATTCATTGGATCAATGAGCTTGGTTATTGGTGAAGTATTCTGAACTGTTCAAAGTTTTCCCCTGTTTTCATTTTGTCCCATAAATTCTTACTATAGTAGGATGAAATTTTTAGGCTAAGAAATGACACTTGGAAGCACCTTAGACCTATTTATCCTTCACTGTTTTATGTTTTCTTCTGCTGGAGTATTTTAGAGTCTTTAATCTCTCTGCACATGGATCATGCTTGTTTATTTCTCTAATATTTTTTATAGTGGTTTCGGCATGATTTATAGTTCTCATACAACACATTTTGTACGCCACTTTTAGGCTGTTATTGAAGTCTCCTTTGAAGTATCTTTGTTTACGGTGAGCTAAGGAGTCTATTCCCAATCATGCCCTTGTCCTTGCTTGAAGTTGGTTTAAGGTCTTTATAGTTGTGATCATAGATGTATTTGGTGTTCCTCTTCTATGACCATAATTATCAGTGAAACTTTTATGTTTTCTAAGTCATTTGAAATAAAATCTTTGAGGAAATAGGGTGTTCCCCGAATCTTAGATTTCATTTTAAAATTTGTTTTGAAGTCATTATTTTCTTAAAGTGTGGTTTGTAGAATTCATGGTTAGTCTTGTCTATCAAATAACTCTTTATTTTTCAAGTTGTGCTTTCAAATTCCCCTTTTTGAGAGTTGAACTTCTCTTTTCTAAACCATTAATGTCCATATCATTCATAAACTAAAGGATCTCGTGGCCAAGTTAGATTTTCCCTTTGATATCCCATATCCATTTATAAGTTTGTCATAACCTCTTTTTGACTCCATTAACCAATGAAACTGACATTTCCCCTCTCTATCTATCTTTCCAAGATCTTTCATGTTCTACTGTATCAATTCAACCAAACAAACAAACAAACACTTGCACTTAATAACTAGTCTAAAACCAATTTTCAAAGCACACAAGATAAACCTTTGCAAAAGACAAATAATTTGAGAGATCCCTCTCTGAGAGCAGGAGGACTAGATCTTGTAACTCTAAAGATTGGTTCTAATGTTGCCTTGTCTTTTGATTTTCCAAACTATCAAAACACGAGGGACCAACATAATGGCGATCATGGTGGGACACTGACTAAAATCTTTAAAACAAAACACTCCCTGTCTAGTACAACATAAGTAGCCTTCTTCAAGCACTACCTAAAAAAAAGGTAATCATGATAGGACTTAATTGAATTAGTGACAAAATAAGTAACCTTAGGATTCTCATAGGACCTTATCAAACCTTGAAGGAATCATTTATCAAGCCATAAGAGTGAACTTTGTAGGTTCTTGACACCTTAGCTAAGTGTTAAAATCAGATTTAGGACACTCTCTTAACCCATAGGATTAAAAACTCAGAAAAACCCAAAAAAATTTCAGTATGGCTTCATAATAAACATGGTGGTGGAACCATCCAATATTTTACCTTCATAGAAGATAAATAGTTTCCACCTGGCGACTCCATTAGCCCCAGTAGGCTTATTACTCATCTAGGTTTTCAAATCTTTTTAGGACTGTGTTAACCAGCCTTGAAGAAGTTTAGAAGCCTAGTCCTATACTAGATAAGACCTCGTGAGAGGTAAAACTCCCAAAAACAGTCCCTAAAACTTTAACCTCTCTCATTTTTGAAAAGCAGTCTGGCTTCACATAGGATCAACACTAGATCCCATCCAGACCCAAATCCTCCTTTAATCGTTGACAATCTAGAGAGAATTCTGTGGCAAACTTCTAAATCTGAAAAATCAGCTACTAATAGGAGCCTCTTAAGAACAAATTATGTCCCTAAAAGCCTTATTGTCTCAGAGGATTCACACTTTGATTTAAATCATACAAAGAACATCTTTAGAACTAGATCTCAAGGTGATTTAAACCAAACTGATCTTGACATTACAGATTTGCAACAAAGCTTCAGTAGAGAAGCCTCACCTTCCACTCCTCCTGATTCCCATCTTCTTCATCACTTTAGCCTTTTCCATAACAAGTCTGCTCAAAATCAGTTTGCTGGCCCAAGTGTTTCTTCCACTCCAATCCATACTACCATTGTGCAAAACACTCTTGTTCAGCCCACTTTCACTACTGTAAATCCACCTCTTGTAAATCCACCCTTATTTCCAGCCATGGCAACATGGTATGCCCCATTAGTGTTACCACAACCTCTACTTCCCTTACCAAATGATTACCAATCCAAAATCCCTCACTTCATTGGAAAAGAGTCTACAACAGCTCAACATCATGTAGATAGGATGGAAGATGCATTTGATTACATGGAGATAGAAGAAGAAACTGTGAAGATGAGGATCTTCACCCAAATTTTAGGAGGAGATGTGAAGAAGTGGTTTAAAAACTTACCTCCTAACAGCATCAATGATCTCCCTACTTTGCATCAAACAATGATCTCCCTACTTTGCATCAAACATTCATCAACAAATGGGAACTCAAAAGGAACCCTCTCCAAATACTAGTAGAGTATAGCAGCCTCATAAGAAATCAAGGGGAGAGTGTTCATGACTACTCCACTAGGTTCAATAGCGTTTACAATGCTCTTCCACCTCACATGAAACCTCCCCAAGGCATGGCCTTAGTAAGGTATCCCGAAGGCTTTGATGCTGAAATGGCTTATCAGTTAAGGGAGAGAGATTACTTAACCTTAGAAGACATGCAGAAAGGAGCTGTGAGCGTAGAAGAAAACATAATTGAGAAAAGAAATAGGTTGAGATTAGAGAAGAGGGTAACTTATAAAGATGACCTACTACCCTCAACCTCAACTTCTGACACAAAAATTGACAACCTAGTGAAGGTGATGGAGAGGATGCTTGAGAAGATCAACTTAAATGATAGAGTGCCACCAAGAGAACCTCAAAATAACCAAAACAGAAATAGAAATCAGAATTATAGAAGAGAAAACAATCAAGATAAGCAAAAAGAAAGTGACCAACAGGTTAGACCTCCCTTCCAACAAAACTATGTGGATCAATATGAGGAAGATAGGGAGATGGAAAGGTTGGGAGAAGCTCATGTAAACTTGATTGGATTAGAAAATGGGGATGATGTTTTCCTCACTAAGGAAGAACAAGGTTTCTTCTCTGATCAAAATACAAACACCTATGAAGATTCTGATGATTATAGATTGGGGTTTGAAAATGCAATCATGGAGGTACACAAAAAATATGATCTTAGGAGCAAAAAGAACCTAGACAATTCAAAGGATAAGAACACTAGCACTGCTGTCAAGAAAAATGCAGAAATTCAGCCTAAGAAGACAGTAGACAAACCCATCATTGTGGCTAGAAAACCAGATTTAAACAAAGAGAAAAATAGCCAGCCAAATGTTGAACAAAGTACCCCTAGCACTTCAGCTAGTGGTCCTAACAAAACTATCCCAATTACCAGTCCAAACAAAGTTTAGCAAATCAAAACTGCTGAAAATAATTCAATTGAAAAAACAGATGTAAATATGAACAAGTCAATTGTTCCTTTCAGCCTTGAGGGAGAGATTGCTAAGATAAAAATTACCACCCCCCTAGCTGAACTAGTAACCCAAGAAGTGTACAAAAACCAAGTTTTAAAAGCTTTGAACCTAGGAAGTGATACTGACACCTTAAACTTGAAAATGACAAAACTGAGTTGTTGTTTGGTCTAGAAGTTGAAGGAAAATACCAAGAAGGGGTTGTCCCTCCCTTCTATGTTAGTTTGAACATACATGAGAAAATTTTACACAATGCCATGCTAGATTCTGGAGCTTCACACAATCTAATGCCCAAGGTAGTAATGGAAAGCTTAGGCTTAGAAATTACTAAACCATACAAATATTTGTATTCCTTTGACTCAAGCAGAGTCAAATTTTTGGGTTTAATCAAAGATTTATGTGTTAACTTAGCTCAAATCCCTGCTAAGAGTCTAGTAATGGACATAGTTGTAGCTGACATTCCCCCTAAGTATGGCATGCTTTTATCAAGATCATGGGGAGCCAAACTTCAGGGAAGCCTTCAAATGGACATGTCTTATGCCACCATCCCTATTTTTAACCAAAACAGAAGACTATATAGGGAATCTCACATGAAGTACATGGTGAGCAACATAGATAAACCAAACAACTCTCCAATCTATTCTATTCAATCAAGTTTAGATTCCTTTATCTTGTACAACGAAGATGAAATTACTCAACAAGAAAAGGAAAACATAGACCCAACCAATTTACCAGAACAATCAGAACTTCCCTCAAATCAGATACAAAACATTAGCAATCAACAACAACAAGAAAATGAAAACGAGGCAAATATACTTTGGACAATAAACTTTGATGGATCCTGTAATAAAACAAGTGCAGGGGCAGGTGTTTGGATTCAAAATATGAATCAGAGTTTTTCATATAAATTAGATTTCCCATGCACTAACAATATTGCTGAGTATGAAGCACTTCTTCTAGGCTTACAATTGCTTAAACAATTAGAAGCCCAAAAGATATCAATATTAGGAGATTCCGAACTTATCATAAGAAAAATCAAAGGAGAATACTCAGCTAGAAATCCAAGGCTTAGGTAATATCGGAATGCTACCCTTGATTTATTGAAAACATTTGAAAAGTATGAACTTATTTTCATTCCTAGAGCACTAAATCATCTAGCAAATGAACTCGCTTTCAATGCCAGCAATTTCCGAATACCTGAGATAAATGAACAGCTTAGCGTAAAGGTAAAACATAGGTCTACAGTACCTGATAACGAAGATCACTGGCAAGTGTTTGATTCTGACAAACACATAGATGATTTCTTAAAATCAGAAAACGATTTTGACATACCAATATCAGAAACCAGCCATAAAGAATTTTTTTTTTTATATTGAACAAATCCCAGAAGTTGAAATGAAATATTTTGCTAATATAAATCATTTTGAGAATCCTTTTGAAGCAAATTTAATTGACAACGCAGACCAAGAAGACTTGGAAGTTTTACAATGCAAGAACGATACAATTCGAAGAGGTCTCACACCTTTAGAACACTTTTTCGACTTTAACGATGTAGCCAAAGAACCATGAATGGAGCCTGTGGAAACAGATGTAGAAGAACATAACATAGGTAGCCTAGCAAAACCCAAGATGATTAAACTGTCCAACACTCTCCCAGCTCACATAAAATTGCGATACATAGAGTTGTTCAAAGAGTTTAAAGATGTTTTTTCTTGAGGGTACAAAGACCTGAAATCTTATGATACCAGCATCATTCAACACAAAATCTCTCTCAAAGAAAATAAAAATACTTTCAAAAAAAAGCTAAGGAGAATAAACCTTGTTTTACTACCTTTAGTTAAGGCAAAAATTGAAAATATGCATGATGCTGGGATCATAGTACAATTAGATATTCAGAATGGGTATCAAACTTAGTTTCTGTTAGAAAGAAGACAGGGGAAATCAGGATCTATATTGACTTCAGAAATTTAAATAGAGCCTCTCTAAAAGACAACTACCACTTACCCAAGATGGACCATATACTTCAAAGGGTAGTTGGGTCAAAAAGGATATCACTCTTAGATGGGTTCTCGGGTTACAACTAGGTGTTAGTGCTCCCAAGTGATCAAGTCAAAACTGCTTTTACCACACCTTGGGGCACCTTTATGAATGTCAAAATGCCTTTCGGATTGATGAATGCAGGGGATACCTTCCAAAGGGCCATGGACATAGCCTTCTCTGAAGATATTGGCTATTTCATAATAATTTACCTTGATGACATAACCATTTTCTCAAAAACTAATGAAGAACATTTGATTCACTTGAGAAAATTTTTTGAGAAGTGTAGGAAATTTGGCTTGTCATTAAATCCCAAGAAGACACTCTTTGGTCTCCAAGAAGGTAAAATTCTTGGCCATATAATTTTAGAAGAGGGAATGAAAATAGAACCTACAAGGATAGATGGCATATTACAGATTAGCCATCCAAGAAGCCTCAAAAAATTACAATCTTTCATTGGAAAGATTAATTTTTTGAGGAGGTTTATCCCCAACCTTGCTGAGCTATTAAAAAACATTACAAACATGCTTAAGAAAGATGTAGGTGTAAAATGGACTTTACCAGCTAAACAATCATTCAAACTGGTCAAACAAGCTCTTACTCAAACACCAGTCCTGATTAGTCCAGATTTCACCAAAGACTTTTATATCTTTTCTTTTGCATCTGAGCATACAATAGCTGCAGTATTACTTCAAAAGAATGACTTGGGGCAAGAACAACCAATATCCTTCTTTATTAGGGCCTTAAGAGATGCTCCTCTCAAATATAACATCATGGAGAAGCAAGCCTTAGCATTAGTGAAAGCTTTAAAGGACTTTAGAGTCTATATTTTACACTCTCACATAATTTATTTTGTTCCACATACTATTGTCAAGGACATTCTAAGTCAAGACCCTGATGGTAAAAGGGGAATATGGATTGTAACTATTCTTGAATATGACTTAGAAATCAAGCCCATCAAATTAGTTAAAGGGCAAGGATTAGCAAAACTTATGGCTGAGTCTAACTTCCAAGCACTAGACATGAATATGGTAGATGTGTTGGAAGAAATAGAAGAATCTACTGCTCCTTTCATTGAAGACACATTTCTGAATTATCCTTGGTATGTTGACATTATTTATGTGCTTTTATATTTGAATGCCCCTCCTTCTTTTTCTAAAACTAAAGCTAGATTTTTGAAACAAAAAGCTTTGAGTTATTGCATCTTAGATGGGGTATTATATTGGAAAAATTTTGTTGGAAGTTTGCTTAAATGTTTACTTGAAGATGATGCAGGAAAAATCATGCATGAGTTGCATGACAGAGAATGTGGAGGACACCTCTACTGGAAGGCCACAACAAAATTCTTAGATCTGGTCACTATTGGCCTACCCTTTTCCTAGATACTCAGAAGTTGGTCATGTCTTGCCATAAGTGTCAAATTTTTTATGGCAAAAGAAAACTCCTTCCCTTACCATTACATCCTATCAGAGTTGAGGCACCTTTTCAATAATGGGGTTTAAACTTCATTTGGGAAATTCACCCATCTTCCTCAGCCCAACATAAGTGGATTCTCATAGCCACTGACTTCTTTACCAAGTGGGTAGAAGCTATACCCTCAAAAAATGCTAATGACTCTGTCATTATCAAGTTCCTTGAAACAAATATCCTATCCAGATTTGGTTGTCCCAGAAAAATCATAACAGACAATGCTGTTGTTTTTAAATCTAAGAAGATGGTTGATTTCTATTACAAATACCACATAACCTTGGGCCATTCCACTGCCTACTATCCCCAAGGAAATGGATTAGCTAAATCTTCCAATAAGAGCCTCATCAATATCATCAAAAAACTATTGGAACAGAATCAGAAATCATGGCACAGTAAGCTGGTTCATGCCTTATGGGTTGATAGGTTAACTACAAAGAAGTCAATAAACATGGCCCCCTATCAGTTAGTCTATGGCATGGATGCAGTCTTTCCCACCTCGTTAAGAGTTCCAGTTATGAAGCTCCTTCAAGAAGTGCAGGTTGAAGAGAATGATATACAAAGGAGAATAAATCAAACCATCCATTTACAGCAGACCAGAGAGGAAGTCTATGAAAGGACACAGTTAGTCCAAGAAAGTGCAAAGAAACTATTTGATAAGAGGACTAAGGAAAACAATTTCCAGGTTGGAAATGTTGTTCCTAAATGGGATTCTAGGAGAGAAGAGAAGGGAAAACATGGAAATTTTGAGAACTTGTGGAAAGGTCCCTATATTGTTCATGATGAGAGGGGTCACAATGCATTTTTCTTGAAAGAATTGAATGGAGAATATTTGTATGGAGGTCTTTTCAATGGCAGGATGCTAAAGCATTACTTCTGCCAGGAGTCATGAGTTTCAAAGCATTTTATTTTTTATTGTAAATATCATAGTCTGAACGTTGCATTCAAAGTTATAAAAATAAAAATGCAAAAACAGTAAAAGAAAGAAAAGAGGGCAGATTGTAAAAACAATAAAGGTACATTTGAAATTTTTTTATGTAGATTTGATATGTCAACTTAGCATTTTTTTGAGTGTGTGTTTCTTAACAATCAAAGGATTCATAAGAAGTCATGTTATGACGCAATGTTGTATTCATTGAAAATTTGTGTTTTTGAAAAAACAAAATGTGTTACAACAATGTAGACAGAGTCTACTTTGTTTTCGTCATATTTACAAAGCCAATGGATGCATATCATAATTACTAGAATTTTTTGAACTGGTCCAATACGAAAAACTGCGTATTTTGGATATGTTTTGTGTCGCAAGAAATTTCTTAACATATAAGTTATAAACTAAAAATCTAAAAGCTACCCATTAGAGACGACGGACCAATGTAATGCCCCATAATTTTTTCAATTTTTTTTTCAATGTATTTTGGGAGATACAAAATTTTGATTTCACTGAATCACAATGACCCTCAGAAATTGTTTGCACCCATTTTATTAGAAAAATAATTAAAATTAATAAACGTTTATGAAATTCCATAAAAGTTATATTTCCTAAAAGTAGATTCAATTCTGAAAATGCTTGTCTTGGTTCCGACAATTAATTAACAACCTTTCATGGAGTTTAATCAGTCCAAAGTTGCAGAACCGTATTCAGAGCCTGGTTTTTGCGTAATTGGTGACGCGTTAGTTCGGCCGAACTTTTAGTCAAAGTTAGGTTGAACTATGTTTTCCGCCAAAGGCTCGTTAAATCTAACGTCTTAATAGTTCGGCCGAACTTTTGATCAACAGTTCGGCCGAACTCTTGTATAACTCCTCGTCGGCTGGAAAGTTTTGCGGAGCCCCCTACTAAAACACATTTCGTGTCAATATAAATTGCCGCGAAATGATTCACAATTTTCGCACATTTCGCACACTTCTTCTCATTTTACAAAGATCTTGGTTTGGGTTCAAAAAAATTTCTTCAAATTTTGGGTTTAAGAGCATTTCTTGGTTGATTTTACAATTTTGGGTTTAAAGAATTTTTTTGGAAGACATTTCTTAGAGGCAGCGTGATTTTGGCAAAAATTGTAAAAAATTTCTTGGACGTACATTCAAAAGACATTTCTTGGAGGTATGTACGTGTTTTGAGTTGAAGTAAATATTTTGAGCTTTGTTTCATTTTTATAAGACATTTTTCTCTCGAATTTTTTAAAGTAAGTGTTTTGGATTGGAATATGTATTTTTTGCAAAAAATTTACACTGAATTTTTTAAAATTAAATCTTTTGTGATATTTTTTGTAATTGAGTTATTGTCCAATTTTTTGAAGGAAATTTTTTGAACTTCATACCCTATTATCATGGGAAATCGAAGAACTTGTGCGAGAAAATATGATCGAAAAAGAGACCCTGAGACACGTAGAGAAGAGACTAGACAATCTCACAAAAGAAAGTTAGAAGCTCTCTCAAATATTGAAGAGGAAAATCAACCTCAAGTAGAAATTGAAGCAGGTATGTAAATGTAAATATTATGATCTTTTGATATATATTTAAAATTTTCCTAATGTAAAATGTTAAGCTTAATTTTTATTTGATGAACTAGTTTGAAAAATATTTTGTTTAATGTAAACAGACAGAGATATTCCTCAAAATATTGAAGAAGAAAATCAACCTCAAGCAGAAATTGAAGCATGTATGTAAATGTAAATATTATGATCTATTGATATATTTAAAATTTTCCTAATGTAAAATGTGAAGCTTAATTTTTATTTGATGAACTAGTTTGAAAAATATTTTGTTTAATGTAACCAGACAGAGATACTCCTCAAAATATTGAAGAAGAAAATCAACCTCAAGCAGAAATTGAAGCAGGTATGTAAATGTAAATATTATGATCTATTGATATATTTTTAAAATTTTCCCAATGTAAAATGTGAAGCTTAACTTTTATTTGATGAACTAGTTTGAAAAATATTTTGTTTAATGTAAACAGACAGAGATACTCCTCAAAATATTGAAGAAGAAAATCAACCTCAAGCAGAAATTGAAGCGGGTATGTAAATGTAAATACTATGATCTATTGATATATTTAAAATTTTCCTAATATTTATTGACATATTTATTAATTTAGTGATTTATTGAATATGTACTATTTTTTCGAATATGTACAGATGAAATCACTATCGATAATGAGATGTTAGAAAATGTTGACACTCACACACATGGAGATAAAAAAACCTAACCATGTTATACGATATCGTATCAACTGCATTTTTAAAGATTATTTCTTAAATGAGCGAGTGACAGTTCAAGCTCAAATGTTGAAAGGTCTCCTATCATCAAAGAAATTAAAAGAAGCGACGACACTATTGGGTATTCGAAAATCAACCAAAGATAAAAAAATGAAGGAAGAGGTGATAAAAAATATGAGTAGTGCTATAAAGTCAATTAAGAGATCTAGAGATAAAGATGTTTCAAATGTACGTAGAGGAATACAGATGGCAATGGTTTCACCAAGTACTCAAGAGAATCGTTTGATAACATCTATGGCACGAGCACTGGGAACCTCGCGAAAAAATCTACACAAACATCGAAAATTTCGACTGCAAATAGATGTAAATGATGAACTCGCTTGTTGGAGAGCTATTTGTAGGCAACCATACAAAGATAGACTTGGAGAAAATGTTAAAAAAATAATATATGAATATTGGAAGAACAATTCGCGTGTTTCACCAACTACAAGACATGTGATGCGAAGAAGAATAGCACGAAATCAATACGAAGAACATGAAAAAAATCTCTTGGAAACCACTCAGATAGAGTTATTCAACAAGTTCAAAGAAGAGAATCATCAAATTCATGTTTCACTCAGTGCTTTTGTTCAACAAAAGCCATGGTATGTAAAACCTATCACCGTACGCGACACTTGTTGTTGCCATTATCATGTGGAATTTGAGTTATATTATGACACATTCCTTGATTTCGGTAGAACATTATGGAAGGATTCACCTCCTCCTTCCACTATCCGTGAATTCATATATCAAATTCTATGTGAAAGAGAAAGCGATGAACTATTTTACAAAAAGAAATGTGTTGGTGGTAAAAAATGCGATGATTGTGGAAATTTGACTAAATTTCAAAACAAATATCGTATTGATATAAATGATCAATCCTTGTCCAACATGAAAGTGAAATGGAAGAGATACGAATATACCAGTACATCGATTCAAAGTGCAGATAGTGTTAAAAGAATCGAATTACGAGAAGACGAAATTTTTCTAATATACTTTTTGAGAAAGTTTGAAGCAGAAATTTACAAATACACCATGCATTCCCATAGAGCTCGATGGCAAGACTTGCAATTCAAAAAATCTCGTGAAGTTTTTCCACCAGGAACCATTTTGTCGGTGATTGATTTTGCAGAAAACTACACATTTGTTCCACAAAAAGAAATTCAGAGTGAATACTATCACTCTGACCAAGTCTCCATGCTCGTCCATATTCTATATAGACATGCTGAACAAAATGTCGATCATATATAAAGCACGAGTGAAAATCGACATATCATTAAAGAATATCATTTTTATATCAGTGACGATCGTACGCATGATACATGTTTTGTACAACATTGTTTTGGAAAAATTTATGATTCATTGAAAAATCGTGGAATAACATTCAATGAACATTGGATATGGTCGGACGGATGCGCAGGTCAATTCAAATCTGCACGATCATTTTTTTGGTTGTGTCGTCTTCATAAGAAAACCTCCATTAAACATTGTTGGAATTTCTTTGAGACTGGCCATGGAAAAGGAGAACATGACGGTGTAGGAGCATGCATAAAACGAGTACTTCGAAGATATCAAATGAACCACTTTGCATGCCGACTTGTGAACGCTGAAGAAGTTGTTCAATGGTGCATCGCTGCTCTAAGCCATGAGAAAAACCCATCAAGAGAAGTGCGAAGGTACATTCAATTTAATTTATATTGGAAATCTAATTTTAAACATTGTACATTTATCATGCAATGATTATTTTTTAATTGTATTTTGATATCATATTTACAAATTCTTTTTCTAATTTTCCATATAAAGGTTTTTCTGGCATATTGGAATCGAAGACGTAGATAGATCAATTGGAAATGACGTTGAAACAATAAAAGGGACTCAAAAATTGCATTCAATTCAAACAAAGTCGTCCAGAAATGTGTTTGCATTGGATAAAAGAAAATATTCTTGTTTTTGTGATGTTTGCATAGACAACACAAAATCCAATGGCGTTTGTGAAAACAAAATGTATGTGAACGATTGGAAACATACAGAGCTAAATACAAAGGGAAAAATGTCTATTGCAATGTTTGAAGAAATGAAATCAGAGGAAACTACAATATCATCCGATGGTGATCGAGTTTCTGATCTTGTTAGAGAAGGTAACATTTGAATTACTTTCTAATGATTTAAAGATCTAGAAATAAAATTAAATATGCATAATTAAATGTTAAATTTATTTTATTGTGCAGGAGATGTTTTTGCTGTAATTGCACCTATTGACAACGATGAAAATGTGAAGTATTATTTGATGCGTTGCACTGAACGAAAAATGAAATTATTACAAGACTATAATGATCACGGATTTCAGTATGACAGAGGGTCTATTATACTGAAAGGTTATTTTTTCAAACAAATCCGTCAAAGTGGAGACTTTATTTACTTTGAAGACTATGAACCTGATTCCATAAGTTGTCAATATAGTCACTTGGTGTGTGCAACACGCATAAAGTTGATAGAAGTTCAATCAAAGAAAAAATCGAAAATTAAAAAATGGAAAATGTCAAAATCCGATCATGAACGGATTATTGAAGATGGAATTCCATTAGAATTTTTTTGAGTGAAGTGTCCAACAATTTATTATCTTTGGATTAAATATGTTTTAGAACTTCCAGTACTCAACTAAAAATTGAGTTTCTTATGTTATTTGTGGTTTGCACATGTTACAAATTGTTTGGGTACAAGCACGTGCTCTAGTATCAACTGAAAGTAGTTTTTCTATACATGTGCATTGATGAAAAATGTTATATGTATTGGATATATATATTCTAGAATGAAATTAATTGCTCTTGTATATTAATTGTTCTTGTATATGTTTTCTGACCGTATGGTACAAATTATTTCACTTTATTTTGTAAGGTCAGATTCGGTCCCCATATGGCCTAGCCTCCAAGGGATGAGATAACAAGTGGTTGTCCCCACTTGCCGAATCTCAGCTTTTAAGTACAATTTTACTGTTTATGATAGGCATATTACATGATGTCCTAGCCAAGGATAGACTCTCTTTGTTTCAAGTTTTCAGTAGAAGTTGTCACCGAATGACCTACTAGAATATTATAAATACTAGCTTTGTAAGATCATTTGGCATTCGGAAAAATTTGAAATTCTTAGACTGTCAATCAATTTAAAGTATCATTCACACTAGTGAGTGTAAAATATTCAATGTAGGTTGGTGATTATGCTCACTCCTAGCTTGAAGCAGCTCCAATGACCAATTATTTAATGAATTCCAATGCACTAGACCAAAGTTGGTGACCTACTTGGTTTTTCACCCAAGAAATTCCAAGGTACTCTTCTTACCTTTGGCCCCCAAAGCTAAAATGGAGTTATAGGAAGGTGAAGAAATTTTTTTTCACTGATAGGAATTTGGTCACTTCCCTAATCTCCCCTTATCAAAAAGTTCCTATCTACTACATTATCCAGCATGTACTCAAGATCACTATTTCGTAATTAGAATATCACGATATCATAAGTTCTCACAAAAATACATGGAATGCCATTACGACACTCATCTAACAATGGGGAGCTCAAAACCTAGAAAGCTCCTCGTCCCCTTAATAATAATGTGTTTAATTTAGTCTTTTAGGTGAGGATTAGGTGCGAATCTTGTTTTCACATACAAAAATAATTAATTGTTTAATTCCATAAATTTGATTATTCACCAAAATACATGTCATATCCACTATTTGTCTCTCCTACAAATTCCCATTATTTTATTAAAATATATGATTTTATCTCACCCAACTATCACATGTTCCTAAATTTACTCCTAATTGTTCCCTATGCCCTAAATCTACTCCTAATTTTTCCCTATGCTGCTTTTCCCTTACTTATTTTTAGAAATTTATTTTCCTAGATCCATCATAACTATGGATCTATCAAGCGCCGAGAGGGATCAAATATCTAAAGGTGCAAACCTCTTTTTTGAGTGCAAAAATTGAGGAAAGGTTTGCACCTCGAGAGATTTGATCCCTCTCGGCGCTTGATAGATCCGTAGTTAAGATGGATCTAGGTTGGTTTCAGTCGTGTGCAACCAAGGAAAAACTATCGATAATAGGAGGAACATATGATTAATTTTATCAATAATATGTAAATACATCTAATATTAATATAACCATTTTAAATATGCTAAATATGTTTGAGATTTATCAAGTCATTTTAATTTTAAATTTTCTTAGTTACCTCAATTTGTTGAGATGATAAATATTGTAGAATAACTTTAATAATGGAAAATGATCAAATAAAATTTTTGAATGCAAAATGACAATGTAATAATATTGAATGATAGAATGTGAATAATTAGAATGTAATCAATTACAAATAGCATTTATTGTGATCAATCTTAAACTATTTTCTTCTTCTATTCTTATTGTCACCCTTATTAGTTTTGTCATATTTCCGTATCGATTATATTAAAAAGACAGTAAAAATCATAAATCATAAACCATTTAAATATTTAGCTCGAATTCTTGTAGTAAACACCATACCTTGTCTCTCTTGCTCTCCAATATTATTAGGTTTAATTATTATAACACAAAAATCGTTCTACATTGTCAATAATTTTTTGCGCTTACACTGAAATCAATGAACACTATTAATCCAATGACTTTACAAGTAATGTGCCATCATACATGCAATTATATCAAATCAGAAATCAACATATACAATGAAATCAATGGGGATTGTCTTGTTACAAGTAACATTTCAATTTACCACATGTGAAAATGTAGGTTGAAACCATCCAAAACTTTAAGTTGTAGATTGAAACCATCCAAAACTTTAAGTTTTAAAACCCTTTTGATTATATATTGTGCAACATTAAAACATTAAACATTTAAAGTTCATTAAATATCACATGAAAAATGTAGATTGAAACCATCCAAAACTTGAGTTTTAAAAACTTCACATGCCATGCCAATTATAATTCAACTATCCAACAAAAAAATTTAACATTAAATATCACATGCCAAATGTAGTTCAAATGACAACATTACTTCACATTCACATGCCAAAAGTACTAAAACCATCCAAAAATTAAATAAAACAAATTATATAATAATAATGTAATAAAATATGTCCAAAAATTGTAAATCTCACAAGTATCAAACTGTATCAAGTTTAACAAATTTTAAAACCATCTAAATTTTGAAATCAAATCTACTGTAAATCATGTCCATCAAATGGAGGATCTAGCGTCTGGGTCTCAGTCTGCGCCCTATCCTGTGAATAAAAAACCTACATACACAATGCACATGTACTTGAACATCAAAATTTTAATTTTTGAAAAATGAATGAGAATATATATATCTAGAACTTCATGTAAAAAACAAAATATAACAAAAAAATCATGCAATACCTCCTAAGGTTCCCTCTCCATTTGATGAACAGGTTCTCCCATAAGAACATCTGCAGTGGTAAACTGTACAATATACATGTACAGTTAAATATAAATATATATATATATATATATATATATATAAATTAAAAACTTTCAAATGAAAATGCACGTGTACATATATAAACTTATTTTCAATAATATTTAAAAAAGGAACTAAAGACAACTTGTTCAAATGTTGTGGATGTTCCTATCTCCGTCGCTAGAGTCCGCGGATTAAAGAAATCTTCTATAGGAACCTAAATTCAAAAAAATTTAAATAACTCAAAATATAGATCTCTCTCTCTCTCTCTCTCTCTCTCTCTCTCTCTCTCTCTCTATATATATATATATATATATATCTCAATTTTTAATGGAACTTTTTGAGGTAGAATATATATATATATATATATAACTTTTAAACATAAATTTTAAACTTGTGAAAAATTGTCCATACTTGTGGCTCATCTCCCAATGAAGTAGAAGGTACATCTCCTACGGAAGAAGAAGGTACCGCCATCCCAAAAACATCAGATGGAATCGATACCTATTAAAACATTTTATCAAATTATATATATACATACATGTACATGTGTGGCAACAATTATTTATTTTAGAGTCACTTAAAAAACACTAACATGTGCCAACATATCATGATGGTCAGACCCATCTGCATCGTTTGAACCGGAGGTCCCGAACGTAATATTAACATTTTCATCACGCATCATGCCTGAGAACTGAAAATGGTGTTTTAACATATAATCATACATTTTTGTTAGATTAATGTACACATACAAATAAATGTATACATGTACATACACATGTATTTATTACAAATTGTACACATGTATATGTAAATATAATTTCAAACCTAAGGTCACTAACACATACCGTTCTCGTGCCCTCTTCCTCATGAAAAATTAGGTCTTGCAGACCATTGCGACAATTTATTGCATATGTTCGGAGATCTTCAACATTCATGTTGTAAATCTCCTCATCTGTACGATAAACAAAATTGGCACGTGCATTTTCATGTGCTCTTTGTCGATTTAAACAAAGATCGACTCCACTCAATCCGCTATGAACATTGTCGATCATAACATCCCTTGCTTCTCGACTTATTTGAGAAGTCGCATCCATCTCTGATCGTAGAGTTTCGACTCGAAACGGTCGACTCACCAATGGCGGCTCAGGGCGAGGCAACTCCACATCTCGCTTAGCGCCCTTACGTTGATATAATCGACCTCTCCCCGGGCCAAAAAATTCTGAAGGAAGGTCATTGTAGTCGGGTTTCATACCCAAAAAAAATTCTGCATAAAAAATTTGTGCAAAATAAATAGGAACCTCATCGTTCCATGGAAGCCTTCCAAAGGCCGCAAGATGTCGATCATACAAATAAGCAGCTTTGTCTGGGTGCTTGAAATACTGCACCTTCAAAATTTTTCTTTTTGGCCCTTCCTTATAATTAAACATTGACTTGGCATCTGCTCTTGTAACTCTTTGTTTTATGTCCTGCCATTTATCGGGACCTATCACTGTTTCTTTTCTCTTTCTCATCAGTTCTACAAACGAATCAGTCGTTGGCCCCAAATTTTTGTACACATTTACCATTTCACCCAATGAATGTGTAACTATTTTGAGGCTTTGTCTACTCTCAGCAGGTAGAGACAAAGCCACGATATCTCATTGCAATTTTGCATGAAGGCTTTCACACCTTTGTAAGGTGCATTCCACCATGTTGGTTTCCCATGGTATATCAGTAATCTCAGCCGGATAAGTTGTGCTGGGTTGACAGCCTTCTTCTTTAATGTATCACGCCGCTCTGCGTCTATTTTGACCATTGGCTCGAACATTTTCAGCCTCTGCATCAATATATATAAAATTTCGTATATTAGAAAAAACACGTGTAAAAAAAGTTGTACAAATTTAATGAAAAAATATTGAAATTGATGGCAACCTTGATGTTGTTGGTTAACATCTTCTCCAACATGACCCTGCTCAGAACCAGCCCCAGAATGACGCTGCTGAGAACCAGACCCACAATGACCCTGTTGAGAACCAGCAGCAGTTGATTGGCCTTTGGGGGAATAAATATCACCCCCTTCCTGCAACCTGCTACCACTCATACCTCGACTGGTTGAACCTTGGCCACGCTCCATGGATGGAGTTGAAACCCTTCTCCTCTTACCTCCTAAAAATTAAAATATGAAACTTATTAACAACTAATTTAACTCACAAAGTTAATAAAAAAATCAAGTCCATATGTACACACATGTATGGAGATTTAAGATTATATTTAAATACCGTGAACATCCCCCGATCCCTGAACCTCCATATGGGATTCGGCTGATCTTCATCGTTCATCCTCCATGATATATATCTATTGGTCGAAATTTACACAAAATAGATTTCAAAAAATCATTTTGTAATTTAGTGTACACAAATTATGTAGAACACAACTTTCAAAGCAATAATTGATCATGTGTGAAACTAAATTTAATCGAAAAATAAATTATAAAAATGATAAGTTCACCAAATTGCGCTTTACATGGTGGGAGCACACTTGGTATAAAATTTACCACTTATACACTTTAGTTTGTGGGAGAAATGCCACATGTACATAGTTTACCTTAAAGTTGTTGTGTTTTGTGGATATTAAAATGAGGAACTTCTATTTAGATCCATTCCAGAGATTGATTGTAGGGGCATTTAATAGATATGTCACCTTTTATAAAAGATGATATCCAGAGGCTACCTGGCCCTTTACAGACTCTGCATATATAACTTGTAGAAGTAAACACTAGAGGCATTAACAATATCAAATTACGTTTTCATGCTCATACATGGGAATGTGTCTCTTTCCCTACGCAAAAAAATAGCTCAAGGTAGTTAATCTTCATAGACACGTCATCAAGCAGGTCAATGTGATCATCCCCAACTTACTTTTCATGAAATTAGGCTTGGAATCCTCTACAACCTGGTGGATGGAGTTGAATGGGAACTAGGACAAGGCCCTTAAAAAATACATGCTAGTGAATAATACTTACTAGGTTATGCCAACAAATAAAGTGGGAGAAATGTTTTCTCCTCGAGGTTGTCCAATTGGGTGTGTAATACCAACTTCACCCATTTCCTAACAGGTTTCTCTCTTAGGTTACAAATGTCTTCCACCTTATTAGTTATATATTTTTCAATTTCCCGTGGATTCCTTGAATTTTTCTCCTACCTAACCTCTCTCACTCCCCAAATTATTGTCATCAAGCATGCCCCATTAAGGATCTGGAGCAATGTTTGCACCATACTTAGAACTGTCATTGCTGCTAATTGAAATTGGAGTCATGTATACTAGATTTCTTGCTTAAGTGGCTCTTACTTGGACAATATCCTGAGATGAGTTTGACATGATGGTCGTATGAGGTTGGAAGCTACTTGGTGTAATTTTCCTTAAATCTTCAAAAAAACAGAGCAAAAATGTCATTTTCGATCATTTTTTATTAGCTTCTACATACAGCAAATGTTATCACAATTGCAACACAATCATGTTCCATGAGCATGAATTATGAATGTCGCAAGCCAAATGGCAAGGAAATTTTCATTCATTTAGGCAAAAGAAGGCTATGACATTAAGGTCCATGCTAGAAAAAATTATGCAAATAAAGTTGCTAAGTCTTGATACTTACCATGTGTTTCAAAGCCATAAAGAAGGTTGGCTTTGAGAGTGTCCTCTCAAAGCCCTGTCTTGAGATGAAATTTAATTCAATGTCTCTTAGAGTTGCAAGGTGGAATTGATAGAACTATTTGATTTCTTTACCATAGATGGATCAAGACATGTAATTTAACTTTACGAGCAAATTGAAGACGAAGAGATTTTAGATTTTGTTGTTCTCACTGAAGGTTTTTGTCTAGTTTTGTTTCTTAAACCATCATTTCCATAGGACATTTTTGGTGAATAGATTCTTGACCTTGATGAGAGGATATGATACCTTGAAGAGGCTACATCTTTTGGTGACGTCACTAATTTTTTCTCTATTATCATGTTTGTTAAACATCTCGCTTAGGGCGAGGCAACTCCACATATATTGTATAGTTTATGGGACAGAAAACAATATGTAGAAATATTCACTTGGTTTTTATAATTGGATAGAAGAATGACTTAAAATGACCTTGTATGTCTTCTCATTATAGAGCTCAAATTTTTAGGAAGGATTTAAGTATCCACCTTTCAAGAATCACTAGAAGAGGTTGATAAAGAATATAGGAAGACAAAAAACTAACCAGTGGTGTACTAAATGTATTTCTTGGGAGGTAGATTGGCATATGGAATTTTGGTAGCTAGAACTTTTCCAAATAAGTGAATGTATTTGAAAACCAAACCTCTAGTTTATTTTGGTTTAGACAAGGTCTAGAATTTGAAAAGTGAATTCCCTCTTTCTTCCTCTTACATGTCCAATGATCAGAATCTGGATTGAGGGAAAAAAAATTCCTAAATAAAAATTTTGCATTTTATTTGTACACATGAGTTTTTAAAAGCTAATTAACTCATAAATTTCTCACAAAATACACTTAAAGCTTGACACAAACCCCTTCCCAATTGGCTAACTTTAGATGATCCTAAACACATTTTTATTTAACTAATGAGGGAGATAGCCCAATAAAACTAGTTTGTCCATATTCAAATCAAGTTGGTATCAAAGTACAGTTTAGCTCATTTTAGTCAAGGTTAGTTAGAAGAATTAGCTATTGGTTTATGTCTTCAATTTCCTCTCAAAATGAATGTGTACGTGCTTTTGAGAGACACACTAGAGGAATAAGGTCCAATTTTTTTATGAAAATGTGCTATGAAAGTAAAGGGTTAAAGGCAAACATGTACAAGGCATAGTTAATACAAGGCATAGTTGAGCCAAATGTTGTTGAGGAAGGGCCTAATTATTTGGGTCTTGGTTATGGAAAACATGATGGAGAATGCTCCAAAGCCAAGGAGGCACATGAAGTTGTTCCAAGAAGGAATTTTATTTCGTGTTCATTACCTCAAGCTTGTGAATTTTGTGTTCATGATGAATGGAAAATTTTGACACCCACTTTGCAAGAAGATGTTAATAAACATGCAGCTAATGAGAACGTAAAAGAAGAGGATGTTGAAAGCTCTATCTAGTCATTGAATTCATTGCTAGTATTTAGAGGAGAGCCACTACCTCATCAAATTCACCTCCTCAAGAAGGCGACAATGGTGAATGTTCAAGGTATAAATTTTCCTTTAATAAAATTTCTTTTGATTATGATAAACATGGTAAATATTCACATAAGATATATAAAAGAACTTGCACATGTTCCTTTTGTGGTTTGAATAATCATAATGTTTATAGATGTTGGAAGAAGATATCCATACACATTGAAACTTTCTAA